>KK117646.1:168400-246533 GCA_000611955.2 Stegodyphus mimosarum
GAAAGCTCTCATATGCTTTGCGTTAGTTTTAAATGAAATCAAAATCAAAGTTTATTAAGTACTGCTGTTTTTTTTTGTATCATTACAATTTACTTGATGAAATTTAGAGAATTAAGCACTAAAGTGCTATTACTTGATTTTAGTTTGTTAGTTTGCATACTTTATACTTCAAAGATTTTTATTAAAGCTTAGAAAAAATAGCGTTTAATTAGATCCTAGTTAGGTGGTTCTAACAACGAAAAAATATAATACTTTAGCGAATTTCAGTAGCTTTTGCTGCACTGATTTGCAGTAGCATTTGCATTTGCTATAGAAGTGCATTTGCCTCAGTATCAAAATTTTCTAAATTAAAAGTGATGAGCATCGAGAAATTCGTGAAAAATATCTGCACAATAAGTGAAAAATCACCTAAGAAATTTCCTTTCCTTAATTCCAGATGAAGGTCATTAAGCAAAGTGTCATTTATCTTTCTAAATGGAACATCGAATATGAACTTGAAAATCAATGTATTAAAATTTCAGAAGCCGCAAAATTTACATGCACAAAGTTTTAAAAGTAAAATTCAATGAAGCCGTAATAAAAGTTATTCAGTAATAATAATAATGGTATAATAAATAAATTGTATAAACTAAAATGTTATGAAATAAAAATAGTTGAAAATTAGGGAAATAAATTTGAAAATATCTTTAACATTGTGACATCTTTAACATGAAAGGTATGTGAGTCGAGAAATAATTTTAAATGTTATGAAACGGATCTAAAATATTTATAAAACTTATTCTATGTAATTTTTAAATTATTAAAAAATAAAAACTTGAAAAAATCAAAACAAGAAAGCTTGGTGAATAGGCATTAAATTTTCTCAAATAAATTTTGTTAATTAGCATGTTACGCAAAGCATCCAGCTCCCGGTATTCTGAAATTGCTATACTGGCCAGGTAAAATTTATACAACTGCATGGCTGAGAAAAAGCTATTTATACATTATAGCTACCTTATGCTTGCTCCGTAAATTTCAAATATAAACTCATACATAATAAAGGTTAAAATCAGTTAAATATTTAACGTAAGTATCGTCAATCAAGATTACTTTACACAAAATTTAAAATTAAACTTTCAATAATATGGTTCTGATTTCTTGTTTACTTAATTTTCAAATGTTTTGAGAAGAATATCTTCAGACAGTGAGGTTACTTCGTACAACTATAAAAAACTTTGTTCTGTATACGAATATCTTCTTTTGCGTAAAGTTGCATTTACTATGCTATTAAAAATAGTGTTTATTTAGAACTGCCTCAAAACAAATAATTTAAATTAAAAAAAATCGTCAAAAGATATTTTTTTCTAATACAGCTTCAAAACTTTACATGTTTTGAAGCAGTTACTAAAATAAAAAGATTAAGCTTTTTTATTATTAAAATATTAAAATATATTCTAAACCAGCACTTTTATTAATTTTATTCAGTTGTGAGATACATTAATTATTCTTTGTTATGGTATATTAAGGCAGAATCAATAAATAATAGAAAAAAGTGTTTTGAGAGAAAACGCAATTGTGATCGTATCCTTGGAAGATACTTAAAATACCATGGAACTTGAAAGATTCTTCTAGTTTCATTTGTAAGATCTTCATCATTGTCGTGAAGCAGTATACCTTCCCACTAATGCAATATTTAATGAATACGTCCTTCTAACTATTTCCATGAAGTTCTAGACTTTCTACTGATTAAAATATCATACTAGCAGGGTCCACTTTTGTTGTTATTGTTTGCTCACTTGTCTAACCTATAGTTAGCGCAAGCCCACGAGATTCCTCGTGTCAAGGAGAACAAGTTTACCCCTGTCGTTGGCAACAGCCTTGAACACGTTACAGGTGACAGCGCGATTTAGTTCAGTTCCGCCCCAATTTGAGGGAGAGCACCCCGGGAGGGACGGGTCCGAGGGTTTCCCACCCCCTCTTTTCCTACCATCAACCTCTGGAGAGGAATTTCGGTTCGCCGCATATTTAGAGTGCCCCCATGCCGCACGGACACTATACATTTACAAACATCCATGCTTTCTCCGGAATTCGATCCCAGGCCCTTCGGTCCAGCAGTCAGCAACGCTAATTATTATACCGGCTGGGCGGCTTGGTCCACTTCTACGTTTTCCCAGAGAACAACTTGGGATAATGTACTTCTTTCTCTCTTTTCTTTTGCTAACCAAGCAAAGAAATTTTTTTAAAGCTGATTTTATTCCGACAGTATATTTTCTTGGTTAGCTTGACTGTCTGCAACAGCAGACTAGAATCTCTGTAAATCAGCTGCTAGAATATCTAAAGGAAATACTTTTCAAATTATTTTCATCTGCTTCGAAATCACAAACCTTTCTTTCGTAACTTTGGCCTGTTTATTTTCTTGTCTACATTTTTGAGATTCTTGAGCTTGTTTCTGAACTATGGGTATTTGAAGGAATCTTTTATACCTTTTAGCATAAAACTAAAGCTCATGCAATTTTCTCTTGCAAAAGTTTGTCCAAACTAATCTCAAAACGTCTTTATGTTTTACTAAAGGAATAATTGGAAAAACATTTGGCATCGTGACTTCCTTATATTTTCTGTTATAAATAAAGTAATAAACATAATGCGGTATTAGTTTATTTTTCAATCTAGTTTACGCGAGCTCGAGTATAAATTCTTTTGGAGCTTAAGTTCTTGAAACTTAACTAGCTTTTCAAACAAAAAAGAAAAATGAAGGCTGAACATAGACTATTACATCAAAAACGTATGTTTTTCTCTTACCATTTATGTCATCCGGCAGCTCTTTCTCTTATTAGTAATCTTATTTTATCATTAAGCCGTTCACCTGGCTCTACAACTTAGATTAAATCGTGAAAAATAGTTCCGTGTTATATGAACTAACAAAGCCGGATTAAAAGATAGCTATATAAGTGGTCACTGGAGATCTTAGACTTAAAGGAGAATCAAATTCATAAAAGATTTGCCGAAATATTATATTATAACACATATTTTTATCGCATCGTTTATTCTATTTCTCTTATATGTTATTTGGAATGAAATAAACTAATAAGGAGAACAAATTTTCGTTCCAATGTCCTGAAGTTCTAACATCAATGATGCCTGTGCCCAGAGGCACGAAAATATCTCTGCATGGCTCTCATTAACATTGCATAAATTATTTAGTAGAAGATTTCATTAGAATACTCTAACGTTAATTTATTTCTTATATATAAGTCACAAGACCTTTGATTCCCGATAAGTGAATGAGCTGGCTACACATTGTTTCGTGGTGTTTTTCCTCTATAACATAAATGCGAGCGAATTTTCCCGAATGATATGTAAGCTTTTCGTGCTTTGCCATAATTCAAAATCTAAAACAATCATTTGTTTTTATGACGGTACAGGAATATGCAACAAACAAAATTCTAATAAGAGTGGTTTAATTGAAATGCTCTTTGAAACTTAGTACTCTTAGCATAAAATAATTTCTCAGGATTTGGAAATTTGACTGTCTGTATCGCATCTCTCTTTAGCAGCTTAGTGTTTATTTTGTGGAATTGTTAAAAAGCAAGCCAATTAAAGAAATTACTGACTTCGTTTTGTCGCTGACGTTATAGTAGGATAAACAAAATTACGTATTTTTGAAACGATGGAACACATTTGTTGAAACCTAAAATAAAACAGCATAAAATTCCCCTAACAGTTATTGTAGTTGAGGTAGGAATAAAACTGGATATGAATGGGGAGGAGAGCTATCTAACATCTAAATGACATTTAAGGAGAATAAAATCAAATTTGATTAAAAGTAAACAGATGTATTTAGTTATTTTCATGTTTAGTTGCTTTTAAAATTATTTGATTTTTCTCAAGCAAAGAAATGCTTGAACTGCATAAATTCTACTGGTTAATAAGGTTAATAAGGTTTCATGATTAAAAAATGTGGTTAAAAGATTTTAGGAAAAACATTGTCATAATACAAACACATAATGAATTATACTTCTCATCAGTCTTCTGAAAATCAAAGAAAAAATCATTTTATGTAAAGCTTTCGTTTAGTATAATAAGAAGCTAAAATCACACAAAAACATGAACAAATTTACTGATATGTATGATATTATTATCTATGTACATTTGGAACTTTGAACACTGAGTACTTTAAAAATAAATTTATTGAAGTGCTTTTGCTTCTGCATGTATGGTAGTTCAGTTTTAGTAAGTATAAGATTATAATAGCAATAAGCACATTCAATAACAAAATAATTATTGCAATTTTTGAATATCGTTCTTAGATGCCTATAACTTTACTCTAATTCATTATAACCGGCATAGAAATCTGAACAGCTGCAGAAAAGCTGCATTTACATAATGGCTCCAGTGCCGCTGAGTAGAATGAAGATATAAGAATAAAAGTGCTGCTATACGCAAATATAGACCATTTGCAGGCACAAGGTGAAACACTTTTGAAATAACAGCGCTGAAATTCCATTTCCTGCGACATATAGTTCGTCAGAAAATGAATTACAATTCCTATTTGGTTCTGGTGCTGTAATGAGGGTTCACAGATTTTAAAAAAGTCAAAGCTATCTTCAAAACGTGTCAGAATCTTTATGCCAGGTACTGTTACGAGATTCTTGGTTTGATTTAAACCTCATGCAGTTACCCGCATGGCTGACTGCCAGTTCCGTGTAAGACTTACCTGTAACAATATCGTCTTTCCTCGCTTGGTTGGTCGCCCTTTTGGTTCACGCTGGACAACGCTATTGATGATGAAACGGCCAAATGGCCAATAGATTTTGCTATGCTTCCGATGAAAGGTAATGATGTGCAGGTCTTTTAATCTAACAGCAAGTGTTGTCAGATTAAGAAAAAAGTTGCCAGTATCATAATACATCTGTCCCAATTGACTATGGTAGCTAAGTTCTAAACTGATTTTTTTTTCTGAACTGAAAAGATTGGATTTTTTTCTTTTGCTTTATTTCTTGTTAGAACCAACTTTGCTTAGAACATTCTTCACAAAAGGCACAGCTTTTCAAAATAAATAGTTCTCGAGTGTCTGTTTAATTAATCATTTGCACGCCCAGTTGACTATTTAAAATTGTAATATAGCTTTTTGCGTTAACAATTTTTATTAATAACAACTCACTATGTCATTGATTGTGGTAGATAGTTATGCTTTTATTTTGCGGCCATAGTATTCATTTTATAAAAATATAAAATATTACAATTTTTAATGTTAAGCCTGCGAAACTATAGACTTAAATACTGAATGTAAGTTTTGTAAAGTTAAATAGTGAAAGTATTAATTTTTATAGCATTTTGAGTTCTTGAAAAAGGCATAACACTAGCAGGTATGAAAGTGTGCTTGCACTCAATAATTATTATGAACCTACCTATGTCACCGTCAAAAAAGAGCTGCTATGTTTAGGCAGAGCGGAGTATCACTTGAAGATAACCTTAAATAAAGCAACAGTGTGGACGTGACTACCAAAGAAATTTGTGTTAAATTCAATAATGAAAAATCAGTGTGTGGTAGTTCCTCAGATTGCGAAAGAAATGAGTATAGGTGTTGGGTATTGGAAATGGGTATAGAATAAGTCTTGCACGAAGAGTTGGGTACGTTCAAATGTGTGCCAAATAGATACTTCGAATGCTGAGTGCAGAAAGGAAGGCAAACAATACTACTTGTTATCGAGAACCCTTTTTTATGGTAAATATTTACGAAGTAATTTTTACGCAAGGCTAATGCGGCAGAAGATATATGCATACTCCATTGTGATTCGAAACGAAGTAAAAGAACTTGGTATAGTGAGTAAGTAAGTGTGCCGCTGAGATAGCTTTTAACCACGGAAAAGTGAACCAAATGGAATTGTGAATTATCCCAGTGATGAAATCTACTATCTGTCGGAACATGGCTCAGGGCCAAGTTGGCAGACCAGACGGCATATATTGTTCTTTTTTAAAAAATCAATACGTGGGAAAACAAGGGCAGTTCAAGACACATTACTGTTACTTGTTTATATGGTCTGTTATTCGTTTCTGCAATTTTTATCACATTTAATTCAGTTATACAGTGTAATTCAGGTTTTAAGTGTTAACCTTAGCATCAGTATTTGCTGCAACAGCAGTATGTGCTAGTACTTTGCACCAAGATAGTTATATTGAATAAATACATAACATTTGGTGGTTTAGAAATGTTCCCGATTATGCTTTAATCCATAAAATGCTAATAAGACTACGCTCTTTGTTTCTTGTGATTTATCATAATTCTTGATTAGTTACATAATGTTACAGTATTTCTTGTAATACCAGAAATAGATGGTTATTTACAATGTGTGCTTCACCAATTCTAAATAGCATGAACACACTAATATGAGGTAGATGATTTGGTACGCCTTGATACCAAACACTGCTAATCCCTTTGCTAATTGCAAATTTCAATAGCACAAAGTTATTACACAAGCAAAGAAAGCAAGAAACACAATAAAAGCAATAATAATAATTATCCAGTAATGCACAAATGATTCCAAAACTTAAGCACTATAACTATTGTGTGAAAATTCTATATTAGACATCCTTACATAATACCATTAAGGAATCACTGCTAGAATTCTATAGACTCTGTTGCAATAATCATCATGGTACGAAAACAATACTGCACATTGCAAAATAATATAGTATGGTACGTACAGAAATTAAAAAATTACATAGTAACATATAAATGAATGAAACAATATATAAGCAGATAAATGCAAAATATTAATGCGATGTAAAATTGAAAGCAATTCGTTAAAAATCAATACATAAAAAACAAGTAACACATAATATCTGCTTCATACTATGCTGCTAACTGTGCTAATGGAATGTCTTCTTGTTCTGAAAGGAACTAAATATTGCTAAATAATGCTAGTTGTTACAACAGATCGAGTTCACAAGGAGTTAACTCTACCTTACTTACTAGTAAGGAATAAAACGTAAACATAAAAAGTGCCTTTTGCTAATATTTACTAATAATTTAAAACTTTTACTAAAACTGAGTAATCTAATAAGAAAAAGTAGTATAGATGCATGACAACTCTCTATAGCCTCATAAGTTCATAGCAATCTGATGAAAAAAATTCGACTGCCATTTTTGGAGATGAAGAGGGGTCATTGACCATTGATTATATGCTATGTAACACTACGGTAAACGTATTTTTTATGCTAACGTGCTGGTTCCAATTGGACAGATTGTAAATAGAAACTCAACAGAAAAGAATTGGTTTTGCGTGACAATGCACCGGCACACAGTGTTCGGGTTTTCCAGACTGTGTTCAGCAATCCTTTCTTAACCATCTTGATGTTTTTACTTCGAAAATTGATGCGGCACTTGCGTGGCACATGCTAGTGAGAAGAGAATGAAGTGAAATTGTGTGACAAATTTCCTTCCTCACGCCAGTGAATTGATCGAAGTTCTAAGTACATTGAAGTCAATAGAAGCCGCATGTGAAACTGATTAAGTCCTTTTAGGCACTTCCATCGTAGAGTGTTTGGCTTATTTGAAAGCCCTTGAACAAAGTGGATGAAATGAATTTGCCAGTAGTGTTTCGATGATGATGAATAATTACGAAGTTTCTTATTTGAAGATTTAAATTTTTTAGAGAAAAATGCAGTATCTTATTTCAGTAGTAGTTAGTATATTTATTTCATGGGTTTCTAGTCTTTGTAAAATGAGTTGTTTTCAGTATGAAAATTGTAAAAATTTCGATGAAAATTTCATGGATAAAAATTATTCATTTCTTAATGAGAATAAATATGGATGTCCGCGATTTGACAAATATTTGTGTTATTGTGTAGACTGCCCCTATATACACTGAATTTAACAAATGAGTTACTGTAAAATATTTTAAATATGCTAGCTGTAACTTTTTATGCTGAATTGACTGGTTATTAATTGCAATAGAAGGAACTGACGGAAAAAATGAAGTTTTTATTTTAAACTGCAAACAGTTTCAAGAATCAGAATCCATGAGCATAATCCTAAAATTCTCATATATTTTCAAATCCATAATTTTCCAGCATTATCGCTTCGATTCAGCATATGCAAAACATGATAGAAGTATGCGCCGTTTAATCTCTGGCCTGATAAGTATCTACCTAATCTGAAGCTAGAATTCTTTATGAGGTCATTAGTAAGTATGGAATAAGTTAAGGATAGAATTCCAACACGTTGTCACTCACCCGCAGTAAGCAGCACATAACTAATTACGGGAAACACCATGTGATTTCTAACATGTTTAAAGCATACTGCTAATTTCCCTTGGGAATCTGCCACTCTGAATGAGTTAATTTTTTGGAAGCACAGTTACAGCAGATAATGCCTTTATAAAAGGAATGTAAGTAATAGTTTTGGCGTTTACAAATGCAGAGGTAATTTTTGAGATGAACGTTTCTTTGTACGTTAAATATTTGAAGCAAAAAGTATATTCGATGCTATTAGTTTTAAGAAAATAAGCTTAAAATGTTAATGTGGAAACATTTCTTACATTTCACAGAATATTCATGATTGAAATATAATGAATAACGTATTTCAACGATGAACAGTTGCTTACATTATATTTCAATAACAAATGAATGAAATTAAGTTTATCATATAAGAAGATTATTGTTCTGTCTGATGTAATTTTACAATGATTTTACATATTAGAAAATTCTTTAAAAAAACGTTTTTAAACGTTATAAGGAAAAGAAATAAAATTAGTCTTATTAAAAAATTAAGTGCTTACCATATTTGCAGCATTTATTGAACCTAAGCTATTGACATACATATTCACTGACACTACTGTAGGTTTATCTGAAAAGGTAATAGCATTGTTATTAATAATAATCATTTTCTTAAACAAATCTACATCGAAAAGATGCTTGCTTAAATATTACACTTTAAAAAGAACACAAGCAATAAAAAATCATTAAATGGAAAATATTATAGAATTAAAAAGTTAAAGAATTTATCAAAAAGCGATATGAAATTCTTGACAACACTTATGAATCCGTTTTAAAATTTCTAATATACGTTACTGAAAATATGATACGTTATTGCTAAACGCATTTCCTGGAAATAACTAACACCTGACATCACGTTTATCCCATTTAAGGCATATTATGCTGCATCATATTTCACTACCGTGCGCCATTTTATGAATAATGTTATAAGTAAAAAACCTCAATCGGGTTGTTATGTGACTTTTGTTAAAAATGTCCCCATTATAATTAAGCAAATAGTATGTTAATTAATTGTTAATTAATTCCAATATGTGTACGAAATATGAATTCTCACTTGTGAAGCAGATGGAGGGGTTCGTTAAATTATATTTGAAGATATTATAATAAGTTCAAAGTCATGCTGTCGTGATTAAATAGCACCATATTATTTAGAAATATCTGTAGTTTTTCGAAATAAATTTTTTTTAACGGAAATGGGAAAAAAGCGTGATTAACTGTGTAAAGCATACGTAACTTTTATGAACTTACGTGTTCCATAGGTAGGCCAAGCTCTTCTGTCATATTTGCGAAGCATTTTGTCTAAAAAAATGAGAGGCCCGTTTTCGAAATGAAATATATCTGGAGGTAGTGATGTGGAATGATTCTCACTTTCAGGACTGGATGCTGAAGAATTCTGGAATGCATCAGATGTCGATTCCTTTGCTCTGAAAGACAATTGATGGAATATTCGTGTACGGTGACACGTATAGGATACATTTATGTTATTGGCAAGATTATAAAGTTTAATAAAAACAAAATTAGTGAAAAATAAATGCATGAGTTATTCTTGAAGGGAATTAAAATTTATACTTCTGGTATTTTCTTTCGCTGACGTTGTGTGGAAATGAATGCATAATGCTGTCGTACTAGAAGTTAGGCGCAAGATTAAAAAACATTGATTGGCTTTTGAACTGCAGAAATGCAACATCTGCATAACACTGCCAGCACTGTAATGCTTCTGAAGTGAATTTCTGTAAACATTTTGGGATTTTATTTTATCTCGCGGTTACTAAATTAGCCAGAAAGGTAAACTTAAATCACATTTGCGTAGAGGTGTTCTGAAACTATAAAGAATTATAACAAATCGCCTAGTGCATGTTTTCGGTTTTATAATAAATTAACATGTTCAGCTAGTGACTAGAATATCCATGGTTCGAGACCTGGTGAGGGCAGAGTTGAATTCTTAGTTTCCTTTCCCGGACCTAACGAGTTTCTAATGATTCAAATCTAATAAGTCTATACAGTGGCGCCCGAACTAAATGGACGTTATGTCATCACAAAATAGATTTGGACAAGTCTTCTTCCCAGTCGTTCTTTAAGAGGAAACAATGTAAGAAATTAACCGTTTCTCTCATGCATGCACTCATGGACTGGTTGGTTAGCACGTGAAGCTAATAAGTGGAAGATCTGCAGTCCGAATCCCGGCGAGAACGCAATTCTTACTGTTTCGTAATTCGAAACCTAACGACTGCGTCCAAGATGCGGACGAACTGCAATGAATATTGTCTGAACTAATTGAAATGCTGATTTTTCATAAAGATGTTGGCAACTTTATGCCATCCCATCGTTATGAAGGTATGTGTACATCGAATTAAAAAGGTGCCGCACTTTTAAGCAGTGGTCCGTCTGAGACTTTTTGAAGAAATAATCCGGTTTTTATAAACTGGATTATGTGTTACATGCCTTGCTAGAGTTAGTCAGTGAATTGAAGAAAATATTTTATTTTAGTTTTTGTGTTCTAAAATTGCTTAAATAAATACTTTAACTGAAAAACAAATCCAGCATAGTTTTTATTTATTAATTTTCGTTCGTTAGTATATAAATTTCATGCATCAGTAAGAAAACACGGACAGTTTAAAATATTTAATAAGTAAAACTATTTATACTTTGCTTTTCGAATTTGTACTTCTTTTTTGTATCTGAATTTGTATATTTTACGTTTTCATAGATAAATACCATTGATGATAATGAAATAGCACAATTATTTGTGTCTAATCTCGCTTTTTATTACCAATGAAAATTATCATTGAGGAAATGATGATTTCAATGACTTGAATAATTAAAATTATGAAGCATCAAGCTTTATTATTATTTTTAAATGTTCTATAATGTAATTACCATTACATTCATTACAGAGAAGCTGACGTTTATTTCTTCCTTCTACACTCTGGAGATGTCATCCGCGTATGTACAATTCATGTGTCCTTTTTAAAACTGCGTTATCAATCATATAAAAAACAAAAATTCGTCTGCATGGAACAGGAAAATACCGTTGAGAGTTATAAATATATCTATTGGTTCTTTGATTCATAATTCCCTTTAATTTTAGTTTTGCTAGTTTTGCTTACCACTAATTGTTTATTTTTCACTGTACAGAAAATATATCACAGAATGGAAAAATATTTGAATTTTTTTTTTTTTTACATTTTTTAAAAAATTTTAACAATACAGAAATTTACGGAAACCAGAAAGTTAATTTTTTTCTTCTCGTGAGATCTCAGCATGAATCAAATGTTTAATTATGCACTGCAAATAAAATAAATGAACTAATTTAATAGGGTGTCCCATTGGAAGAAATGTTTTAACAATAATAAGTGAAATAAATATGTGTTGCTACTTTTGATATTAAAAACGTCTTTAGCTGAGTCTTTCCAAAATTTTTTGACACTATTTATGTTATATTATGCTAATGTGCTATGTGCCATGTATTGCCGTTACGTAAAATATAAGATCTTTAAATTATCTTCCATCTATCTCGCGAATATCCAGCTCTCAGGGAACTGCCGTTAGATAAAGCATATCTTCCATTTATCTTTCAAATATAATCAATCTGTAATTTATTGTGATTAATTTTAAGTGCTTCAGTGCTAGATCACTGAGAGATTCAAAACTAATAAATGCACCTCTTAACAATTAAAATTATTATTTTATTTTGCTATAGTATGTATAATTGATAAAATTTAAAATATGTTTAAAATACAGTACATCTAAATGAGAGATTTTTATGAATGTTTACAACGTTAGTATAATACCAAAAAATACTGCTCATACCATATGTAATGTACCTTTGAAAAGAAACATTCCGCAAGCTTGTTAACAGAATTACGTTGTAAGAAACAATAAGAATATAAACAAATATCACTTCTCAACCTTAAAGTAAGGAAACACTATTCCATCGTAATTAAATTTTAAAAAAATAAGAAAGGAATTCCGTTGTATGTTGAATTTGATTTAAGAATATTGCACTTTAAATCGGCAAAAAATACAGTTCATAGTAAGTTACAGAAAGCTCTCTTAAGGTGTCTATAACTTTTCGCAGAAAAGAGCTTCAGACATAAATTTCGTCTCAGAATGTTTTTCTTGAACTGGCGCCAAAGCATTTCGCATTCTTGAACCGTAAAGAGTGAGCTCACTACATAAAACTACTGCGTGATTGCAATATTTATGTTAGCTACCTTGAGACATAATATATTGTTTCTACTTTAGTTACTCCTACAATGCAATTTTTTCTGTAAAAATACGTATTTTTAATATCTGAAATAATAAAGCATTTTTTTCTATTTGCATTGTTAGATTAAGTCTCATTTTATGCTTATTTGCTATTTTTGTACCAAACCGAAGTTGAATTAAGGAATAAATTCAACAGCTGTAATATTGATCAGATGTGTTACAATTCACAAAGTTTCTTAATTTCAAAAGATACTACTTTATCATTTGAGTTCTTCGATGGTACAAAATAATTAGTAGTATTGATTGATTCTTTCGATAACTTGTGTCGACTTTAAATTTAATTTTAGACCGCAAAGTATATTTATCTCTTAACGTTGGTTAAATGTATCGATATTATATTACGCTTCATTATATTCAGAATTTATATAAAGTTCTCTTAACCCATTCGAACTCCTGAAATTTATTTTCTGATGTTTCGAAAAATGAAATCAGAGTAACTAAGTAAAAATTAATGATTATTCCTAGATAATTTATCCTTGAAAAATCACATTTAGAAATGTATTGCCTTTAAGAAGAACAAACGGAAATTCTATTTCCTTTCTTTATGAAGAAGATATTGATATCAAATTGCATGAAAATCACAAAGGTTATAAAAATATAAAATTCCAGGAAAGCTGAACTCTCGTGGGTAATTCAAGGGAAGATTTAAAATGTATTATTAAAAATAATATCGAATTTAAAGTGAGAAAAAATAAATACACATGCCTTTATTTCCTTAATTAGATATTTTTTAGATTACATACAGCATATTTCATTAATATAATTTTAATTGAACTGTTGTTGTTATTATTCATTACTTGATAGTTTTTATTATTAAAATGCCCGCATATGTAACACATTTCATACTTAAGGAAATAACACTGAGTAATGCTACATATTGCTAATGATTAGCTATTAATTTTGTACTGTTAATGTTATGACTACTTTGTTTCATTTAACATAAAGTTTAAAAGTAGTTTGAAATTCTTAGAGAACTGCTAATGTCGTGATTAGAGTCTCTCAAGCCAATGTGTCATAATTTACATATAATAGTAGAATCGAATTCAGCAGAATAAGGTAAGTAATATATACTTTCATAACAGGGGAGAGAAAACGGATGGGTTAGCAACAACATTTCCAATACTGAGGTTAATCTCAAAAGCAAAGTGCAAATGCCGTGACTGTGTTAAACTTTTATTGCAAGAATCTTAGTTATGTGAAAATAATAGTTAGTCATTTCCTACTTTATTAATTTAATTGTTAGTTTTTTAATCAATAACTTCGCATCCCAAGATTAACTATGTTCTAGACTGAAGAACCAAAACTTTATGACCACTTACTCAATAATTCGTTGCGTGATCTTTGGCTTGCAAAACAGCTGCAACTAACTTTGGCATGGATGCCACAAGTTTTTGGTAGATGATTATACCAAATGTTTCAGCAGCGGTCACGCAAAGTCAAGATATTCCGACATGGGGGTGCTTGAGTTTGGTGATGAGGTGACATGGGGGTGTTTTGAGCTGCCGCTCCATGACATCTCAAATGTGCTCTATCGGGTTACGATACAGGGAGTTAGGTGGCCAGAACATTAACTGGAATTCATTGTTATACTCCTCGAACCACTCCAACACAGTTCCAGCCTTGTGACATAGGGTGTTGTTCTGCTGGAAGATTCCATTTCCAGTTAGGAAGACAGACGCCCTGTATAGTCCACAGGTTTCATGGTCTGTTCTACTACAACTAAGGGTCCCAGTGCCGCCCATGAAAATGTCCTCCAAAGTCTAATACCGCCTGACAAGTTCTTTTGTACATGGGGAGCAAATGCTCGCCTGGAAGATAGTGTAACCTGACGCGACCACAGACGTGATGAATGAGAAATCGTGATTCGTTCAACCAGACAACTGTCTTCCACTTATCCATGGTCCAATCTCGATGTTCCCGGGCCCACTGTAGCTGACAATGACGTAATTGACAATATAGCTGACACGGGCGTAGTTGACAATGACGGTTGGTCAAGAGTGGCATAAGAGGTGGACGTCTGCTGCGCAGTCCCACATACAACAGTGTCCACTGAACTTTGTGTTCCGAAACACTTGCACTTGGACCTGCATAGTATTGGCTGTCAGTTGAGCCACTGTCTGGCGCCGATTTTGCTGTACCAAGCGGGGCAGTCTTCAGCGTCCTTTGACGACGTATGGGCATCCAACACCTTGGCATCTACTGCTGGTTTCATCGTCTTTTATCGGCTTTGCATAAATACTAAAAACGGCAGATCGTGAACAACGTACTTGTTTCAGGATACGCAATTTCGAAGATCCTCGTTCATAGTCTTTGGGATATTGCATTCTGCTCTCTATCAAATTCGCTTAGATCAGCAGTCTTCCCCATCACTCAAGAAAGTAAATTCTTGACTGATTCCTTACCTTCTCCAGCAGCAATTAAATACCATTCCCTCTTAATGACTTTCCCTCCACGTCATCCAGACGAGTTCATTGAAAAATGTGGGGATGGTCATAATGTTTTGGATCGTCAGTGGATGCAGTTTGTTCCCTGAGAAAGTGACAAGATTATAATTTATCCCAGAACAATTAAAACTACCGTATCGTAGAACCAATTAAGTGCGTAATCTCCTGATATGCGGACGTAATTTTCGAATATAGATGTAAATTCGAAAGGATCGTTAAGTTTTTTTTATGTAACGTATGAATATAATTTTAGATTTTAGTTTCCTATCATGTGTAAAACTGTCACCTAGCACAGTTTTAAATAACCCTTTTCTTGCACTCGCTTTTTTAGCTATCTCTAATGCAAGAATCAGATGCCTGAAAGCTTAGAAAAATCGCAGTATGAAACCAAATATCTAACGTTGTACTTTTATGTTCTTTATTTATTTTTTCTTTCTTTCTTTTTTCTGTTTCTATTGGTTTTATGCAGAAGGAAAAACTGTGCTAGTGTACAGTAATGGAACACAATTTTCAGTTCAATATATGACAGTATACGTATACTGCTCAAAACTATTAAGGGATATTATGATTTTGGATACAAACTGCGGATGAGGAAATGTTCTTGGCCTGTGACTGATATATGATGTGTAGGTGTTGTAAGATATGAGAAAAGAAAAAGAAGCAATGAACAAGTAATAGTAAAATTTTATTGACGATATTTGCCGGTAAACAAAACATGCACAATTTGTGTATATTATACACGCAAACAAAAACTGAGTTCTCGGATACAAATGAGTTTCAATAAGAGGTATGATTTCTTCTGACTGAAAGCAATGTCGCACACTTAAGAGGCATGAAATCCGTGAGGCTTTTAATGACAGACTGGGTTTTTTTCCCCTACTCCTGTAGAAGAGAGTTTCCAAACTGCTGAATTATTTCTGAGGGTGATAAAAGACTAGCAACTTTTCTCCCTAGAATGTCTCAAACATGTTATGTTGGGTTCATATATGAGGAACGCGCTGGCGAATTTATTCGAAGGATTTCTTCGTCGAAAAGGAAATTGTTCAGCAGCTGCGTACGATGTGGCCTGGCATTATCATCCATAAGAATGAATTCATTCCGATTCCTGCAACTTAAAGCCCCACAATAGGCCTGAGGATCTCATCCCTACATCGCTGAGCCGTTAGTGCTGCATTCTTGATAATGGCAGATCGGTGCGGCCATTGATGGAAATACCGGGCTAGACCATCATTTCGCCTCCACCAAATCGGACACTTTTATGCAAAAATGCATATTCCGGATACCAGGTTCTCTCCACATGAAAATCTTCATATTTTCAGGTTGTACACTACAGCGGTACTCGTCCGTGAAGAGCAAGTTGCTCCACTCCTCTCGTTCCCATCTCAGATGCTTCTGGGTCCACCTTCTGCGGAAGCACAGTGGTTCTGTGTCTACGGAACACAAACCATTGCTGTGCGAGCATACGAACTCATATGGTGGAGTTGGTTTCAAACAGTTTGAGTTGAAGTTCAGGTACTGGTAGCCTTGTGTAGGGGCTGTTGCAAGAAAATGGGTACATAGTGCGGTTTCTTTTGGCCTTTAGTTTTAAACACCTACCCTCATTTTGTATTGTTGCAGGCGTACGACCTTGTCACAATCTTCGGCAAACACTTTAGTTTCCAGAAACAGATTCCAATAATTTCATAGTCTGGAAATGACACTTTTGAGAAATTCTTAACGCTTCCGCTACAAAGTATTGCATTTGACTCACCTGTAAACGACCGATGGTCTTACGTGATCTTGCTGAGGCATTGTATAATCACTGTCACAAAATATTTAACGCGTGTCAATTGTTTTTAATCTCTTCCCAAGGAAGGAACGCTGCAGGTGGCTTTTCATTTCTTATCAGGCGTAGTTTTTAACGTCACAGAAACAAATTCACATATTCCCAACTTTGTAAACGGTATAATTTTCTTTTTTAATCTCTTTTATTTCCTTTTTGTTAAAAAATTGTTAATTATATGGTTATTTCATACCGAACTCACAATATCTTTTAATTATTTTCAGCAGCGTATTTCAATGCCATAAGTTGTAAATAAATAATTTTCCAAGGGTTTATGTGGAGTAAAAAATAGTTCACAGTTAAGTATATGAAATATATACAGTATAGGAAACAAATAATTATCATACTTACTTAAATATTAAATATAACAGAATTATAGAAATCTTGCACTCCTTGCCACGATGAATTTCGTGGGCTTTTTCTGATGTTACTGACAAACAAGTGAGGTAAGTCACAACAACAACAACATAATTGTAAATTTCTATACAGGCAAAGTATATTTTTAATATTCAAAATGCTATTAAGGAAGCTTACGTTAAGCGCAATATTGAAATATGAATTCTTAGGTTTTCATACTCAATATATGTTTATGAAAAAATGCACATAGTTGAAAAGAAAATTTAAATCCACTTATCCGTGAAAGGTTTAATATTCATTTGCCAAATAACAGTTTATGTAAACGAAATCTAAATTTTAGAATAAATAAAGTATATTTTCAAACATATTTTGAAGTTCTAACAAAATGTAACTTTATATTTTAGGTTAATGTTTTCTGTAGAAATGTTACACAAGAAATTTTAAAAGAAATACTTCTAAAATATAATCGGTATTACAAAGTATCGCAAATTATTTGAAAAATAATACCCTATAGCACATCATTTTGAATTGCATCAACATTTTACAGTTCTTTATATAACCTAAAACAGCATATCTAATGCTAATACTAATAGTACTTTTGCGTAACGTCTAAACAACTTCAAGGTGTACCTAAATTATGTCTTATGAAATTTTTTATTTTCATAAAAACATGTTTAATTTTTTTATATAATTGTATATGGTCTTCATAAATATTTTCGGGAACCGTTTTTTTCAATATAAATGCAAAATATTTATTATATTTATTAAATAAATAGGTGACAGGTCTATTTATAGATTATCTGAAATATTATTATTACTTTAAATAGCAATTTGATTTAAAAAATGAAGGTGTCTGTTTTAATATTTTATAATACACTGGAGAAAAATAATTTAAAATAGAATTGCCATATATCATTAGACATCCAAATTCTAAATTAAAAAAAAAACTAAAGAAGGAAAAACTAAAATTTTCACTGTAAGCAAATTTAAGAATTTTTTCTCATTCTCTCACACACATAGAGAAGAGAGGATGGTTAACGGTTTAAAATTTTCCATATACTTTCAATTCTTCAAAATGCAATTCCTTTCCCAGCACCTTTTGTTCAGGAGTCAGATACAACATATTTCATTATTGAATTTTATGATAAGCAACTATCTCTATTATACTTTTGCTTTAGAAAACGCTTTCTTCTTTTGAAAGTAAAAGCATAATTCTCAAAGTAGCTTATCATAATGCACAGTAATAAAATATTTTATATCTGACTAATAAACAAAGCTTCTGAAAATGGAATTTTATTTTAAATATTTGATGAGATATGCACGTGAGAGTTTAATTCAACATATATATATATCCACTTTTCACGTTATGAAATATCAAAAATAAACATCTTTATTTGCTATATTAAAATGCGATTTAAACCAATACTAAATATTTCAGATGATCTATGAATACTCCTGTTATGTATTTGTTTTACAATATGTTAAACACTTTTCATTAACGTTAAAATAAAAGGTACGTTCTTACTATTATGACCAGTGTTTCAGAAATGTCGCCAAGATTATCGATAAATCGCGAACGTAAACCATCTTCAGATGGTCGGCAATCCAGACGACGATCATTTATAGTTTGCTTGTGATGAGAAGAACTCCAAGTAAATCACGAGTTATTGTTTTTCTTTTTTCGTATAAATGTTAACAATTCACCATCACTCATAATTGTCTTGTCACGAGAACATCTCTGAGTATGCAACGTGTAAATTTATTTTGTTTTTAATATTTAAAATGTTTAATTTATTGCAAAGTGATTTAAATGCTACAACACTGGTAGTTCGGCCCGAGGTTCGAATCCCGCGAACGGGCTGGCTGCATGGGCGTTTTCGTGGTATTCCCCCTGTATAACGTATATACGAGCCAGTTTCTCTTAAAGAGTTCTCCACGAAGGCATCCGTCCTCATAGGTAGAGAGCCCTCGTGGCTTTGAGTAATCACATAAACCAAACCAAACCTTTCTTCCAAGAAAGACATACACTGCTGCCACCCAAATTGCAACACCAAGAAAGACAAGAGACATCAAAACAAAATTTATTTAGTAGATAACATGTTGATCAAGTATCAAATAATTACATTTATAGACTTTTGTGAAGTGTGGCTCCTTCTAGAATCAGTAGCCAGAGTAGCCGCCATTACTGGAGATCACCGCTGCCACACGCCTCGGCATTGATTCAAAGACACTTTGGATGTGTTCTTGGGGTACAGCAGACCAAGCAGCTTCCACACGTTCCCAAAGCTGATCTGATGTGGCAGCTTGGGATGTAATCTGGGTCAATCGTTCAGCAACTATGGACCACATGTTTTCTATCGGCGAAAGATCCGCAGAGCCCGGCCAGGGAAGCAATGCAATCTGGCGATTGACGAAGAACACTTGGACAATGCATGCCACGTGTGGTCGCGCATTATCCTGTTAAAATATCGCTGAGGGCAAGCCCTGAAGGTAAGGAAGGCCAACTGGCTCCAACACCTCGGAGATGTAGCGCTGGCTGTTTAAAGTACCGGCAATGCGTACTAGAGGAGTGCAAGAGTGATATCCAATACCGCCCAATACCATAATACCCGGTGCAGGACCAGTGTGGCCGTGCATAACGCAGCTGTTCAACATCCTCTCTCCACGGTGTTTCCAGACTCGAATTCGACCATCGTGGTGTTGCAGACAGAAGCGTGACTAGTCAGTAAAGACAATTGCATTCCATTCTGCCGTCCACATCCTTCTTTCATCGCAGCATTGGCGGCGGGAATGTCTGTGGTTCTGCGTCAAGGGTAGACGAAGGAATGGACGTCTTGCGGACAGACTACTCTGCTGTAAACGACGTCGAGTTGTACGCGCAGACACTGGATGATGCGTTACAGACTGAATGTGCTGTGCTATAGTTCGTGTTGTGACTGAGCGATCCGTCACTGCCATGCGCACAATACTCTTGTCATCACGTGAAGTGCTGCACTGAGGTGGATACGATCGAACACGTCGGTCCGACGTATCCTCCTGCATCCAATGGTCGCATATCCGCATTACAGTTGTTGGTTTCGTCCAACACGACTACCGATTTCCCTGAAAGATAATCCGCAATGTCGGTAGGCCACTATCCTTCCTCTGTCGAACTCGGATACTTGATCGAACGATGATCGCTGTTTACTGCGAGGCATAATTGATCGCATTCGTTGATCATTCGCAGACGTCCAACACATCGGAGCCTTATATCGATTTCACAATCCTTCCTCTTTTTTTTTCATTAGTACTAGAAAGGGCAGCTCGCCAACACTCGACAAGCAGTGTCGTTTCGGAAATACTGCCTAGACTCCTAGTTTGGCTTCTGGCTTTAATTAAAATCACTTTTTCCATTACACCCACACGTAGCCGACATAATGATGTTTCAGGATCTCCGACAGTCTACATTTATACCTTGATATGTGCCCTCCCCGTCCTTCCGATGATAGTTTTATTCATGTAGAGGTAGATATAACGTTTTAACTGCCCACTGTATGCAGCATGTTCTGAAATGGGAAACTGACAACGAAATTGTAATGAAATTGAATTACGCTAATTCTTAACGGGTCTCGGAATAATATTTCCACTATATTACAAGCCCTCGGTATTAGTCACCCGGTATTTCGAATCACTTCCTAACATGATCAAAAGCATTTCGGCCAAAGATAAAATTAACATAGTTTTACGTTTCATTATCGGATATTTTTAGTATTTAATGTTTTGTCAGATATTTTTTATTTAAAAAGTGCAGTTAATTTTCCCTATTTAATATTATAAAATGCTAAAATAAAAAGTCTGTATAACTTGTGTTTATTACTGTATATGCGTTTTCAGCATTTACATTTAAATTTTATTCTTTAATAAATACCCTACATTTTAGTACAGAAGAAGTTGCCTGAAAAATTGAATTATTCAGAAGACATTATCTTCTGAAGTGTAGAATAATTGGACTGCTGTAATGTAGATACCATATTTAAATTCCTAATTATAACTTTTGCGAAGGCCTCCGTAGAAATCACAAGAAATTTTAACTAAGAGGAATTAACACGCTTTATATATATGCAACAAAGATCTGAAAAATTATTAAAAAATAATTTCGTTTTTAGATGTTATGGAAAATTTATATTTCCACGATTTTCTGTTATATGAGATTTTTAAAAAGAGTAAGCACAGCCTTGAAATCTTCCACTATCTATTAGTTATAATAAATGCAAATGTTTTGATCAATAAAACTTTACAAAATCAGACAAAATACCTTTAACCATACGAATATCTTTTAACCATACGAAAAAATGAGCGATAAAAATATTTTACAAATCTAAAATTTTTAAGTAACATATGTTATCTTTAATAGACTGCTGGCCACCCAAATTGCAACACCAAGAAAGACAAGAGATATCACAACAGGATTTATTTGGTAGATAACATGTTGACCAAGTATCAAATGATTAAATATATAGACTTCTGTGAAGTGTGGTTTCTTCTAGAATCAGTAGCCAGAGTAGCCGCCATTATTGGAGATCACCGCTGCCACACGCCTGGCATTGATTCAAAGAGACTTTGGATGTGTTCTTGGCGTACAGCAGACCAAGCAGCTTCCACAAGTTGCCAAAGTTGATCTGGTGTGGCAGCTTGGTATGTAATCTGGGCCAATCGTTCAGCAACCATGGACCACATGTTTTCTATCGGCGAAAGATCCGGAGAGCGAGCCGGCCAGGGAAGCAATTCAATCTGGCGATTGACGAAGAACCCTTGGACAACGCGTGCCACGTGTGGTCGCGCATTATCCTGTTGAAATATGGCTGTGGGCAAGCCCTGAAGGTAAGGAAGGACAACTGGCTCCAACACCTCGGAGATGTAGCGTTGGCTGTTTAAAGTACCGGCAATGCGTACTAGAGGAGTGCGAGAGTGATATCCAATACCGCCCCATACCATAATACCCGGTGCAGGACCAGTGTGGCGGTGCATAACGCAGCTGTTCAGCATCCTCTCTCCACGGTGTCTCCAGACTCGAATCCGACCATCGTGGTATTGCAGACAGAAGCGTGACTCGTCAGTAAAGACAATTTCATTCCATTCTGCCGTCCACATCCTTCTTTCATCGCACCATTGGCGGCGGAGACGTCTGTGGTTCTGCGTCAAGGGTAGACGAAGCAATGGACGTCTTGCGGACAGACCACTCTGCTGTAAACGGCGTCGAATGGTACGCGCAGACACTGGATGATGCGTTACAGACTGAATGTGCTGTGCTATGGTTCGTGATGTGACTGAGCGATCCGTCACTGCCATGCGCACAATGTTCCTGTCATCACGTGAAGTGGTGCACTGAGGTGGATGCGATCGAACACGTCGGTCCGTCGTACCCTCCTGCATCCAACGGTCACATATCCGCATTACAGTTGTTTGGTTTCGTCCAACACGACTACCGATTTCCCTGAAAGATAATCCACACTCTTCGGTAGGCCACTATCCTTACTCTGTCGAACTCAGACACTTGATCAAACTATGATCGCTGTGTACTACGAGGCATAATTGATCGTTTGTTTTAAAAAACCACAAGAAAAACACAAGTGCCGAACTTGAAATCTCGAAAACTTCAAGCTTTAAATAGCGCTTTAAAGTGGCGCCACATGCGCGCGTGATGTGCGTCTGCGTTGAAATTCGAATCATTTGCATATCTCACCTCAGCTCATACATGTTGTAAATTTCATGTTATTTGCATGCTTCCTTCAAGGTGTTGCATTTACGGTGGCCAGCAGTGTATTTTACCTCACATTCTATTACGTGAAAATGGGCATTAAAAAAATTGCATATAAATGAAATCATTTGCAGTCATAACGTGAAAAATTGTGGAAGGAAAAGTGGAAGTTTCAGTGGTTTTAGAAAACCGTTTGTAAAAGCGCTGAGATTTATTTACTCTTAGGCAGAGGAACTGACATCGATTAAGTAGTGGGAGAAGAAAGTCACTTTTATGAATATGCAATAATTTATTGACTGGAACAGTATTATGAGAGAAATGTATTCACTGTATCTAATCCGACAACCAAATAAGCGAATATGTGGCCCTGAAAAAAATTGTAGATATAAATGGGAATGGGAAAAATTCAAAGCCGGCCGGGTATTGGACATTGGACATTTGACGAAGTATGCGGTGGAACTGATGAATTTTTCCTCGCTCAAGTTCCGAGAGACAAAAATTGTCGACCATATACAGAGAAGGCGAAGCATGAAATGGAAAAAGCTGATTAGGCACATTTTACTGTGAACCATAAATTTCATTTTGTTGATCCAGTAAGTACTCATACACAAAATGATAAAAGACTAGCATTCCGCTAATTGGAGGAATAACAATCAACGAGGCGTGGTTCATCACCATCATGAGACCATCTTCCGGAGTTCATGCGGCGAAAGTCCTTGGCACGAGAAAATGCTTCTCGTGCCATATTAAAAGCAATCGCAGAAACATGACAGTCACAAATTGCATGGGAGAAGTAAACATGAACTTGGCGATAAATCTAGCCCTAATTTGGCCTTTAAAATCAGGGGCCGTAACAATAAGGAAGTACCAAAAATGTTCTTGAGAGTATTTACGAAAATCATACATAAATACATAAACAAAACAAACACATTTTAATAAAAATATACCGTTCCATAACCCTTTTTAAGAGCATTTTTGTAGTACGATCTTTATATATTATGAGAAAATGCCACCAATACCAGTACTTACTGCTGTTTTATTTTATAGATTTGTAACACGTATAAGTAATTTAGTACGTCGTACGAACATTCTTCATAGTATGTTACATGAGAATGTCACCAACATCAGTACCTGACGTGCGATTACCCGTTTTAGATGTAGACGTAATTCAAAACGTGCTTTACACATTACATGAGACTGCCACCAGCGCCGCTATTTGAAGTGCTGTTGCACATTTTTGGTAATGGTAATGGATTTCCTGGAGCAAAACCTTTAAGGTTAAATGCGCCGAAAAACATGTAAAAAACATGTGTTGTACATTTTAGATCTGTAACATATAGAAGTGATTTAAAACGTTCTGCTTGGATGTTGCTGATCCGTTCGTGAAATGCACTCTGAACGTTCTTATGTTTGTTGGTGAAGCAGCATTTAAAATGAAAGTTCTTGTTATCATATAATACATAATTTTAAAAACTTTTAAAATGCTCTCCTACACAGACAAATGGTTAGAAAAATAAAAATAAATATGTTTATGTGTGTGTAGATATATATATATATATAGTTTAAAGCAAAAATTATTTATATTTGTTTTTTATTCATATCTCTGAATTTCTGTCTTTCCGCGCTCATAAAAGCTTTTAAATGTTCCTTTCATTTAAAAACACTTTTACAGTTTTTTATTTGCTCTAAACATATCTAGTTTTGAATCTGGGTCTTTTCAAAAAGTAAGCGCAAAATTTTAAATTCCAACCAAAATCCTACTATGTAAAATTTACACACTTCTAAAAGGCTACTAATGATGTTTAACCTAACACTTCTAAAATGCTACTAATGATGTAAGCTTTAAATAAGCATAGAAAATTTATTTCAATAACTATAGTTTCTTTCATTGTCAAAGAATATCAGTATCATACTAATGTAAGATCATCTAAAGAAACATAATTTCAAAATGTTCTTAAGTTATTTGTTTACTAACAAAGCCTCAGAAGTTTAAAAAAGAGAGGCCTTCAGTCGCCGAGCGGTGACCCTTTCTTAACTTTTGAATTAAGTTGCTGAACACTATTAGTTCGTTCCAAAGCTCGAAACCCGGCGAAGGAGCTGGCTGCATGGGTGTTTTCGTGGCTTTCCCCATGGGAAATGTGTATTCGATCCAGTTACCCTTAGCAAGTCCTCCACGAAAGTTATCACTCCACTTAGGCATTTAGCCTTTGAGTGCTTTACCGTAATCGTATAAGCCAAATAAGCCGAACAAGTTAAAAAGTAAGGAAAAAAGGGGGGAAGCAGTGCTACGAATTGTATTATGAATATTTTTTAGCGGCTCTCCGAGAAGTTATTAGATTAAAAAATTTCCATAAAACTTTCAAATACTGCCTGAAACTGTTGACCATATCTCACAAAAACATAAAAAGTACTAGTAGGGTGGATTCGTAGTACTAGTGTACTACTAGTGTTAGCAATGTATTATAATGCAGCAGAAAAGTTTCTTACATTAGTTTTTATCTTTTCCATGCAATTTAAAAACGCTTATGATGCCATATAAGTATGCCTCAATATAAGTACAAGTACATTGCAACTCTCATTGAAAGTGAATTATTGTAAATAAGTGGTCTCTCACAAGTACTTTTAAATTAGATGAAACATATTGCAGGCACAATATGATAATCAGGAAATGCCTTAGTTAATTCAAATTACAAATTTTCTAATTTTGCTTACTATTCAAACTGGGCTCTAAATATGAGTGGCTTCATTAAATGACAGCTTTATTTTTAAGGTTTCAAAAATTTGTCTTTATAGTTCTACTTTAATGTATAATACTGAGAATAATCATATTGATGGTAAAAACATATCTTTGGCAAAATACCACGGATACGCAGTTCATAAAAGATTACTCTTCTCGAAAATTTTACCAGATAACTGAAAACATTTCGATCCTCCGAATGAGCAGGCGTTTATTCCGCAAGCATATAATTAACAATGTACTTAAATTGAATGTATGCATGTAAGTATGTAAATAGATAATTGGTTGTTGCAAAACATGCGAGGGTTATCTGGCTGAGAGAGGACTTTATGGAAGGTGTCATACGAAAATTAACTTCTAACGTGACAAGACAAGATTTTGTAAATTACCAAAAATAAACCTGAGTATTAGATTTCAGCGATCAACATTCGAACAACTTGGGTGCCAAAGAAAAGAGGTTATTTAAAGTGCGTAGATTGTTATAACTATACAAACCAAAATATTGAAAACTGATTTAAACGCATCCCATTGATGGGCCATTACGATAACCGCAGCGTTTATGAAGGAGACGAAGCCGTATTATTATGTTTTAGTTCATTTCATTGTACGTTCGCCTGCTTAGGTGACTATTTATGCTTCACAAGAGGTGGTAGGATATTTCAGTCAGTAGCGTTTTAGAACAATGGAAGGGGGAAAAAAACCAAGATCGGATATCCTGATTTCACGTGCTGGCGCTCCGAGAGATTTCATGCATTCATTTAGCAAGTAAAATACCAATTACTGTCAGTAAAATTCGAAACAATCTTGGAAAATACATTTTCCGCAAAAAAGACAATTCCCAGTGTCAATCATTTCCATTCTATTGTGATATTAACGAAAATTTGAATTTTCGTTGTGAACAGGAAACGTTTGCATGTTGTAAAATGTGATGGATTCTTTAAAGGACGTATTGCGATTATCAAAATATGTATACATGCTTACGTACATACACATCTACTACGTAGTTCTAGTAGTTTTTTAACTAAATAATACTTGAATAAGGTTTAAAGCCCATTTTCTAAGAATTTGCAGCATTAAGGGAACAGTTTCCGGTCCCACCAGCGGGCGAGTGCTAAGTTGAACACTAGTAGTACGACATAGGTTCGTATCTCGGGCGAAAGGGCTAGCTGTATGGGTGTTAACGCGATTTTTCCCATGTATAACGGTGATACGAGCTAATTTATCTTTTTTTCCTTAGAAAGTCCTCTACAGAGGCACCACTTCCCTTGGGAAGATGGCCTTCGCGTGCTTTGCCATACCCAAACAGACCAAACAGAACAACTTCCTATTTCTCTTAATATATTAGTTAGATAGCATGATTATTAGATTCTGTTTAGGTCCTAGAAAATATGCTAAATGCCGAACAGGAGTTTTAAGCTTTTTCTAAAATATTTGACATTATAATAATTTTAAAAGCTCGATTAGTTGTAATTCTGGTTATTTAAAATTTTAACTGAAAGATCCAATGAATCTGCTTTATGAAAATCATGAAAATCAGAAGATAAAATTTGAAAAATTAAGTACATTAAATAGATAATCATTATTATTTTGGAACGCAGGTTTACAGCTTCCAAAAGAAAATTAAGGTTTTTTTTATTATACTCTAATTTTTTATGGTAGTTTTTTATTAAACTCTAATTTAATAAAAAAATTTTTTTAAGTATAAAAAAAAATTTAATTTCAAGTGTGAATTACCGTAAAAAAGGAATAGTGATTATAAAACTTCAAGCATCTTACTAGGAACTCTGATACGAACAAGAATGTTTTTATATTTGAATCTTTTAAATCTGGCTAAGGTAAATTAACATATTCATCACATCTTTAAGAAGATCACGCAGTGATTTTTTTCAGCTACTTTTGCACAGGTGATTTAATTACTGAGCTACAGAATCTGTGGTTCTGAATTTTTAATATCTTCTTTCATCAATAGAGCAGAAAACAAAATGTGATATAATTCTTAGCTTGTAATACTTTGCTTTCTTACATGGCTCTTGTAATAAAATTTCTAGACTTGTAGATCAATAAACACAGTACAAGTTAAAATTCTACATTAATTATTATTATTATTATTAGCTAAGAATTAAGAATAATGTATGGAATTACATTCCGAGAATTATGTAGGAACAGTTCTGTGTCTCAAAACTTGTATTCCAGTTGTTTCAATTTGCTTAGCTGATCCAACAAATAGATGCTAAAATGCTTTCATAAAAGATGCAAAAGTTTAACGATTCAGACAAAAGATCATAGGCATCGCAACACTGATTAAGATTCAAAAGTTTATTAATGCTGATTTCGATTAAAATGCAGCAGTTATTGAGATGCATAAGCGATTTGTTGATATTTATTTCGATTGAGATGCAAAAGCAATTCAGATGAAAGAAGCTTGCCATCCTTTTCCAATCAGTTAGTTAAATGTTTAATTATGATTTGTAACTGTTGGTCTTGAACCCTAAAATAGTATAACGGAAGAAGGGGAATTATCTGTTTAATTCAATAGAAAATTCGCTATTTGCGTTTGTAAGTAAGATGCAGAGAGCTTTAATGGACAAATAAATGTGCACAAGTTTACACAAACGTTAAGACTAGAATAAACTTTGTAAATACCATTTACATATTCGTACTTGTATCATTCACTCTAAATTTAAAAAATGGTCGTAATTAAAAAATTAAAAAATATTTCATAAAAGTGGTTTTAAGTATATAAAGATAGATTAAACTATATTGAGTGATTAAATTCTATTATATATTGTATTCGATATTTTTTATGGTAGATATATGTTACTGAACACAAAAGTCTACTGCTGCGCAGATATTTGAACACAGAATATGCAAATAAGCGAACACGAGCAAATCAAAAAAGGAAATATGTCTGATAATTGGGTACATACCTTAGTTAAACTTGAATAGCAATCTCAGAAAATCCTGTTTTCCTGCGTCTTTCCCTCCTTATTGTTTCCCTATATGATTTTCCAGATTTCGCTTTGTAAATTAACTAGCACATTCCTCACAAATATCATCCTCCCTAAATTTCACTGAATAAAAATTTATATAATATCTTATTTATTTCTCCGTTCCCTTCTTCTTTTTTCCGTAAGATAAATTCATTCAGCACCAGATATGGTCTTTCATGACTCATGAAAATGCATGCATCCTCATCTACGCGCATAGCAAAAACAATTTTATGCAGAATTTTATAAAACATTACTTTTATTCACAATTTTATTAAACAATTCATAGCACTAACAACCCAATCGATGACCCTTGATATCAATGACCACTCAATTCATGACTCTTGATATCTTAATTCAATCCACGACCACTCAATTCATGATCCTTGATATCGTAACTTTGAATGGCTCGTCATTCAATAGACATGTCGTCTTTGTATTGATGTTAAAGAACAGACCCAAGGAACAAATCATGCAGCTCAATTTTATAAAGTAGATCTGATAATGGGATGTCTTTGCCGAGATGCTAACCAGCGGATGATTACCCTAGTTTCGAGGTAAAATAGTAAAAGTTACACTGGAAATTGTAGGTCTAAAAGATGTCAGATGTTCTTAATAATGCCGAAAAAACATCATTAAGATCAATGTCAGAAGTGGCCAATGCTCGGAAGATTCGAGGCGGATCTAATGCCGCTTGATGTCTCCATGAGACCTGAATATTCCTCAACGCGTGATCTCAAAATCCTCAACCGCTTTCCAGAGGTGGGAAGAGTTAGTTGTCTTGCTGATAAAGGTCGTCTGAGAATAGCATCACACGAAAACCATTATTTGGCACTGCTGGCACGAAGCAGTCTTAACTAAACTGCTTAGATAGTTGGCTCTGATACACTCCGCAACCAATGGAACTCAAATAATTCTAAAACAGTCGTTCTTTAGGTCTGAGGTCATCATCTACATATCTCTTCGCGATTGCAGAATATTTGTCACAGATATAGAGCTCGTTGGACAGTTACTCATGATTACTTCCCAAACCAATAAGCTGCCACTAAGGAAACAATATCTTTTAAGACAGTTCTTTGATTTTGGCGGGAAGATCTTAGTCGCACGGACTCATATTGGGTAAGTATGGCCAATACCCTCTGACAGAAGAATGGTACGACGGTTGTTCTAATACCTTCCATCGCCACCGTCTCAGGAAATCCGTGAGAGCGCTCGCGTGTGCATTGTCATGGAGGACAATGTAATTTGTTACATGAAACATCATGTGCGAGCAAGACTTAGGAGAATGTGAAGACGCTTGTTCAGGACAAATCTCGTCATCTTTCATCACATTTGGTTGGGTTATAATGCGAGAACTGTCACAATACGAGTCCTGCTACGGTGGTGATGGGAGGTATCAAAACATCCGTCGTATTCACCCGATAAGCGGCCATGTGACTATGATGTCTTCGCCATTGCAAGAGATTCATTGCAACAACAGAGAGGATATATGAGCGCTTTAGATGATCCATATGGGACATCAACAGAAGTGCACATATTGATGGTGACTGGCAGAATATGGTAGACGTGGCAAACAATTGCACTGATAACAAGCGCTGATACCTTCGGTAACAAAGTCTTTTCAGAACTGTCAAGGTGTTGATGCTATTTTTTATCTAGCCCATGTTAAGTTATTAATTTTTATTTAATTTTTCACATTTTATTTGATTTTATTATTAATTTAGCATTATTTTATTTTCCAGACGGCCTTTCATAGGACTCTATCACTTCTAGTTTTAGAAATTAAGCCTTGCTTGCCACTCTAGCAGTCAATTCCTCAACATCCTAATGAATTTAAATAGCATGTGCGGCTTTAGAAATACTCACAGAAGAAGTATTTAAGCAAGAAAAATTCAAATATAAAAATTAAACCGAGAAAATTTATCCGTGGTTTTTAAAACAATGAAAATTAAAGCAAAGATTTTAATTATTAAATAATGATTATTATAGTTATTTAATACAGTAATATACAGTGGCTGAATAAAGTCTGTCCTAGTTAGTCATACGTAAGCGAGTACCTAACATTTTTATGAGTAGTGTTATTAAACTTATACACAAATATTAAAGCAATGAATCGTATTTGTAACAGACGCATGGTAAAAACTCAGAATCAATAAAATAAAAATTCCGTTGGTTTCCTTCTGTTTACTTTGTCATCGACAATTTTTCTTTGGCTTGTTTTTCGATCAATGTTCTTTAAAAGCTGCGCAAGGGCACTGCTGCTCGCTGAATTTTGAGAAAATGTAAAGGTGTTTTGATTTTTCTGCTTAAGTAGATGATTAATAAAGTCTTATCGATTGGATTGGTCTTGCTGACGATTTAAATAAAAATATTATACATTACTTATTAAAAACTATGGAAACCGTTGTTCTACGAGGGGCTGACAGTTTTGTTTCGAAATTCTTCTAGGAGGCCTTAATGCGCTTTGCCGCAATCTAAACCACTATGAAATGCTTTCATTCAAACTTAGAGGAAAATCGAAAGATAAATAAAAAAATAGAAAAGTTATGCTTTCAGACCAATGATTTCGTTTGAGCCTTGATTGTTCCTGTCGGTTTTCTCCGGAATTTTACGTTTTCGTAGAACTATGAGCTTAACATAGAGCATTTTTCTTGGAATACTTTAAGAAAAATTAGCTCTTATTAAAATTACGAGACTTGTAGACACTTAGCGGTGGAAAGCTTCCTTATACAATAACATTCATAATGAAACAAAATAAAGAAACAAATGGCAGAAGCTTTTGTCAAATCCTTCTCAGATTTAGGTAGAAAACAAAAATGGCAGTTTCTTTTTGTTAAATCCTTTTAAATAATATTTTAAATTATGGTCGAAAGTGTGGACCAAAGCCAACATTTTAACAGCTATTTGCAAAGTAAAATAATTACTTTAAATCAGAACACAGTTGCAAATAATAACAATTTGTCACATAAGAGAGTGTTTAGATATATTTGCTTCTTTAAATAGAATATAAAAAATATTTTTAGTAGTGAGACAGAAGTCCAATCTGACTACATGGCATCGCATTCGTACAAGTTAATTTATTAACTACCAAAAACATTTTAAAGGACACTTAGCTGCTTATGTTAAAATTCTTATTTAGATTGTGAATACCTTGGCAGCAAATAAAGTTGACAAGTCCTCAAGCAGTTCATTACACGGTAATTTTTTTTTCTTTAACTGATTGGCAACTGTCTCAAAGCGGTGACTTTGACACACCGCCAGTGTTATAAATAACGATGTTTGTCGAAATAATGTGATATCCGAATAACTGTCTAAGTAATTAATTGCAGTTCTTTTGTTCAGAAGATGGATACCCGTAAAGCATTCACAGCTATGCAGTTCACCCGATCTGTTACGGAAAAGTCCTTCTTGGGAATGCTTTGTATTCTATAATCTGGAATACTTATGCCAACAACAGATAGTTCAAGCTGCCAAAAAGATGAAATGGGTATCAGCGAAATATTTATTATAGGCTCAGAATTTTAAACACGATAATGCTTTAATCTGTGGCTATGTAGTGTTAATTGTAGCACCGAAAATGACAAATTAGAGCATAAGGAGAAACTCAGGAAATGAAATAATTGCATTAGTTTGAATTCGGGATAGCAGGTTATTGTGCGACATTTTATTTAAGTTTTACCAACAGATAGTTTATGTTATTCTTTTCTTTATGCTTTGTTTCATCTTGTATTCGCTCAGTCCAGAGGTCTATGCAGACTTTTATGGCAAGCAGAGTAGGTTACAATGAGAAGGAAATCATAACTGGCATCGACTAGGAGTAGAAATTTGGCTGCTGGCGCTGTTGCTTGCCGAAACAGCCACTGATTTGTGAAGGCGGTGCAAATGGTAAGCGGTCGAACGGTAAAGTCGCTGAACACTAACACTTCAACCTGGCTTAGATTCCAGAATAACGGACTACATGTAAGAGCGTTTTCGCAGTTTTCCCCATGTGTGAATTAGATACGTGCTTAGTTTCCCTTACGAAGTCTTCTACTAAGACATGCCTCTCCTTAGGTACGCTCTCTCGTGCATTACCATAACCAAATAAACCAAACCAAAACAAAATAAAACAAAATCGACTGGACGGGAATACCTGCTTTTGTCACGGTCAGTAAAAGTTGGCATTTAGTTGCGCTTTATCTGTCCGACCCAATTAGTACTGTAGCTTCGCGTAGAATTGCTAGATTTGTAACCCAACCTATACACTGTAACTAGAATTCCAATCTAATAAAATACTATTCGCAAGAGGTTGCTAATTTGTCTTGTATTATTTTAAGTTAAGCCCACAAGTTGTGAGGAATAAAGTTCTGTGTTAAATTTTACTTTTTGTATCGCATCTTATATCTACAGTAAACATTAAGGAAAGGCGATAAGTCGCCAACACGTAGAAGTGAGCAGTAGGCACAAGTAGTTAGATACCTTTAGCTGTTATAACAGGGAAATCGGAAATAATACTATAATAAACTTAAAATTTACTTTCTTTTCATTTCAAATAAGATTCAGAGGCTCAAACTTATATCAGTATCCAAATTGGCACTGAATATGGCAGAGCGTATGGCAGTTGCAACACTGGCGTTTGCACTCGCAGTCACTCATGCTGCAAGTTATCATTGCCCACATTGATTGCGAGGAAGTAAGACCGGAGAGACATGATTTTAATGGAGGAAACAATTGCTTACTACAGGAAACATCTAAAAAAGAAAGTCTTCTGAAAGGACAGTGATGCAGCAACATCGGCAAGGACTGGAAATGTTTGAAGCGGTGAGCAGTTTGAGGCAACAAACTGAGTCTGGTTAGTATTGTTGTGCATTATTTTTCACTTGGAGGACTCACTCAGCTTTCCAGTGACACTCTTATCGTACTCCCAACCATAATACTGTCATGACATGGTGCGACTAAATTTATAGCCACATTTGTAACCCCGCTTTGGGTACTATGCTATTGACATCTTTCGCTTAGTTTCTGTTTACAAAGTTCCTTGAGAAATACTGAATATCTGTATCTCATTAATGAATAAAAAGTCTGAAGTCTGATCCAGAGCTAGTAAATAGCTACTACATCAACTCATGTGAATATAAGAACAGGGTTTAAAACTAGAGATATTTATCTTTATAAATTTCGAACATATTGATAAATTTAGATTAGTGAGGAAAGTATTTAAAAATACTATAGTTTTATATTTTGTTAGGCATTATTTTTGCTCTCTAAAGCTTTCGTAGGGCCAAGAAAAATTTTTCGAAACGTATAACATTCTACCTCTAGATACTAGCAAATTAAATTTTTTATTTATAATACCTATAAAATAATTGTTTCATTTCTTCAAGTGCCAATCTTAAATTTATCGCTTTTATGTTTTGGGAACTGAAAAGTTTCTTTCGAAAAGCATGAAAATATTCTTTCCAACAGTAATCTTCTAGAATGCGGTGTTTTTTTATAACAAGGAGAAAAAAAAAGTGGAAATGGGATTTAACATTTATCAGATCAAGTCCTCACATTAAAGTATGAATACAAATGTCGAGTTTCAGTCAAACAAATTAATACCAGATACATTCAGAGTTGGCCGCCCAGACGGTATTGTGGTTAGGGGAGCTGGCTACGATACCAAAGGGCCTGGGTTCGAATCCCGGAGAAGGCATGGCTGTGACTGTCCGTCCCTTCATAGGAGGGAAAGGTGGCACACCTGTTAGGTGCCTCCATAATAAAGTGACTACCACTTCTGGCCTTAGTAGTGGTCAAGCCGAAGTCGGATGAGGACCCGCCATTGGAACAAAAAAAAACATTCAGAGTTGTATTTAAAGGCGTTTGCTTAACAGTACTTATTATTTCATTTATCACTTCAGTCGTAACATTTTTGCTGGAACGAGTCCAAAATGTTTCCACAAAACTGCACTCCCCAAGCCCTAATAAAATATCCAGAGTGAAAATTTAATTTTCAGAAAAAGTCGAACGAAAGATATAGATTAAAACTGAAAGTAATTTTTCTTCCGTTATTCTTTCTTAGTTACACTTCTTAGAAAATGAACATCAGAGCTGTACTGTAAAAAAATAATTTGAAAAATGCTTTTTTTTATTATTTCCAATGGCTGGCGCTAGCCGTTATAGACATTGACCACTACTATGCCGAAAGTGTTGGTCACTACATTATAGAGGCATCTAAAAGGTGTGCCACCATTGCCTCCTGTGAAGGCACAGAGAATACATCCATGCCTTCTCCGGAATTCGAACCCGGGCCCTTCTGTATGGCAGTCAGAGTCACTAACCACTTTCTCGTCTGTGCGGATAAAATTTGAAAAGTTTATACAGAAATAAAAAATCACCTCCTCTAATTTTAAATAAAAATGCAAATTAAAATTAATATTTTTCAAAATTCAATTTGAAAAAGCAATGCCCAATATGCCTTTTTTAATTCGATTTGATAAAAAATATTTGTTTCATGAGTTTTCTTAGGAAATGAGAATATTTTGACTTTTCAGTGCTTCTTTTATGTCTGCATTTGTTGTTAGACACTCCTAATCATTTCTTTTGTTCTTTATAATGCTCTCTGTAGCCTCTCCGTCATTAGAATATTTATAAAAAGATGTAAGCCTTATGAAAACTTGCGCAAATTGCCATTTAAACGACGCAAATGTTAGAAGTCTTTAAGTTGAATAAAGAGAATATTCTGAGAATATAATTCTTTCAACAAATGCTGACTTTATCAATGTATTTTCCTTCTTTCTTATAAGAATAAAGCGTTGATGTCTGCATTTTCTAAAAATTATTAAACCTACGAAACAACATTTCACCAATACATTGCCAGTCATCTATCGATAGGAGAATTCGCGTATATTCTTTAAAATCCCTGTCTTACCCCTTTCCTAACTGGCGGACCTTCTAAGATGAATTCGTACACAGGAGCAACTTTGTAGGTCGTAATAGACAAATTGCACCCTCGGAGTAACCGGATAACTTATTTTAAATAAGAAAAAGATTACTAACCTTCGAATAAATTTATCTCCTTAAAAGTAATTGACGCAGGTGTCTGTACAGATTTTCAAGCGTTTCTTCAGATAATTGAAATACTGTTTAGAGCAGTTGGAACTAACCGTTCGCAAAATGCGCACAACATTTGATTTAATACCCGAGACGGTTTCAAATCTCTATACTTTTATGGTTACCTTCAGTTTCAGAAAAGGAAAACCTCAGCTGGGGAAAAGTCAGGAGAGTATGGTGGGTGATTTATCACTGCAATTGAATGCTTAGCAAGATAGTGTTGTACAAACATTGCTATATGGGGCCCTAGGATTATCGTGTAAAAGAAACCATTGCCCAGAATCAGAAGGTTCCTTTCTAACTCGCCTTTATCCTGTTTCTTAATCTCGAAAGTACCTCCATGTAAAATTGCTCATTAATTGATTGATTTCCAGGGACAAATTTATGGTCAACAAGTCCATTGTTATGAAAAAAATGTAATCATCATCAACCTTAGTCTTTCAACATCCATGCTTTGATTTATGGGAGAAGATGGTCCTTTTCACTGCGCACTTTGATTTTTTGTTTTTTGTTTTAGGGTGCATTATAAACACTAGGTCTCATCGCCCGCTAAGATACACTTAAAGAAATTGTTGTTCTGTTTCGCAGTAGTCAGCAAATCGTCACAGCAAGCCTTCCTGTCTTATTTTTGAGGTACTGTTGAAATTTCAATTAAAATTAATTTACAGCTTTCTTTGCTTATCCTAAGCATATCTAAAAGTTGCGGAGTTGCTACACGTCTGTCAGCATTTACCAAAGAAAGAATTTTCTGCACATTTGCCTCATTCTTTGAAGCTGAAGAGCGACGCATCTTTAGTTCCTCTTCACTGCTTTCGCACCCACATTTAAAGCGGTTATGCTATTCAAACACTTGTTTTCCTGACAGCCATGTATCAGCACATAGTGTTCGAATTATCTCCAAAGTTTCGGTAGCAGATTTACCTAATTTGTTACAAAATGTAATGATATAACATTGTTCCATATGAAAGAAAATTTTTTTTGTACAGTGTCTTCTCAGTAAATGAAGAGGACTCCTGCATTTCGATATGCAAACGGCAAAATGACCAGTTTAAACTGGCTAACCAACTTTATCAAGAGTTGAGAAGTCATTCTTTCTAAACATACATTTATTCTTTCACCTTCTTATTCTATCGTTTGGTCTCTAATTTCTTGGGTTACTTTATCGGCGCTTGCAAGTTCTCTTCTTTCAACAAAAGGAAAATTTTGATTGGAGTTTACAGTCCATCCAAGAATTCGTTTCATACTTGGTGCAGGTGGTTGAGTATTTCGAAGTGGTTATCGAGCTTCCTAAACGCTTCTGGTCATCCGGAAAACAAGGTATTCAAATTTAAAAATGTCAGATATTTTTGAAACTTTGTCAATATTAATGCTTCAGAAGTTGAAACCTATTAGAGCTTATTTGCTAAGTAAGTACTTGTATTCAAAGGATCGTTTGTTTAACCGTATATCAATTTTACTGCTAAAAATATGCAGCTGGACTGCATGATGCAAACTGAGACGAAAATAGAAAAATTTACTTCTTCTAAAATAAATGCAAACTATTTAATTACATTTTAATCAAGAACGAAAACTTTCGTTAATGTTAGAATCAAAATAATTTTACACTAAGTGTGCTACATTACTGTGCAAAGTCATTTTTACAGATGTTCCTCGCTCACGTGTAGCATAATGACCATTATATAACGCTAATACATTTTCTTCTGGCAGATAACATTCGAAATACGCCTTTGTAAATTCAAAATATTCATTCATCCTTATTTTCATTTGACACCGAGAAAATGTAGATTGTAATGAGTATTTTATAGCCAGACATAGCAATTTAAGAGCATCATCAACGCTTAGGATAAACATAAAGGAAGGGAGCGAATTCAGATATTAGGACTTACAAATGAATCTTCCGAAAATAGAAAAGAATCAAGTATATACATTAAAAAATGTGCTCATTGGTCTGTGATTTCATGCCCAGGGAAAGTCAGTGACTGTCTCGCATTTGATTTTGCTCCTATTCAACCTACGCGAGAGGAAGTTGGCAAATATTCAGCTTGCTTAGTACGGCATGCATTGAACAGCGATTCTCCATTTCTCCTTTGAATCTGAGAAGAAAACTCAACCGGTACTTATGCGCATAATATATGCGTATAATAGTTTTTATCCCCTGCGCAGTTTCCACTGCACAATCCTCTTCCAAAAAGTTTTCATTTTATCCACATTACTACGCGTTACTAAGCCAATGACTTTTATTGAGAAAAGATAACAGTACTTTATTAAGGGGAAATTAACGGACATAATGACATACCTCTACTAACAATGAAATTGACAAACGTTAAGGCATATAGGAATATGCCAAAACAACACAGTCCACTTCCTGTGTGTTTCAGATATTGTTCTTAAATCTGAATAGTCAGTAACGTATTTTAAAGCGCAATATGGACGACAAAGGTGTGTTACAATGACTAAAAAATGCAAGTTTAAAATTCTGAGTTAAGCAAGCTGTTTACATAAAAATTCGTTTCTTAAAAGGTCATCAGAAGCTTTTGTTTATTAGCATAGTGGAGATTTATTGAAGTTATTTAACAGTTAATTTTATTTTGAAGTAACTTTCCTATTTTCAACCCTCGCTTTCTTGCCAGAATATAAATGAGGTAGTGGACAAGCATTCAAATGAGGTAGAAAGAAGTTGGTATTTAAGGAAAGGTTTCGGAAGGTGAATTTAGAGAGAGAGGGAAAGTGAGAGCGTGTTCTGCCTACCTGAAGGCCACGTTGCTATCTTTGGTTTACTAACGATTAGATTTTTGTGGCGTTGAGCGTTTTCAGCCATTAGGCTTGTTTACGCTGATTGTTACGAGTCAGAGCCTGCCTGCGCGTTAAGTGACCTGCGAAAAGTCATTAGGCTAACTTAATTCTAGTCTATTTTATGTTACATGTTATCTTTTCAGTTAAGCCAAAAATTTTGGCTTTTTTAAGCTCGAGTCGGTACCATCTGTGAATATATTGAGTTAATAAAGGTTCATTGGTAATCTTCCTCTGAACTTCGTCGTACTTAAGGATAATTTCTTAACACAGTCTATTGACGTTTAGTTGGTTTATGCTAGCTAAGAATAATAGACGTTACAACGTTATTCAAACAAAATAATTATTAATACTTTATTTTTGTAACGCAAAATGTTACATTTAATAACGTATAATAATAACGTTTAATAATTAATAACGTATTATGAAATTTCATACACTAAATGTTACAATATATCTATTTTTATTAATATAATAATATACTATTATGATAATTCCCTGAATAGAAGCAGTTATAACTAAATCATACTAAGCAAATTATAATAAATTATTTATATATATATGGGGGAAGATGCCATATCTTTCACGACCGACAGATGGTGCTGGATGCCACTGGATGGAACTGTTTTGTGGAACAAAATGCAGACGAGGCTGCCATGTCAAAAAAAGAGACGCATAAGACGCACTAACAGAAGTGGTACTATGTTATAAAGATGAAAGAACTTTTTATTTTTCTTTGTTGTGACAAATTTCCTGTAAATATTCATGCTCCTGTCGTTCAGTGTCATACTGTATAAAAATCGTTGATAACCTTCATTAATGTTCAAGTTAAAATATCACTTGGACTAATGTATGTATTTACCCCTAGAATTAAGAAAGTTTCAGCCATTTTATGAAGTGTTTTCTCAGATTTCGAGGTAAGACGAAATCTTTCTCTCTCTATTATATGCAGCTCAATCAAGAGTTCTGCAACACTTCTGGAAAACTTGCATTCCGAGCATATAATACTATTTTTTTAATTAATTTACCTTTCGAATTAATTATTCAGCATTTAAACGTAATTTTATATAGAATTCAAAACCTGTTACTTTTTAAAATTAAAATTAGAATTAAAATTATTTGTAATATTATAAAAGAAAGCTCGATTAGACAATAAAAAATTTCAGTGTCAGTGAGATCTCAGTGATGTCCAAAAACCTACCTATAAAAGAATGAATATATTTCACTTTAAAGTTTCTTGCGTTTGGAACTCTGTTTTTGCAATTTCGAATTTGTTTTATATTATTTTAAAGAATATTGCTTTCAAACAAAGTAATTATGCCTACTAAAATTATTTTACATCATAATAAAAGAATTTTTGTCATGAAATCCGGCTGTCATCATTGGGCAGTTGGATTCCATAATCGATAGATTAGTAACTTCGCTAGAGATGTGAAAGATCAGCATATCATAGAAAGGCCAAGGAAACGTTCGATACAAAAAAACAAAAAGCTTATTCGTTCGCTTTTAAAAAAGTCATTTTGACAGTGTTGAAAAACTGAGGTATAAGTGGTAGATGAGCCGTTTTATTTACTGTTTCGAGGTGAGCTGTAAATCAGAGTACCAAAGACTGAATGAAAACTGCTTAAGATTTATAAGCTTGTGAAGAAACCTTTCATTAATGAAAACCAGAAGCTTAAGCAACTATAAGAGGAAAGTGATCATGTAGGATATCAATGGCGCAAATTTATCTAGAGTGAAGAAACAACCCTTTCTTTGACGTCCAATAAAGGATACCTGCCTTAGCCCGATGTACCACTAGTGTCACTATTAAGCCTTATTTTGTATAATAAATTTGAGAACGATATTCCGTACATGCAGGGAATATGACACGGGTTATGTATGCTGACGATACTCGTATTCTAACACAAAGTGTATCTCTCGACTCTTTCAAAGAAACACTTCAAATATACATTCATATATTGGAGTTCTGGCTCCAGTCTTGGGAAATCAAGATTAACTCTGACAAATCTAAGCTATGTCTTTTATACAAAAAATAAGTATCAATGAAAATTAGCAGTTATGGAAGTACAATTCTCCTTTTTCCTGGACAAAGCAAGTCAAAAACCTATTTGTTCTTGATTAACATCTTGCATGATAGCACTACATTACACATCTGAGACCTAAGTTCCAAGAATGCAAAGGTACACTTGCTCCTTTAATAATTCGGAGCAGCGTCATTACTCGAATATCTTCTTTTTTACGCTTCACTATTGTGCTTCTAAAGAAGGGAGATTTGTGTATATCACCTCGAAATTGATATAAGTTGTTCAAAATCTGCACTAAACTAAGCCTGCTTTTTCTTTATATTAAATATCTTTATATTAAGTTACAATTTACTACTCAGAATGACATTCAAAATGCCATTCAAATTCAGACTGTTAAAATAGGTAGAAAACAATAAATGTTGCAATGCTTTGATACCACTTTGTGAATGAAAATTGCTTGTATCTGTTATTTATTATTAGTTTTAGCTTCAGAAAACTGAATTCGCTAATAAAATGTCAAAATTTATTTATGCATTACATTATACTTTACCTAACTCCAGGTGCCTGCTGTATAGGAAATATAAATAAAGAATAAAATCCCTGAGAATAAATAATCCCTATTTAGGATTTTGTCAAAATTAGTAGACATTCTGGGAAATTCCCAGATTTTCTACATAATACTTAAGTTTTACTCAATGACGTTATCATATACACTCACGTTTGTGAAAATTGCAACACCAAGAAGGAATCGTCATAATTGAATGCAATTTAATACACAGTTGAGTGGTAGTGGTACAAATAAATGATTAAATGTTCAAAGCAAACAAACAAGAACAAGATATCAGAATCAGTATTTTGTGTGGCCACCACGCGCCGCAATAAGTGCTGCTACACGACGTGGCATGGAGTCAAACAAAGTTTGAATGTCTGACTGAGGAAGAGCATTCCATATCGTTTGTACGCGTACCCAAAGTTCGTCTGCAGACGCAACAGGACGAGGATCACGAGCAAGACGCCGACCAATGACATCCCACACATGTTCAATTGGCGACATATCCGGGGAACACGCAGGCCAAGGAAGAAGCTGTACCTGCTGCGCTGCAAAGAAGGATTTAACAATCCGAGCAGTATGAGGGCGGGCATTGTCCTGTTGAAATACAGCGCCTGGCAAGCTTTGAAGGAAGGGAACAGCTTCGGGCTGTAGAACTTCACGGATATACCGGTTGCTGTTCAGATTGCCCACAATTCGTAGCAATTGAGATCGTCTATGATATGCTATGGCGCCCCAGACCATAACTCCGGGTGTTCGTCCACTGTGGCGTTCGATAATGCACTCCGGAAGGTGGCGTTCACCGGCATAGCGTCTGACACGAATGCGGCCATCATGGTACCACAAATTAAAGCGGGATTCGTCAGAAAACACGACATGCTGCCAATCAGCACGCCAGTCTCTATGCTGATTGGCCCATTGTAGCCGCAGGCGGCGATGGTCGTGCGTTAGGGGGATCCTGTATAAAGGAGTCCGTGCGCGCAGTCCACACTGCAGCAGACGTCTACGAATTGATGAAGCACACAATGAAACACCTGTAGCTATTGACCACAGTGCTGCCAATTGTCTAGAGGAAGCTGTACGGTCCGTCCGCGCCATGCGGACCAGGTGTCTATCATCGCGAGCTGACGTCACATTTCGGGGTCCACTCCCGGATTTCCGAGTTGTCCGACACTCGACCGTCCACTGCTTCCAAACGCGCATCACTGTGCTGCTGTTACGCTGCACACGAGAGGCTACTGCACGATACGACAATCCAGCTTCACGAAGGCCGATGATTCTCCCTCGTTCAAACTCTGTAAGTTGTTCAAATCTCGCTCTCTTTCGTCGACGAGGCATAAGTACAGATTGAGTTAACGTTTACCACTAGCAGATAACCACCGATAACCATACACGCCTCGCTACAGCCGTCTATTTATTCGGATCCATCAGCCGTTCAGAGGGCGCTGCTCAGCATACGCATGCGCTACGGATTTGCAATTCTAATCATTTGCATATCATGCGCTACTTTGCATTTCCTGAAAATTTCAGCTCACTCGCGTAAGTCCTTCATGGTGTTGCAATTTTCACAAACGTGAGTGTATATCTTCTTCGGTAACATTCTTTCCGTATTTCAAACTCTATTTACTGTTTTTCTCTGTCAAATTCATCTAATCTGACTGAAATGAATAGTATGTTTTTTTTATAATTTATTTTTACAAGGAGAAAAACTGAAATTATATGCAATACACTTTTAAATGTAATAAATAACTTTTGCACTTGGTTGTCTTTTAACTTGTTAGCAAATACTTTTGTGATAAAAGTCAATATTAATCCGTAACAGAGTGAAAAATATATTATTTATCAAATTTATAATCTTTCATTAAATAAAAACTGTCAGTCCTTATAAAAACAATTCTAACATAAAAAAAGCAGGCAATAAGGTACTTCGAGAATATCTGAATCATTCTCTTCTTTGTTCGCGTACTTGGAACTGATTAAGATGTAGTATTGATTGTGTTGTTTGATGTCTTACAGAATACTTCTGGCTGGAGGACAAATTGTGAAAATTTAATGCTGGGAGTGGAGTTTCGCTATCTGAAAGCACTGAAGTTTACTATATTTTAAGTGCAACTGCGTGCAGCTCGTTTAGTTAGAAATGATCTTAGCTTTGAGAAAATAGCAAGAAAAATAAATTATATATTCGCCATTATTTCGTAAAATAGTAAACAAAACCTGTAAAAAGAAAGAAAAAATTATTTTCTTTTTATCTTAAACCATATAATAAAACCATTCATATTTTACTGTGAGACCTAAGTAAAAATGGATATATGTGTGTTTTGCATTTTTCGATTTATTCAAATTTTTCTTTTGAACATTTGTCATTTTATTCTATTGAGCATTTATCTACACAATCTTTGGGTTAGATCTTGCTTGATAGTCTGTTCTTAAACAGTTCCGTATTTCATTAAAATATAAAGTTATGCATATGTATTCAGAATAGCAGATAAGTTATTAGATATCTATGTGTCAGGATTGATTAATAACTCTTTTCCATGTGTAATTGTAATAGTAATTCACCCACATTTCAGTTTCAAGCATTTTTCTATCACACAGCAATCATTTGCATGCGTATTTATATAGATATGCATAGCTATACATGCATGTGAACATTTATGAATTTTATACTTTTAACCTCACTTAAAGCACAGATACAAGAGTTTAGAACATATTTTCCTGCACTTCATAACTATGAGTGGTATACATTATAACGAATTAATGAAGGCAAATTCAACATAACTTACAAGTACTGAACTTCGGAATATACTAGTTTGTAAATTACGATTTAAATAGTAAGCATTTTGAATCATATACTCTAACGCGAGCATGGATATGGCCCTAAAGTTTGAATGTGCTGTACGTGATGCATATAAATAGTATATATTTATACGGTGTATGTGTATAAATATAAATATTATGTATTTATACATGTATATCGTACATTCGATATAACACAATATCTAAAACCTGGTATTCCCTTATAGATATCTTCCTATGTATTGTTTAATTTTTAATTTTTTGCTGATAAAACAGACAGCCATTTTGTTTGGAATAGTTCACATTTCTATAGCAAAGTTCACGGAATGTTGACATATGTTTTTTCTTTTCTCCTTGAGTTCGTTTCCATTTCCTAAAAGTTCCACCTTCACATATTATTTCTAGCTGTTAAATAGCTTTTAGCTATATATTTCCTGGTGAGGAGGAAATTCAGTACTTGTTTGAAAACACATTTCCCTTCTATACAAGGTTATTGCTTCAGTTTGTAATTATTACTAAGTTGAGTAACTTATCACTGAGAATTCAAAGAATGATTCATATTTTCATTATATTTCGTTTCATAATCAAAGAATTGGTCTTAATCAGAAAAACAAACTGTTAAAAAAACTATGGACATTTGATTACACAATTACTTAATCACATTTATTAGTAAAATCGCAATTACTTAGTACATGCTGTTTCTACCTTACATATTTTAATCATGTTTCTTTTCTTCATACGCAAAATAAAATAACTATTTAACCGCACAGCCATAAAACAGCCATATAGCCTCAACATACACAACTTCATGGCTAATAGCATCATTATTTATATTCAACAGTGATTAAGATCTTTTCTTATAAAGCTTCTAATGCACCACTATTAAAGTCTTTGATAATAATACCCGTAATGAAAGGCATACTTAAAGATTTCAGCCCCTGATAAATATTCTAGCATTATTTCTGTATTTTCTTCTAGTGTGACATAAAGGGTTTTTAAAATTTGAATACTTGTTTACCCTGAATAGCAAAGTGTAATGCTTTTATCCTAATTATCAAAACTTAACACTTAATCAAATAAATTATATGCAAAACGAATAAAAAAGTTCAGAGAAAGTCAAGGTTTGAGCGAATTTTAAGTTACAAATTACAACGATTTTAGGTAAACTAATCAAAAGGTACCAGGAAGGATATCCTCAAGCAGTTAAGTAATTTAATTGAAAAAAGTATAACCGCATAATTTAATGCTTTGGGCTTTAGTGATTACCTGCTCCCTTATTGCTTTGGCTGGCGAATGTCAGCTCTTACTACATAACCACGTTGAGCAGTTTAACATAAAATTATTTTTGAAACAATTTTAAAGTATTTTAAAAGAAAGGAAGACACCAATTGTTTCGTGAGTTAATTTAAATTTGGCTTAACTAGTAGTTTTAATTAATTGAGAGCAATCATGGATTTTTTCCATAGTTATGCATTTTTATTCACTCCTACTGTCGGGCTTTTGCATGATCGGTTAAATAAGCAAACACTTTTACTGTTGCCATTGTAAACAGTTAAGTTTGATTTTGAACATTGGATTTGATCGAAACTACAGAATTTCTGTGCAATTTAGTTTAAAATACAGATAGGTGGTATACAAAAAATTTATTTTTTCCCATTTCCTTTATTTGTTTTACTATGAATTTTAATCTGAAGAGTTAACTCACCGAACAAAAGTAAAAACTACACAATTTATTGGAGGAAGAAGAAAGGAACCTCTTTTATTGCTTGTTAATTTCTATAGTAATGATAGCAGTGCGGAAGAGGTAACGGGTCTGAGTCACAGTCGAAGCTCAGGTTCTTAAAAAAACATCTAAATATGATATACAATAAAGAGTTAATGATATTTTCTTAGAGTATATCATAATTATTTAGATGGTCGCTCCCTAGTAATGCAAAAATTTTATCAAAAGCTCAAAATTATTAAAAATTTACCAAATTCAAAGCAAAAACATGCATTGATTAACGATTAAAGTTGTATAACTAAGTTACGATTCGAATTTCTGCGCTGTATTGCAGTGCATGAAAAAACAATTCTGCAAAGGTTATAAAAAGCTATCTAAAGCAGTTGTAACAAATAAAATAACAATTATTTTTTAGAAATGAAATCTCTAATCGAAATGGCCAACCAGCAACCGAACAGTAAAGTCGCTGAACAGCAGTAGTTTGTTTCGGGGTTCGAATCACGATGAATGGGCTTGCTGCATGGGCGTTTTCGTGATTTTCACTATATATAACGTGTATATACGAGCCACTTAGAAATTCCTCCACGAAGGCATCCCTACCCTTAGGCAAATAGCCCTCGAGTGCTTTGCCATAATCAAATAAACCAAACTAAACCTCCAATAGAAAAAAAACGTTTATATGGAAAAGAATTTAACTCATCAAATTAATGATAAGCGTTTTTTAAAATTTACTTATCATGAGCATAGAATATTTTCTTGAGAAAAGCAAAGCCTTCCAGAATAAGTAAAAAATCCAGTTAAAGTTTTTGGGATTGTTTTCCATTAAATGTTGTATCTATGCATTTGAATAACGCTTATAAATGAAAAGTGTAAGCCTTAACCGAGTATCAGATGGCATTATGAGATAGATAGTTTTTAATAAATATAGTGCAGACATCTACTTATTTCAGACATTAAATATAGAGCTGTTATGAGAAGAACTGAAGAATTAATTTGCATTATTTATAAACTACATTTTTGCATCGACGACGGACGCAGTCAGTAAACGGGGATTTTAACATGAGCCCTGACTTTGAATCCATCTTTATGCAAATAAGTGCAGTTTTCGTAATATACCTTCCACTGTAAATAAAACCCACGTTAAATACTATAAATTTTTGGCAATGAATGTAAAACGTTAGCCTGCCAACTACCTGATGAAAGGATGCAACATCCGAGACTGTTTCCGGCTGTCAAACTAACAAGTGAATTTTCGAGCTGCGATGAGCACAGTTTAGAGGTAATGTTTCGAAATAAATGGTATTTTGAACAAGAAGGCTTATCGTTAGAGTTCTCCAACTTCAAGAAATATCATTTGGGAACGTTCTAACAATCATAGATTGTTTTCCTAGGCGTATGTAGCAAAACTTTCTGCTATGTTTCCATAACACTGTTCTGTCGAAATAAGTTGGTGAAAAATATTGAAGAATCCAAAGTAATGCCATGACTGTCCGAGATTCCAGATTTAACTTCAATGAGTTTCTAAAGAGGGAACGTGACCAAAACAATCCAATGCTTTTACTTTCCGGGAAGGATAAAAGCTTTATTAACAGAGAAGCTCTAGGAATTGCATCGAAACATATCGAAAGCGTTGTTTGTTAGAGTGCCTTGATGTGCTGAGTTGTGATAAAAGCTCAAAATGGATATTATAAAAAATCAAAAACTTAGACCAAAAGTAATGCCTTCCTTGGATTTCTAATGCATAACGTGCTTCAGTTACTTCACGTTTTTTTTAATAAAATAAGTTTAGTTACATTGCAATAACACCTGTAAGATTTCTTTCTTAAGTTTAGAGCAAACAGTTGAGCGTTCTCAAATTTATGCATCGCATCATACTCTGGTACAATCTTCTCGCATCAGAAATTCAATAAACCTCAGCACGGCTCGTCATAAATAAATATTTTTGCTGCAATGAAAATTTATCGCAAAACTTTTAATTAAGCTGAAAATAATTTCATAAAACGTAAAGATCATATATAGGATAGGGAATATGCATATTTCTTTTATTCTAAGCTGCATTTTATGCGCTTTATTTCGAAAATAAATGCTTTTAAAAAGTCCTGTATTTTAGAATCCCTGATTTTCAGGAAATTTCCAGCGATCAGTATGCAGTGCTCAATTGGTTTCGTTTATTTATTAAATAATACTGTAATATTAAACCCTCACTACGTCTCAAAAGACAAAAATGAGACAATCAAGACGACTTCGAAGAATTAGACCATGAAACTGAAGCAGATTCTGTAGATATTGATAAACGTGTAGAGTATTGACTGTGCATGTAATCGAGACTCTGATACTGATTTAGAAGGAAGAAGTGTTGAATAAACATCCATTGATATTATAGTTATTAATTATTATTGTTAAAACTAATTTATGTTACAATAAAAATACTTGTTAGGTATATTTAGAAAATTTATTTAATTTATTTGATTTTGTTAGAACTTTTTGAAATCTCTACGGCTGGTAGTGAAATTTTAGGGAACAACTTGCAAGCGGTGGTGTCTTAGAATCCAAGAACTGCTGTAATGAAAAGTTTAAACAAAAAAAAAATTCTGAAATATCTTTAGTTTTTATACAGCTATGCAGAATATACTAAAGTATAATATCTATCTGAATTATTTGATAAAATGATTGATTTTTGAAACAATAAATTAACTAAAGAAAGCTATCTCTTCTTATAGAATACAGTGCAAAGAAAGTAATATAATCTGGAAGTGATTTTGAGTTTTGTGAATACTTCTGAAGGCCTGCGAGAGCACATAATAAATTTGTCCCATGAGTTTTTATGTTTAATATATAATACACGCATTATAATACTTCAGTATTCATTTATTAGCATAAATAATTAGCTGTTAAGTCTGATTTGAAGTATCGACATTTTCGTGCATTGCCAGCATTCTTGAAAAATATTAGTATAGTATAATTAAATTTATCATGGAGTGAATGAGCTGATTATTTTACAATTCTTAAAATCAGTCGAACATTCTGAATTGTATTTTATTGAAATTTTCTAACTCGTTTGTTAAGTACAGAATTTATGAAAAGTATAACTTTCGTTTCATTTTGGTCTAAATGTTTCATCTATTTATTCTTTAAGAAATATCACAGCAGAAAGAAAACCAAAATTCTCATCTCCACTTTCATATCCGGGGAAAAAATTAGGGGTGGATAAAAATAAAGGCTAGATGAAAGAAATGAAAATACCACCAGGAAAAATGCTCGACAAATTTGTAAGCAATAGTTAATGTAAATCCACAAATACAGATGCTATACCCAAAAAAAGAATCAGTTGCAAAACAAAATGCTTCTGTAAAAGAAGCGCTAGTTGACGCTTTTGCCAAACTTCACCGCGAATTTAGAACAGTTGTCACTCCATCTTTATCAACGTCAAAAAGGGAAAAAAAAGTCCTTCAAGATATCAATGCTAAATAAGCAAAACGAATATTTTCTTAATTCTTAAAGACGACAAATTGGATGTTAAAGCGAAAAGCTACACCTTTGTTTTTAGTTTTAATTAATTGCATTATACTGTCTTCTTAAGACAAGTTAAGTAACTAATGGGACTGATTTCTGAAGAGGAGAAGTTCCCGTCTTCTCTCTAATAATAAACTCTTCAACCCTCCGCAGATTTTTATTTTTTTATTTATTGAGTAATTCTTAGATTTTTTTTCTTTTTATGTATCACTTCACATAATTTGTCATACTCAATTTTTGCAGTGAATTCTATTCCCTTCCCTTTGTTTGAATTTTTTTTTCTCACTCTTTTCCCTTCTTTCTCGATTAATCAGTCTGTTGTTCAGAATACCATCGATAAAGGATAGTTTACTCACATACGCTGACTTGGGAATTCTCCCCCTCCTGTTGTTGAGAAATTCCTAGATTTTTATGTTTAACAAGGAGCTTTTCCGACATCTGCTTTTTCTAGTAATGCATTTGTAGAAAGAAGTAACAATATTTATAGTTCTTTTATTTTATTTCTATGTCTATTTATAAATCTATCAATACTGCGAATCAGAAATCAATCTTCATCAGATCCATATGTTTTGATTTAAAACATTATTCATACTTCCAGTAAATTTTAAACAGCACATAGAAAATTTCAGACTCCAGATACTTTTATTTTATAGTAAAATTTTACGTTTTTTAACTAACGTAAATAAACCGCAAAAAATACGTTAACAAAAATTCCTAGGTATCTAAAACGATCAAAACACGAATCATTTACATATTCATAACAATAATCGCATTTTACTCTGCAACGCAACTTTAGCATGGAAATTGTATGTGTCATCTTAAATTTGAAAATCATTAGGTTATTTTTGAAGCAGGAGCCATGAAAAATACGCAATGCCATTCCAGGGACCTCTCAAATACGCGCCAAGTATGCAACCGTTACAGCACGAAGACATGCTAGAAGAAGGGAGAAAATACCTTATAAATTGATCTTAAAAGCCGTCTTTTCTTAAAGTATTATCGGATGTTTAAAACTGACTTTACGTTATTTCTTAAACGCATGAAATTTTCAAAAAATAGTTTTGTTTCCCGTATTTTTAACTTCGTATTCTTTACTTATGAGTTCCAATAAATACGACAGGGAGATTCTCAACAAAGTGCGAAAGTTAATTAAAAAATTGGGAAAAAATCAAGAATTTACACGCTGTTCTAATCAATTCTGGAAAAATAGAACCTCTTTAAAAGAGAATGCTTATTAAATAAGAAGTGCTGAATAGTGACTAAATATATAAAATCATCGGAAGTTATTAGTTTTATTCTTATGAAAATGTTTGTTACTTGAAAATTTTCCGAGTTTCACTATGTATAACATAAATAAATATAAGCAATCACTTGTAAAATGGCTAAAGTTGCTAGGTCGGAAGGATAGGTGTCAAGGAATTTGATTAACTTAAAGTGCTCCATACGAATTGGATGTCAGTTTTTCTCATAGTTTAAAATATTTTGCTTCAAAATAGGTTTTGTTCAAATAATATTCCTAAGGTGTCTGTAAGGATGATACAGAAATCATTTTGCAATCGAATCATTGTTTCTAATAAACCTAATTTTTAAAAACACGTAATTGAATAAATTTCCTATATTTCTATTTCTCTTTGGCTCCCTTATTGAAGAGATAATGGTCTCATATGTTATTATTTTTATTGTTATAAAGGAAAGGTTATCATTTGTGAGTAACTGAAAGCAGAAAATCATCATAAGAATACAACCCTGTAAATTTTAAAAATAAATAATTTTTCTTCAGAAGATGTGGGTGTTAGAAAACCTAAATACCTTTCTAACAGTATAAACATTCAAAGTTTTCCAAAATTTAAAATTAAAACTGTATCGAAGAAGTATCGAGTAAAAACAATAGACTCCACAAAGGTGCTGATAATATACGAGATCCTAAAGTTGTTTAAGTGTTGCAAAGTTACTGTATCCTTTTAATAAGACATGAAATTATCAGAAAAGAGCCCAGTTTATAAATTATCAGAAATTCTAAAACAATAAAGTACAAAACACTCTCAATAAAAGAAAAACAGTGGATTTTTAAGGTAAATTAAAATCCCAGTTAAAACTGTAGTAACCCTCAAAGGCAATTTTTTTGGGCTAGTTTTTTTACTTGATTATGGCAAAGCACGCAGTAGATTTTTTGACAAAGGAAACGGATGCTTTTGTGCAGTACTTTCTGAAGGAAACTGACTCTCTTCTTTGTTACACATAAAGAAAGCCTTGTTACCACAAAGCTTACTTACAAATGGGTAAAAATACTTCTGCTGTTTTACTAGCATTCCCAGCTAATGACTTCAATTTTCACACGGACGTATAACTCACAGATACATTTTTCAGCAAATTTTCTCCAATGTAAGTACGAAATAAATGAATAAAATAAAGTAAAGTTTTCCGACTACTTTAAACACTCATTTCCTACCACTACCAGCTCAAACAAATCAAAAGCATATGTATTGTTTTTCAAGAAACAGGCTCAATGTTCGCATTAAAAATGTTCTGTGCCATTCTGTTGTATGATGGTGGGAAGCCAGCTACCATAACCTCTGAGTTTGGTTTCGAATCTCGAAGACACGGATGTTATTAAGTGCGTAGTATCTTTACGGCATATGAGAACTTAAAATATTCTCGAGCGGAAAGCCCTCTCGAGAGGTTGATGGAAAAAGGATGACCTCGGATCAGTCCCTCGGAGACTCTCCTTCAGAAACGTTATCACCTGAACAAATTCGTGCTATGACCTATATAAGGTTCCCAGAGCGTAAGCAAACAAGAGCCGTAACCTTTACCTTTTAGTCATGATAAAATTCATGGACTTTTTTTGATGTTATTGTAATATTTGAGAGATAAGTTATGACAACACAAATGTAGCATTTTTATTTTTTCCCAATAGGAATATATAAAGTATTTTCTTTTACCTCTCCGCAAGCTTTCGTGGTCTAACTGAAAGCATGCTCTTTGAGTATTCGAGTGGTCCAGGGTTCGAGTCCCGACTAGACCACTGCTCATTTTTCACGTCTCCTGCTTCAAAATAAAACCTAATGACTGTACATTGGCGCTCGAACTAGACAGGTGGTGGACAAAAATTCTTCACCCCCAGGATTTGGCGATTGGGTCCCCTAATCTCCAGTCGCTCTTTAAAAGGGGGAGTATATAAGGTATTTTCTCCCTGCTTCCAGTATGGCTTTGTGGTGTAACGGAAGCACAGTCGGGGCATATTTAAAAGGTCCAGATTCGAGTACCGACGAGGGTATTGCTCATTTTTCATGTCTCCTGCTTCATATAAATGATGAAGATGGTCTTGACATACAGATATATGTAATTTATTTGTATTACTAATATACAGTTTTCGCATAATGTGGGAAATTCTGAATTACAATAACTAGCATAATTCACTTTTCTAGTTGCCCCTGACAGTCTGTGTATCTTTATGACAAAATAGCTTAGCTTTTACTCTGTCAAATTTTTTTTCAATATTCTGTCAATATTCTTCCCAAAACATATTGATGGGAATTATTGAAACACGAAACATTTGCTTATGGTATCAATCAGATGTTTAAACTTTAGTGAGAATTAATGCGAAGAGGAGACACAGACTTTGGTTAGAAGATTTACAGGCTAGAATAACAAACCTCTTTAAATGAAAACAAAGGGTGTAATATTTTATGTACATTTTGTAAAGAATGTGTCCCATTAGATTACAAGCTAAGATACTAAAATCAGTTAAGACACATGATCAAGTTTGTGTCGTCTGAATGTTTCATCTCTGAATATAAATTAATCTAAGTCGGTTACTAGTTTTACTAGCTCACTGATTACGAACAGCCCGCTAGAGTGAAATAGTAAGCAATCTGATTTCATATCATAATCGTGTTCTAAGTTTCTAAGCTGTCCTTTTTAAGTTTAAACAGGAATTTTTCACTTCTATTCTAGAAATTTGTAGCTTTGACTCGGAAAATATTTTATTTTGAGCAAATAATCATTTTCAGTAAATGTATACATTGGCCGATTAATCAGTACTATCACAGACAGAAATAAGAGTTACAGAAATTTATATTGGCATTGTTTCATGCGTTAAAGTGTGCATTTTTAATGCTTAAATATTTTTTGGAACACGCACTACTTAACGAGGAAGATGCCTTACTATGAAGGAATGCTCGATATGAGATATGATAAATTTGGAAAAGACATAGATATTTAAGATGTAAATATATGTTTCAACTTTTTAGGTTTTATATCTATCTAATAACAAGATAGGACTAGTCTTTTCCCAAATCCACCAATCGGGTGACATGTTCTGCAGTGTAGATGGGCATTCAACCTATATCTGTACATGAACTATTTCTTGATGAACTATCGGCCACTACAAAAACTACAGTTCATATCTGATAAAAGCCTTCTTTCTGCTCACGTGGCGATAGGTCTCAGGATTTAGCTGGTCAAGTAACCTTCTGAAGATTCTTCAGTGAGTTTTCTGCCTACTGTAGCTGCGTGTAACTGTGCATTATAGTGCTGAAAAATGATATCTGATGTGCTTTGAAATGCAGTAACTAAACAGACGCATCACTTCATTACGTACCAGCGTGTCATTATCACGCATTCAGAGTATCAGAAACTATCGGCTGTTAATGCTTATGATACCCAAAATCGCGCTTCTCATTAATGATCTATGTGCCTCAAATAAACAGCAGGCGAAATCACGTCAACGGTCACGTTGTACTCAGATATTCAACTGACGATCATCATGGCTACAAAGAAGAATGGCTCTTCGCTAAACGCGATATTGCTTCATTCGTTAAATCCAGTTATTCTGACATAACGTTACGATAATATTCACAGCGATTAATATGGATGAGGTATAGTATCGCAAACGCCGGCCCATGACAACACGAAGTACAGAATAACCTGAACACAAAATTTCCGTAACACTGGGGACTAGTTCTGGGGGACACATCATTTGGCCTGGAGATCTCTGGATAGCTCCTCCTCGATTTCTTCCTCTGGGGACATCTGAAAAACTCCGTTTTCAAGAATCATTCTGACTCTTCTGAGGATCTTGACACCAGAATTAGCATCGCTGCTGCAAAAATATGTGACGTAAGATATCTTGCATAGTAAATAACAATTATTCCATCATCTCTGGAATGCATGTATTGCAGCTGACGGTCGTTTATCAGAATTGTTTTCTCCATATCCGCGATTAAAAAAGACTTTTCGTTCTCCATGTTCCTCGTACTTACCGTGTTCCCATTTCGTATTCCCCACGCATTGTATTCTTACTTTTCTTGCTTTATCACGCAGGCTGTAATAGGAAAGATGGCTGTAGCCATCTTTCTTATTACAGCCTGTATATATGCCTATTCAGGGCCGGTGCTAGGTATTTTGCCGGCCGGCGCATTCTCTGTGGGTGCCCACAGAGATTCACAATTCTACAGCCCGGTGCCTCTCTAAATTCTAAAAAGGTTTTAGCTCCTAAGTTTTGTTGCGCAGTGCCTTCCTAAATTTAAATAAAAAATTTGCTTCACTAAATTTTTCTTTTGATGCTTTTCTTAATTCTAAAAATTTTGTCGCCTCTAAATTCTGCCACCCGTTGCAGCAGCAGAAGTTGCATCAGCTCTGACTCCTGTCCTATGCATATTATACGCAGACATTTTTATGCAAATTACGTAAGATACATCTAAGCAATATGGCGCATATTTTAGGCGCTGATTGAGAGATTATAATGCTACGCTTCTTATCCGAGGGTATTTCGTTCTAGGACATATCTCGGGTACGTAAAACCGCGAACAACAGAAAACGCTATGTGAAACAGGATACTCGTGTACCATATATAAATTTCGTTGAAGTTTGATGGATAAATTTGGCACATTTTTTATAATGAACATTATAAATAATAATAAAATATCTATACACTATATCCCTTCATACAGTGTATTGTAATACCATACTCTCCAAAATTTTATCTTTCTCACCAATTAATAAGACATCATAGCTTCTAAGTTTAGAAGCACTAGTAGCATCGTTACGCTTTTGAAGCCAGTAAATAAAAAACGTAGATGTGAAATGTTAGTAAATAAAAATTCTGAGTTCGAAAGTTGCGATAGAATGCCTCTAATGAGAACAAGAATATTGTTAAAAGTAGACCCGAGAGAAATTTAACGGAATGATTTGTGTACATGGAGAAAGGAATCTGACAATAGCTGTGGTTCCCTGTTGGCATTTTTATAGCTGTCATGGGGAAAAGATAATGTAAGAAAAACACGATGCTGATGAGCGACTTGTAACCTGAAAATATACATAAGACCGAAAGTGAACAATTTTCTCCTCCTCCCAATTAGTTACATCTGTTAAGAAAGTGTTTGTATATGCATATAATCGTGATTAATGTGCTTAGTTTGTTTCGGTGGCTGTGTTTCACATTTGAATATAGGCTGTTTGTCACTTAGCGTCCACTTTAAGTTTCAAAGAACCTTTGTTTCCTCTATGTTTTTTACATATTATTATTCCTTTATTATTATTATTGTTTTCTTCACTATTCTTTATTTTGTAAGTTTCATAGTTATTAAAAATTTCAAAAACATATTATACTTAGCTTTCCGTTTTCACATCTACGAGTTGCAAGCGTTATGTTTAGCAGCTCATAATTAATTAATATTTTTACAGTTATTAAAAGATAGTTTTCTTGAAAAGTAGGTAGGCGTATATTTTATTGATTCTTCTGGTGGTTCATAAAATAAAATCGCGACTTATGTCGAAAATCATAAAATATTACAATTAGAACCAAAATCTTTCAAGTCGCTAAAAGTCGTTGTGTTCAAATTATTGTACCGTTATCGCAAAGAAAAATGTGTGAATAAGGGCTTGAAAATGGGACTGAATTCAGATAAAATTCGCCCTCTAAAAAAGAAATCTTGTAATTTTATTTGTCTTCCATTTATTAAAAAAAGCTATAGTAGTCTTCACTAATTATGACTTTTATTTTCAAATTTTAATTTTTAAATAATAATTTTCACTTTTCTCACTCTTAGCCTCTTACTATTATATCATTTCCTTTAAAATACATCCCCCATTTTTTATTATTGTTTATTTTCTTAGCATCAACAGACCCATAAGCAGTCATTGTCCCCACTTCACTTCATACATCTCCCATCTCACTAAAGAGCTCGCTGGAAGCATTATCTTGATTAAATAAAAATTCTTCGCCTTCTTAACATTGACCACGCTTGGAGCAGCTGTTTCAGAAAAAAAGGGTTATGTTTATTTACTTTTCCTTTAGCGGCGGTAAGTAAGCTGACTCATCAAACATGCCATTGTTATTGGTGATGAAAAAGCAATGTGGTGATCGAAAAAGGAATGACAGCTGCAAATATCATGTTGAAAAAAATCTGCCACCTGAAAAATTCGTTACCATTTCAAATCGTAAAGAAATTGCTTTTCATTTAAAGGATTTTCTGAATGAATGGTTAGAGTTAGAACGTTGTATGTTCAACATTTTTCATTCCTTAACAAAGACTTAGTAGGTGCCAAAAGGCTTCCAGTTTACGATGTGTTAGGAAAATTACTTTGTTATTGTAGCATAGGATTATATTTGGAACTTGTTTTTTGGCACCTCCTCAAAATCTTGCGGTTTTCTTTTCCGTTTAAAAATTTTAGTCGCTTTCTTTGAAAAGGCTTATTGCTAACTCCCGGGAGTCTTATTAGAATATTCCAGAGCATCAGTGACACATATATCGCAAAAAGCAGCAAAAGGATGTGTCTGTCAAGCCATGCAACGAAAACGTGTAAACCAGTCTAAATGGTAAAAGACACATTTGTCACTTTCCATCTGAATCCTTTGTTTTAGGATGCGAAAAAAGCGGGAAATGTATGAGCCGTTGATAGCTCAGTGCTGAGAGACTCTTCGGCGTGTCAGCGTTCTCTGAACCCAAAAGGATAGCTGTTGGAAGTGAGGAATGAAAAGTTGGAAAAGGTTTTAAATTTATGCGTGTGGCTGATAGATAAAATAAGAGTTTTAAAGAGTTAAGTAGTGATGCAGGAAACGAAAACTCTTTGAAGTGCCAGATGAGCTTACAAATGCTTTATTTAAGCAGTTTGAAAAAGTCCTAATTTTATGGACTTCGTATTTCAAGTTTCAGAAAAAAAGGCACATTTTATGTGTCTACGCCTGCTAGCAGCTAATTTTGAAATATTCACATTAAGTATTAACACCAGACAGATGGGGTGAAATGTTATGGAGTTTGGTGAAGATTTTAAGGTATTAATACCGAAAACCGTTAGTAAAGAACTTAAAAATCCCAACTAGGAACAATAAAAATATAACTTTATATTAAAACTGTTATATAATAAGACATTTTGGAGAAATAATTAGTTTAAATGTTTAGATACCGCAAGTTCACCTTGTTAATTAATGATGTTAATTAATGAAAATGTTCAGAAAGGCTGAAAGATGACTCTGACTAAATGCAATCCAATTTCATGACGTCCGATCTAACGACGTCCTCGATTTAACAATCGAAACATAAAACCTATGAAACATTATCGTATATCAAATATCTTATTAAAGTAATATTTTTATTTCGTGTGTATAAAACATAAAAGATCTGGTTAACTAGAAAGGGCGAACAAAACATTTCAGTTTTTTACCCCTTTTAGAACTGAATTAAACGCTGAAAGATATTTTTTCCCTTCTTTCCACGTGCCATCATGATGTAATTGGAAGCACGTCTGGCTAGCAATCGGGAGAACGCATAGCTGATTTCTCCGGTTTCCTGGCTTCGTAAAACTTTAAATGACTCTACCGGTCTATGACTATGAACTAAAATATGGTAGACGATAATTCGTCACCACCTGAATTTGGTGACAGGGTCCGCACCTCCCCAGTCGCTCATTAAATGGAAGTGAATAGAAAAAAAATTTTTTTCCGTCTTTGCCACGTGCCTCTGTGGTGTAATTGAAACTCCGTCTGGCCAGCAACAGAAAGATCTAAAGTTCGAATCGCCATGAAAGTCTTGGATATTTTTCATGTTTCCTGGTTCGACAAACCTAAGCAATCTACAATTCAGTACATCAGAGTACATCGATAACTTTTGATGTACTGCAGATTTTCAACAGTCGTTTATTTGAGGTTTGTTAATTGTTTTTATTTATAGATAAACTCATTATTTTCGCATCATTATACAGAAATTGGTTTTTGATTATTAGTGAGAGATGTAAAAAATGCAAAAACTGAGCTGCATTATTTTCATACAGTTTGGGTGTCTTTTATTATTTTTAGTTAATACTAACTGTTTTGTTTAAATAAAAAGGGCTTATTTGAAAAGATACATAAACATTTACCACAAATACATGAACAAAACTTGTAAATGAAGCATCCGCAGCTACAAGACATATGTTGATTCAAAGCCCAAAACAGAAATTATATAGAGATTATTAGGTACATTATTTCGAAGCAGGAGACGTAAAAACTATGCAATGCATTCGCAGGGATTCGAATTCCTGACCCTCCGACTGCTAGCCGGATATGCTTTCCAATTTCCCCTCGAAGGCACATGGTAAGGAGGGAGAAAATACTTTATATAATCCCCGCTTAAAGGGCGATTGGGAATTGAGAGCCCAATCACCAAATCTTGGTGGTGATGAATTATCGTCCACTATCTTTTAGTTCGAGCTTTACTTGTATAGGGTCATTTAGAATTTTTTTGGAAATTAGGAAATTGAAGAAATGTGCTATGTCCTCGCCGGGTCTCCAGTTGCTAGCGCGGGGGGTGCTTCCAATTACACCTTGCGATAAGGAGGAAGAAAATACCTTACAAGCGATTTTGAAGCAATCATTATATGATATTCACTTTTTCTTTCTTCTTCTAAATGGGCTGGCTGCACTGCGTTTTAGGGTTTTTCTCTAAGTATAGTGTGAATAGGAACTAGTTTCCTTTAGAAAGTCCTCCAGAAGGCCTCTTTGACTTTTAGGCAGATAGCCCTACTATGCTTTGCGATAATATAATTAATCTAAATTCCAAATACTTTCTTCTCCGGATATTCGTGGGTTTGTCGCCTTGGGTACGAATTTTGTCAAAATGCGTTGATGGCATGACAGTTTTCATAATTTTCCACATGTATAGCATGGTTATAAGATAGTTTTCCGTAGACAGCTGACGAAGGCATACCTACCTTTAAAGAGATAAGCCTTACCATGCTGTGCCATAATCCTTTAAAACCTTCCAATAATATCTCTCTTCTTTTTACTTCCTTGCACGAAGTAAAAAGGAAGTATTGTAAACGCGAAAAATTTCGGATATCATATTTAAACGAAAATATCCAGTTTGAAAGCTATCGAATGTAATTTAACGATGTTTTTGCGTGACATCTGTACGTAAGGACAGAATAAAGCACTCTTTTCCCCCAAAAAAATTGTAAAACTGGTTTAAAATGCATCTGAAGGGATTTTTTCGTAGCGTCTGTGCGTACGTACGTACGTATGTATTTCGCATAACTCAAAAATGAGTAGCCTCAGAACGTTGAAATTTTATATATAGGACTGCTATAACATGTAGATGTGCACCTCCATTTTGGTTGCAATCGACCGCACGAAAAGTTTATAAATTATACACAGTCCAGTCACATTAATGTGACCATCTGTCAAAAGCCAGAATAACCACCTTTCGCAGAGCGGACTGCTGCGAGACGTGCAGGAAGAGAGTCACATAGGTCCCTGAAGGTGTTCTCTGGGATGTTGAGCCATGCCGACTCTAATGCCGTGGCCAGCTGCGCTAGATTACGCGGTTGAGGATCCATGGCGCGAACAACTCGATCGAGATGGTCCCACAGATGCTCGATTGGGTTTAAGTCAGGTGAGTTTGCTGGCCAGGGGAGGACGGTAAACTCATCCTGGTGCTCTTCGAACCACGCACGTACACTGGCAGCTGTATGGCACCTCGCATTGTCCTGCTGGAAGATGCCATCATCCTGAGGAAAAACAATGCGCATGTAGGGGTGAACATGGTCCGCAAGGACAGATGCGTACTTGTATTGATCCATTGTGCCTTCCACAATGATCAGTGAACCTAGAGAATGCCAGGAAAACATTCCCCAGACCATAATGCTCCCGCCTCCAGCTTGGACCGTTCCGGCAATGGTTGCAGGGTGGTTCCTTTCAGAGGTTTCACGCCTTATACGCCAACGTCCATCTGTCCGATGGAGCATAAAACGCGATTCATCCGAAAACGCAACCTGTCGCCACTCAGTGGACGTCCAGCTGCTGTACTGGCGTGCAAATTCTAGCCTTCGCCGTCGATGAACAGCAGTCAGCATAGGTGCACGAACCAGGCGTCTGCTTCGGAGGCCCAGACGCAGCAATGTTCGCTGAATAGTACTTTGGGAGACACTTTTGGTAGCCCCTTGGTTCATTTTGGTGGTCAGTTGCTCAACGGTAGCCCGTCTATCTGCCCGAACGCATCTCCGCAACCGTCGTTCGCCTCTGTCATCTATGGCCCGTGGTGCACCACATTTGCCACGTCGCTGATTTTGGACAGTCCCATTTTGCCATGCACGGTACACTTTTACCACGGCGGCACGCGAACAGTTCACAAACTCAGCCGTTTCGGAAATGCTTCCCCCCTTGGCCCGAAAGCCAATGATCATGCCCTTTTGGAAGTCGGATAAATCGCTTCGTTTCTGCATTACGCCAACGATTGAAATGTTTTCCGAAGCCCTCACACAACCTTTATATACGCTCAACTGCACTGTGCTGCCACCTGCCTTCTGTGATTGGTTATTTAACTCTGACATGGAAAGTACGTGGTGGTCACATTAATGTGACTGGACTGTGTATACCCATTTGTTACTCGGCTCAGTGCGCTCAGATTCTTTATTCTTATATTTTAGAAAATTGCGCATTTTTTGCTTTAAAAATGATTCAATTATGTTGTTCTTATCTTCCGGTTAAGGTTTTTATGCCTTTAGTAAATCTGCATGCAATATTTGTAGAATTATCCACAATTTGAAAGTTGTTTAAGTGCAGCTAAGCCTAATTATTTTACCATATAGCAGCCATATTTGTTTACATTTGAAACATAGCAGAATAGGGGATTTTTTGCCCATCTAGAGAAACTAAGCTTTGCAACAACAAAGATAACTCCTTCTTTTATTATTGCGAATTAAATCATGCTTAATCCATTCTGGAACTTACGCGAGGAAATAAGTGTTTAAGATTTACTTCGTAATTTTTAATATCGATATTTTGAGATTTTATGTATTTTTGCCTAGTCGCGAAGTGAGAACTGAATTAATTGAATCAGAAATAACAAATTGTCTGTGAAAAACTGCTTCTTTCTTTTCTTTTCTTTTCTTTTTAAATTTCTTTTCTACATCCTTTTAGATTTATTATAGTTTAAGGTTCTACTGTCTATCTCTTGTGACAGAATAGTGATTGCACCGAAGAAGGGTTAAAACTTCCCTTTATTAAACTCCTTAAATTATTTGCAATGCGTCAACTTGACGCTAACATACTACGCCTCTGTTGGGCGGTGTAGTAGAATTAAACTACAGGGCTCATACAATCCTGTATCCTACAGCGCGTAGATGAGTCTACTGGCAGCAAGGTAATAGCTGTAAAGCCACGTCTAACCAGCAATAACTGCTAAGCGGAAGCTTGCGTACAAGCACGCACAGAGATTTCCCAGACTCTCTCTAACTTTGCCTACTGGAACGTCGATATTTAAACTTTTTCTCCCACTGGTAGAATTTGCATTTCTTACGCGTGCTACCAAATTTAAATATTCTGGCACTGACAATTAGGGGAATGAAGACTTATAGGAAAGTAACTTAAAATTAAATTTAATTGGTTATTTAAAATAAACATAAATCCCTACATAGTATTTGAATAGGACATGTGGCAACGATTAAATAATTCTTCAGATGATATGCAGAATTTTTGTGCATTCTGAGTTATAAAATGAATGAGATACAAGGCTGTTAAGTGAACCTAGTGTCAGATTGTCGCTATGGTAAACAAATATGGTGAATTTTAAAGAGTGCATTTATTCTATTGTAGTTTATGCGCTATCTACGTACTAGATTTAGTGCAATCCAATAAGTTTAAATGAAATGCAAAATGCGTATAATTTAATATTCCATACAAGGAAGTCATGTGGTGTACACATCAGATTTTTTAAAATTCTCATTATTAATTGTTCAGCATAGCTACTATCCCACTTCGTTTTCAGTTTGTCAGTGCTTTCTTATTCTTAGATACTTGAAAGGAATACTAAATAGATACTAAATAAATATTTGGAACGTAACATAGGAAATTATAGTTCTTTTTCTAAAATAAGATTTTTAAGATGGCTTTGTATAGTTTAGGTAGTTTCTGAATGTGATATTTTTCATTTCTGAGGCGATTTACTTGTTTGAATAATTGAATAATACATAATTCAATACAATAATTGAAGTACAATAATTGAATTAATACATAATTCTAAAACCGAAAACATTATGAAATAATGAAATTAAGGAAACCGAGTTTTATCGCACTTACTTGCATATTCCTCGCCCCCAATTTTTTCAGCGTACGATTTAGAATCTTCTGATTTATGGTAACAGTGCAAAATGTACGCTTAAATAGGAAAGCATTCTAGAATGTTATTGAAATCAAAATGTCTTTCGAAATACATAATATAATAATACTAGTGTGTCTTTTTGTCTGCTTTTTTACTATGCTAAGATTTCATTGAAGTCGTTTCTTCAGAAATAATACATACGGCGGATTTTTTCCCTCCAGGTAAAATTTGAAGGAAAAGTGGGGAAATGCACGCGGTAAATAAAATATATCTGCCACGTAAGTGATTTTTCCCTTTTTACAATACAATCAAAAACATAATATTCCCTTCTTGTAAATTTGATGCTATACTAAATATAAAACTACTGACGTTTCAAACTACTGACGAATTATGTTTTTTCATTTTTCTTAAATACTCTTTTGAAATACGTAATTTCATCTCAACACATTGTTAATTAAGGGGAGGAGTGCATTAAAGGATATGGCAGTTCGTTAGCGTTTTAATTACTTACTTAAGTGGGATGTTGTTACAACACTATGTACTAAAACCAACTTGCTATGTAGTGTTTCTGCTTCTAGGATTTTGAGAAGAATCGTGACTATAGAGTGGAAACAAAGAGCTCACATTGAACTCTTGATTAGAAATAATATATTGCAGCTGGCATCCACAAAGTTTCAGAAATGCGTTTGGTGAGATGACAAGTGATTTGTGCGAAGGTGGGTGAGGAAGTTTAAACGAGACTAGCCAAATTTTGAAAACATACTGTGTACTGGAAGGAGACTGACAGCATACGATAACAACCGAAAGAAAATGAATGACAACCGGCTTATCTCTTCCACTAGTGAATATCCCGAATAGTACTACGTTCTTTCTATGAATAGCATTCGTTGCACATTGAAAGACTATATCTAGCTGTTACGGAGGAAAGCACCTATATAAATGTTATATAAATGTGTTAAATTTTAAGTAGAGTTTACCAGTTTTTAGTAAGTAGAGTTAAGTTCAATAGTTCTTTATACACCTATTATAATGCGTGTCTAAGGAACCAATAATCAGTATGTGACAAAAAAAAAATAAACACGAACAGCTCTCTTCAGCACATGAATTAGTTCCAAGCACTGAAGGCTGCAGTGAAAATGCTCACCATTAGATGCGTGATGCTGGAAGTAATAACTAAAACTACTTTTGGCAATAAAGTGTTACAGTTAAATTGATTTGAATCATTCAGTACTTGAACTAAACTTTTATATAAACAAATACAAATTTTAATTCGCTTTCTGAACCTGAATAAAACTGTAACGACATTTAATATTATTCGGAGCCAAGAAACATGAAAAATCGGTTACGTCTTCCGCGGAATTCGAACCATGCATATTCCAGTTGCTAATTAGGCATGCGAACATTGTAGAGCCATTAGGTATTTTTTGAAAGCAGGAGAGATGAAAAACGAGCAAGGCCCTCCTTGGGACTCGAACCACGGACCTCTCGAATACGCGGCAAGCGTGCTGGCCACTACACCACGAAGGCATGCCTAGAAGGCTGGAGAAATAAATTATAACATTTTCATAGCGTATGAGGCACGGAGGAATATGATAATGCTTTATATTATCCGCCAATTAAAGAGCGACTAGGGAGACGCATGAACCTCTGTCGACCAATCCCATATAGTGAAGGATTATCGTCCGACACATTTTTAGTTCAGACGCCCCTGACATTTTGGACATTTAATATTTTGAACTTTTGAAGATATTTTTATTTTGAACTTTTGAGACATTTTGAACTTTTGAAGCTAGAAAAGTTAGAAAGCGATTATGTTCTCGTCGGGATTTGAACTATGGATCTTCCAGTTCTCAGATAGACACGCTTTCATTTACGTCCCAATAGCATGCACAGTGGCCAGCGATAACCATTTACAAAGCATAATGTATACAGAATTTATCCCGCATTTGCAAAGGAGATTGATTATGACTAATAGATCGAGATTTTCGTTTTCGTTTGAAAACCGAAAAGAAACTGAAAATTATTTAACACTTTTTTAGATCTGCAGGCTGCGTGAACTGTTGAATGAATAATATTTCCCAAATTTATTTGGCAAAAAGTAGGTAATGTGATATAAAATTTATGATTATTTTATCAAGTTTATAATTCGTGAAACTGCCCTTCCTTTCTCTTAAGAATAACCTTAAGATTTCTGAAAACTTTTCTAAACAAAGACTTGCTAAGAGTTAAAGGAGAAAGGAAGGTAAGAACATCTCAGTTAAAAGTGACGAAAATATATAGACAAAACATGCAACTAACTCCATATTTCTGATAAAAGAAAGGAAAATTATATGTAAAATGTTTATAAACTAGGGCTCTAATGAATCTAAATATCTGAATTTTCTAAATAAAAATATGCATGTTGAGAGTGTTTTTGAAATGGGAATTATTCTTTATTTCTTTATTTTACCAAAATAAAAAAGAGGGTGAAAAAATCTGAAACCCCCCTCCAAAAAAAAAAAGACAAAGAATTTCACTGCATGGAAAGTTTAAATCATTAATTTTTATTCTGTTCATTCCACGATTATTAAATGTTATAAAGTACAACGATAGAAGTCTATAACTGGAAATTTCTCAGATCAGAAAATTTGAGGCCATCGATGCTGAAACATTACATAAAATGAGTAACTTTACATTTTCCTATAGAATGTTTTATTTTGGAATTAATTTCCTATTTCAGAAGAAACATTTTGGTTTCTTAAGCATTTATTCCGTGAAGAAGAGCAATTTATTCATAACAGAAGTAAGAATTGTATTTTGATGAATAAAAAGGAAAAATAGTATAACTGCGTCAGTTAAAATCACCTCAAATAAAATAAGCTCTCTGCATTACTTTTATTAGTTTAATATCAAGTATAGCTAGTGCTTAAGTTAAAATCACCTGTCAAATAAAATAAACTCTCTGTTTTACTTTTATTAGTTTAATATCAAGTATAGCTAGTGCTTAATTTTGCAAAAGGAAGCAAATTTGCACAAGCAATTTAAGTTATTTCTGTGCTAAGCTACTGAAATTCTTGTAGACTAAGATTTATCGGATGCATTAGGATCAAATTAAGCATTGCAACAGTTGGTAAAGAATGCCTTTCTTTTTATGATATTATTTGCTTGTGAAATACAACATATTTTAAGTACGATCTAATGGCTGGTTTTCTTTTGGTTTATAAAATTACAGCAAAGTATCGACGGCTATCTGCCTAAGAGAAGGGATGCCTTCGAGGAGAACTTTCTAAGCAAAACTGGCTTGTATACACGTTACACATGGGAAAAAACACGAAAACGATAATTTTTCGATAATTTACTGCACTTTGACAATCAAAGCTGATTTTATACAGTGAAGTTGATAACAATTTCCGAAAAATAAACTAAGTGCATGTAATTGAATCCTATTTTAAGATCATTATTCTAACCTATTTTATATTTTTTGCCCAGTTTTGTTACAGAATAAGTAATTAAAAATCCTGTGAGATATTCAATACTATTTGTTAACCTTTCTTTCATAAGAGTACCGACTGAGAACTACACTAAAAATTTGAATAAGTAATTGTAACTGAACATTCTGAGGTTGAAAAACGTACATCCGTAAATTCAACCGGCTTATCTTTTGCTTAAATAGAAAGGTAGTTATACTGTAAATGCTTCTAACTACTTTATCTAGGCTTGACTTTGTAGAAACCTAGTTGAGCTATGTAGCAAATCACTGTGTCCAAGTGTGTAAACGACAATGTCCAGAAAAGGGTTAAACTCACCTTTAATCTTAAACTAAGAATGCAGATGGCCCCTTTCTCGGGCTTACATAAAAGCCTCCGCTTAAATCAAGATAAGAAAATAAGAAACTAATTTAATACTAAATTAAACTGAACTTAGCCAAAGCTGTACAAAATTATCTAACGTAGTTGCCCTTAATTACATTAACCGGCGAATATAAGCAGGCACGTAAAATACGGCCGAGTGTAGATAGCTTTAAACAACGAAGCAGTCTCGGCAAACACGCGCCACTAAGGACGCCTAAGCTCTTCCCTTAAAGTAAGCGAAACCGTCTTTTAAATACTCTTTTTCCCTTATTTACATGTAACGCGATACTAAAAACTAATTTTGGCCGGGAACAGTAGGTGGGAAACGAAAATAGACAGTAAAGCATGTTTAAAAATTAAAATAACTGTTAGAAACTTAAAGTTACCTCTACAATTCGTTTCTAGCTGCGTACTCTACAAGAATCGCAAATACTTAAACTAATGGTAAACAGATTTCAACGGAATTAAATAATCAGTTTCATTAGAAAGCAACTTCAGAATGACAGAGGAGTTAATTTAGCTCTATAAATATAGAGCTAACTCTTTCGTGACTTAATAAAAAATTCGACCTGAGATTCTAAATAAAAACGTAGCTTTTTTAAGTAAACAATTTTAAGTAAATGCTTTTGTAAAAGGATGATTAAATGAATAATCCACGTATATAAATAAATAAGATAATAAACTAAGTACAAAATACTATATAAATTAACAGAATCAGTTTATAACAATTAATACCGATGTCATCTTTTAATAAAATAGTTTCAGTGACGTCGTTTCTATAAAATATTACATTGAATTTATAAATAATGTAGTTTTATTTTGAAACGTAAATCGAATTTTATGGATTCTTATATATACCTTGTTTTTCTTTAAAACGCACAAAACAGTTTTCTCTCAGAATTATGAAAAACTGAGCCTTTAATTGACATTTATTTTTTAGAAAAATTATTGGCATCCGAAAGGTATCTGGCAGGAAAACTTCCCCCTTTTTGTTCCTTGAAGAAAAAAGATATGTTCCATGTTCCCTTAAAATAAGCAGAAGCAGAATACTAATCTTTGAAGGAGAGCCATCTAAGTTATATTTCTTCAAAATACAGAGAAGAGAAATATTTTAGCTTCTTGAAGAAGGTGGACTAGTGCCATATTCTTTCAGAGTTCATATATCTTTCCCATAAAATTTTAAAAGCTAGTAGAAGCAGCATTTTACCTAATCTTAAAGTTCAACCTGATCTCTCAAAATAGCAGGGGCGAAATATTTTTACTCTTTAAAACAGAGTAATATTGCCATTTGATCTCGAAATCAATAGTTTACTTATAAAATTAGCCCTCACTAAACATGTTAATTTTTTTAATGATTTTATAAGAAAGGATTATAAAAATATGACAATTTTCTAATTTTAAAATTCTCATAATTTTAAAGTTTATATGCGTACAGCCTATTCTTATTTAAGGCAGCCATTTCACATTTTATATTTTCGAAGAGCAAACTGTTTTCTTAATGCTGCAGTGTAAGCTTCATATGAAGATCGATTGTTGAAAAGAGTTTATTTTTAGAATGAAGCAATTACTCATTCTCGTTATGTTTACATTGCTATCTACAACTGCCTCTCAGTTTATGAAAATGCAAGGAAAATGAAATCTTCCTAGTGCTGACATTTTGCTTAATAACTCTCCAATTAATGAAATGAGAGGCGCTCAGCCGATTTCCTATAAACTTGAAGCTTTTAAAAATGAATCATCGAAAGTTAGATGTAAAAAAAAAAAATTTTAAAGCTACAAAAAAAAAACACTACAAGATGTGAATATTTCTGAAAAAGAAGCAAAAGATTACTTAAAAGATGGTTACTTTAAACACCGGTAAATACAAGATCTTCAGGTTTTTAGCACGATCCAAACATATCTCGGCACGTTTATGAAAGGCTCTGAGGGATAAAGTGATTTTAATGCGGGAATCTAGATGCATCTCAAAGCAAAACTGACAAGTGTTTTCCTCTGTAAATGAAATTTATCCGCCTATGATTCTCCGTGTTCACACTCTCAGTTTGACGACTTAAGAAAGAGTAGCTGAAATATTTGGCAGTAAAGCAAGTCATTAGTCGGTTAAAAGTGCCGCCTCTGGCATGTTTATTCTCGTCTCTGGCACATTGTAGTAAAGGAAATAAAAATGAAAAAGAAAGGTAAATTTAAAAACTTACTGTTTGAAAGATTTTTTTTTTCGTCACTTCATCTAGTATTTAAAAAAAAAGCATTAAATATATAAAAATACGAATTAAAATTTCTGTTTTGTCTCTTTTGTTATTTATAACACCATCAGTGCTGAATTGTGAACATGAAAAGTTATTCTATCTGCTTAAAAAAGAGGCTTGCATGATAAAATAATCAAACAAAAACTAAGATACTTGTAATTTATCAAAAAATTTTTTTTGGGTATGACAGAAGTAGAGATAATTCTCTGAAGTCACTTCATTCCGAATGGGAAGGAACATTTCATTCCTACTAACTTACGAATACCTATGTTTGTAACTTTAATAGAAATAAAGTTCTTGTGATTTTAGTAGCTTCATGAAATGTGTATTTTTAATGGATAAAGCGGTCTTTCCGGACTAGGAACTGTCCAGTATTTCTCATTATTACTTTTTAGTATTTTTAAGTTTGATATATTTTGATTATAGCGAAACAGAGGACGGCTAGCTCCCTAAAAACAGAGATGCCTTTGTGGAGAACGTTCTAACGGACTCAGGTTCGTATGCAGGTTGTGGCATGGGGAAAAACACGAAAGCTTTCATGCAGTCAGCCCATTCGCTGAAATTCGAACTCCAAACCGAACTACCAGTGCTCAGCGACTTTACCGCTCTGCCGCTGGTGGGCCTTAGTTTCTCTGGAATGAAGCTTAAAAACAGAAATAAATAGTTGACAAAAATGTAACTTGTAAATTTCCGAAATGTTTTGTTAAAAAAAAAACGGAAATTTCAAAGTCTGCAACATTGTTGAAATAAGTCATCTTAATTATCTCGTTATCAATTTTCTTTTCTAATGTTGTTATTTCTGGTAAAATCTTTGTTTTTGTCATCTTAAATAAATTTGGTTTCTTAAGTGTGTACAGAAATTAAGAAGGAATGAAAATATTTCAATAAATCAACTGCTAAAGCACTCTCTTTACAGGTTTCAGAATTTTTATATGCAGTTTCTTATGATGGTATAAAGTAATACAGTTTTAATATTTCTATACACACATCCTTCAAACCTTTCAAAAAGAGAAAACAGAAGAATAATCGCTGCTTTACGAATAGTATGAAATTAACATAATTCTTAGTTCAGAGACAGAATTGTAGATTGATGGAATCGACATCCAATGTTTGATCATGAAATTTATGGAGAAAGACTATTCCCCCTCTTCTAATAGCTACTATCAGATAATCAAGATAAGCTAGTATAAATAAGTTTTTAAGCAAACCTAGGTAAAGCAAATAATTTCTTTTAATTAAAAGAAATAGCTTTCAAAACAAAGCTAAATCATTAAAAAATGCTTCATGAGTAAAAAGGTGAAAAATCAACAAAAAATGTTGTATTGTTTTTCTATTTTTAATTTGCTTTAGACTATTATCGATGCAGGTTTGGTTTTAGTTTTGAAATAGCTATCCTATTTTGCTCTAAAGTTTACTTTCTTTGTTTAAACTTCTTCAGAAGTATCTCGTCTTAGACGTGATAGGCTTGCGTTGGCAAAATAGCTATCCTATTTTGCTCCAAAATTTACACTGGTATGCAAAGCTTAAGCAACAGCAGGGTTTTTTGCCATAACTCCACGAGAAATTAACTGAGAGACATGAAATGCAGAAATGAAGGAGAGTGTTATGTACGTAAAGGATGATGAAAGCATCGGAGCTGAAAAAGGAATTTTTTCTATTCTAAATTTTTCTAGAAGGAATTCTAAAATTTTCTTCTCTTCAGAAGTATCACGTCTTTGATGTGATAGGCTTGCATTGGCAAAATAGCTATCTTATTTTGCTCCAAAATTTACACTGGTGAGCAAAACTTAAGCAACAGCAGGGTTTTTTGCCATAACTCCACGAGAAATTAACTGAGAGAGACATGAAATTCAGAAATGAAGGAGAGTGTTATGTACGTAAAGGATGATGAAAGCATCGGAGCTGAAAAAGGAATACAAAGCATGCGGTATGGAATCAAACAAAAACAAGCTTTATTGAACGCATAGTATCGTGACTCATGATTGTCTATCCGAGAGGAAGAACAACAAGCAGATGTTCCTTAATATGAGATATGCCCTCCCCTCACTAAAATGGTTGCTTCGCACCGTCTCCGCATACTCAGAACCAGCTGGTGCAACATTTCTTGCGGTAGGAGTGCCCATTCCTCAATCAGCAACTGTTTGAGTTGTTGGGTGTTCTCCGGAGGATGTAAGCGTGCTGCAATGCGTTTCCCCAAAGCATCCCACACATGTTCGATGGGATTTAAACCTGGGGAGTACGCTGGCCAATCTATTCGAGTGATATCTTCACTTTCGAGTTAAAACTAAGTCTGGGCCAATGGCACCTCGGAACAGACGCACATGGGGAAGGAGTACCTCCTCACAATAGCGATCCCCGGTTACAGACCCTCTGTCGAAAGCGCGGAGCTCAGTTCGCCCGTTCAGCATAATGCCTCCCCAGATAAGAACTCCAGGACCACCGTTACGGTGTCTTTCCTTGATGTTATTGGGATAAAACCGGGTCCCGACCTCTCTCCAAATCGAAACGCGTTGAGAATCGCTTATGGTACTGAATCGACTGTCATCCGTAAAGAGGACACGACTCCATTAATCAGTTTCCAGTTTTTGTGCTCTCTGCACCACTGTAAACGGTGGCGTCGGTGGCCAACTTTCAACGGGAGACAGCGTTCAGGACGCCGGGCGAATAGGCCCCCTTTGTGAAGACGTCTGGCCACAGTAAATCGCGACACTTGTCGCCCCGTTGCTGTACAGAGTTGCTGAGCAATGGCGCTTGCTGACTGCTGTCGGACTCTTTTCGCCTGCAGGACGATATATCGGTCATCCCCTGCAAATGTCGTCCTCGGTCGGCCACCACCAACCTTTCTAACAGCCGTACCTGTGGTTTGGAACGCTTTCCAAGCGCGCGAAACGACACTTCTGTTGATTCCGAACTCTGCAGCTACACTGGTGACAGTACGCCCCTCCTCCAGCTTTCCGATCATTCTTCCACGTGTGAAGTCGTCCAGGTTATTTCTTCTAGCCATATTTCACGAACTGACTCACTGGCACTTGCAGCGAATATGTTGAATTGCGTCTCCGTCCTTCCTTTTATTCTACTGTTGAGCTGCGTGCGCCGACATCACGCGTTTTGTGTACGCTCACGTCGCCTCTGACGTTTCGTTCCTGATATTTGCATACGCATGACGTTTCTACTGACTTACGTGTTCATTGTACTGATCTCCAGACCTCCTTTTCTGCAATTTCATGGCTATCTGCTAAATTTTGCTTAAGTTTTACACACCAGTGTACTTTCTCTGTTTAAACCTCTTCAGAAATATCACGTATTAGACGTGATAGGCTTGCGTTGGCAAAATAGCTATCTTATTTTTCTCTAAAATTTTCTTTCTCTGTTTAAACCTCTTTAGACGTAATACGTCTTAGGCTTGCGTTGCGAAATTGAAAACAATTGGACGGTTTCATGAAACCATCACTAAAAGTCAAATCTCAGACGTCAAGACTTCCCTACATATAAATATTCTCGAAGAGTGTGTGTATTTGTTTTGTTCGGGACCAATGAACTGAACTGAGTAACTTGTAGGGATTTATATTTATTTCAAATCACTAGTTAATTTTAATTTTAAGTTACTTTGCTATAAGCCTTCATTCCCCTAATAGTCAGTGCCAGAATATTTAAATTTAGTAGCGCGCGCAAGAAATGAAAATTCTACTAGTGGAAGAATACGTTAAATATCGACGTTCAAGTACAGGAAGAGACAGTCCGGGAAATTGCCGTGCGTGCTTATACGCAAACTTCTGTTTAGCAGGTACTGCTGGTTTTGACGTGGCTTAAGCGCTATTATCTTGCTGCCACTAGACTCATTTGCGCGCTGTAGGCTACAGGATTATATATATATAGCCCTGTAGGGTAATTCTACTATTCGTGAATATCTCTTTTTTTAAGTTTGATTATATTGTTTCAGTTACCGCCCAAGTTGATGCGTAGTATGTTGACGCATTGTAAATAAGTTAAAGAGTTTAATAAAGGGCAGTTTTAACGCTTCTTCAGTGCAATCACTATCTCTCAAGGTTCTACACAACAGCAGCAGGATAGTAGAACGTTACAAACTTATTGTTTAATATACTGCGAGCATTTTCAAGCAAATGTGAATTCGATTGTTCCTGTGGCAACAAGATTGAATTTCTGATATTTGTTTTACTTAAGACTACTTTTTATAGATAAAGTTCATACTTTCCCTCTTCCTCTACATTTTCATTAGAAATATTTTGTAAAAGTAATCGAACTTTTTCTAGTTGAGGCCTTCTGAAATTATTGGTGATTTATAATGATCACTATATAGAAATAGGAATATATATCCTCTCTGATCTTTCTACATTTCTTCCAACACTGTTGAGATTAGAAAAGAGGGAGGACTACAATCGGTGCTTACAAGGCTCTCTAATCTATAATAAGCTTCTAAATTATCTCGAGAAATCCGGAAATTTAAACTTCGGGAATTTTTTAAAGGAATAAATTATCTCTCAGAAATTATCTCCTTCCATTGTCAGGTATCCACCGAATGAGAGTAGAACTGACACGAATCTCCAAGTCGAATACTTTGGCTTATAAACCATTCTAAATAACAGGGTATCGTTAGCCAGATCTGCAATGTTTGCCCGGCAGATAATGTGCAGTTTCGGGAGCTTTCTGTTATGAAGACATTTTTCACTAAACAACAACAACAACAAATACATTAGAAGGATAATTTACTATGTGGGATAGGAAAATTTAATTTGTAAGCTGTTTGTGCGAAACCTATGAGGAATAATCCTTTTGTTAATTCTCCTTCTTTTTGACGTGCAGCTTCAGTAAGCACTATGCCTTGGCTGTCTTACCCCTTCCACGGAACGTCCTCGATGTTTGTCCTTCATAGTGATCCTCGCTGAAATTGTATTTTCTGAAAAAGAAGTGGCAGAAGCACGATGTCCACTTCCAAGAGAGCAGTAGGTTCACTTATGAAATCACGAATTTCTCTCTTTACGAAAAGGACTAGACAGCGCTTTTAGTTGACTTACGTACTCCTCCTTTCTATTAAGGGTGGAGCTACTATTTTTCTACTAATGAATAAATGCTTGCTTACTATACCAGTTTTTGTAAGCTATTCATAAAATGTTCTTTTGGGAGTACTGTTGTCTCAACAACTCAGTAAAACATTTTTCACTTTTGTGTACTCTAATCCAGACTTTTAACTCAATAATTATTAATGCACATCAATGTCTTGCACTTTTTTAGTTACCACTTTCATAATGATTTACACATGTCCTACACATACAAATGTTCGTAAAATACTTAAAGGGACATACATAAATTCTTATAACTTTAATTTCAGAAAGCAGAATTTACATTTGTAGAAAACTCTAAAATTGTTTTGCAGCTCAGGTTCTCCACTGTTGAACTCGTCTAATTTAACAGAATTTCACTTTGCATTGCGGTTTGTGATTTTATCAAAATCAAGCAATATTGCTATAAAGTTGTTATTCGTTGTATAAGAATTACACTGCGCAAAAAAAAAATGGGACAGTTCTATATCTTCCGTTCTACTGAGCCGATTGACGAAGTTCAAATTGCGTTTTCCATGTCTCGAAAGCGCGACTTAGGATATGTACTAGATTTATACATAGCATTGTTCAAATATGGGTATTTTGACACAAAATCGGACTTTTTCTGAAATGGCACGCCATTTTTTTTTCTTTAAGACTTAACAAAAGATAAGTCTTTTTAGCTAACTAAATTAGCCCTTGAAACTACAAAAGCATATTGCAGAACATTATGAAATATACGTGAAGTTCTGAGAATCATCAGAAATAAAGAAAATCTCCTATACTTTTATGATAAATTTCAAAGACATAGGTTAAAAGATGCAGAACACATTTCAAAGAAAAGAATTCGTGTAATTAAACAACACTTTGTGAAATTGATTTCTAATTAATTCTCTTGCTGGTAGTTAGGTAGTTATAAGCTCTTACACGCAGAAACCTTGGATTTAAAAGTCAAAAGTTGTTTTGTTTTTAAATCTAAAGACGCTTTGTCCCTGAAGGATTATTGTTTCCGTTTCGGTATTTTGCGTCGGAAACATTAAATGTCGGTTCACTTTTCAAGCTGTTGCCACCAAATATTAGAGCCCTGTATCATATTTAAAGAAATTAAGTAAGGAAGAATGTGCATAAATGTGTGCATGTTTCTCGCATTGTGATAAAATGACGGTACCTAGAGCCATCGAAATTTGAATGACGTAATCCTACTGCGAATATGGGCATCTGGAAGCCCAAATTTGAAATTTGGAATTTGTTTTAATATCGATAAAACTTTAACGAATTTTTTATTAACAAACTCAAGGTTTTCAAAACGAGCAATGGCAAAGTTGTACAAAAAAAAACATTTTTATCTCCAGCGCGTGAAACTGTGTATCGGAAATTCTAAAGATATGCTCAATTTAAAATTATTTTGCTATATTGCTCTTGAACTGAGTTTTATGGTTTAGGTGCGAAGAACATGATATTTAATAAATAAAGGTAATACACAAAACGTTAAAAAACTCCCCTTTGGGCGTAATGTGAAATCTAAAAGCTTTCAGTTTTTTTTTCTTTCCTTTTTTAAGTTTCTAAATTTTACGGATGAAACTGGAAAAGATGGTTATATAGCAAAGTGACAGAGTGAAGCCCAACTTGCGACGTAAATAAAACATATTGTTTCTTCAAACTGTCCTTAGTTAACAATTTTCAGGCTACATTATTATAGGTAAAACTGAAGAAATATAGAAGCCAGTTATAATATCTTAGTTTTATGGAGTAAAAATGAAATCATATTGACCAATCTGTGCTTAAAACTGACGACAAACAATTACCTCAAGTCTATATTAAATCCTTTGTAGATTTTTGTAATCACATCCTCTCAATATCAGAAGACTGTTACAAGGTTCCACTGTAAATGAAACCAGTTAAGGGACTAACCGATGATCTAATCACAGAATTGTCAAGAGTAAGAAAAAAAGTTAAACGCGCTCCCTGAGTAACTGCCCTCTAGCAGGTCAAAGCTGTGAAGTGAATGTGTTTTTACGCAAGATAAGTCTGAGGCTGAAGAGAAAGAAACACACCCGTTACTGCCAGAAATTGGGGTAAAATGAAACCACAGCATGCGTGTACAGGTGACAATAAAAGCATTACGTCATACTACTTAGAAATTTCTTGCGGCTTCAATATGAAATTTCATTCACGTTAAGTTAAACGCACATTCAAGCTGTATTCGCTGAAAGCCTTACTCGATGCATATCCCACATATTTGTCGAGAATTTTTTTTTAGTTTCCGTAACTTTCCTTCTCAATCCAAAGGTAACATCTATTACTCTTAGTAATCGATATGTTGAAAAGAGTTTATTGCGCGACGTAAAGTATGAAATTTAAAGCGCTGATGAGATTAAATTCGATTGATTCATTTTTCTTCTTTTCGTATTTATGTAAGTTCGGTTTTTTGCTTAAAGTTTAGAATAGCGGTCTTGATTACATGACTTAAAATTTGCGAATTATACCCTTAAAGAAAGAATAAGTGAACATAATACATATTTTCCAGTTTTCTATTTCAACAAATCAAATGGAAGAGTTTATAAATTTCTAAATGGGTCTGGCCACTGAATTTCACTTTTAAGTCATTGATATCATGGATTAAAGAATCTCTTGGAACTTGCAGTACCACAAAAAAAAAGGGAAGAATCTCTTGGAACTGCGAAAAACCAGGAAAGAATCTCTTGGAATGATCCAATAGAAAATAATTTCTTTTACCTGTTTTTGAAGTAACATAAATTGTCTGATTTCAATCTCTAATTCCTGATCAATACGTCTCTTCTTAAAAGGAGAATCTTAATTAATACTTACTAGAAATATAATATACACACATTATTATTTTCTAGAAATTCACATAAATGTTTCACACAAAATTCTTTCCACAAAACGAGTAACTTGAATTAAATTTATAATCGTTTAATTTTATTTGTTATGCAGATTTTCTGAAGGTATCCATTGTTATACATTCCTATTATATCCTTACTGTTATTTTGAAAATGAGAAGAAAATGGAATTATTTTTATATTTGCATACCTCTGGATGAGCGTTTTCTGAATGTAGAATATTTATATATGTTTATATATAAGTACATCTTGACGTTTTTATTTAAATCATGTACAGATATTATAAGATATTTCTCCCTCCTTTCCAGCATGCCATCGTGGTGTAACGGTAGCACACTCGGCGCGTATTCGAGAGGTCCAGGTTCGAGTCCGGGCGAGGGAATTGCTCATTTTTCTGGGCTGCTTCGTCAAAACAACCTATTGACTTTACAATATAATCCTAAATTTTGATGAACTGTCATACATCTGTAGTTTTATTTAATTTTACTTTTATAACTTCTTCGAGTTTAAAGAATTACTAGAGAATTTTTGAAAGGAATAACTGAACAAAGCTAACAAAATTATTAAAAGTTTATTAAGCATAAATTATGAACCACAAATACTCCAATAAAAGTGATAAATTACTATACATGAAAAGCACTTTTATTAAATTTAGCTATTGCCAGTTCCCAATCATGAAGACTTTTGCTCAAAATAAAAAGAACACACAGGAAAATAAGACTAAAATTACTGTCAGGTCGAATAAATATAATGCTGATTGATTTAGAATATTTCAAAAAACTGCTGTAAAAGTATAAACTTTAACAGGGTATTAAATTTCTTTGGTTAAACTCCAATTACTCTAAATATTTTAGCAATGGCATTGATTTCTAAAGTAGAATAATAATTTGCTACATATAGACTTAAATTAAAAATATAGTGAAAAACGAGATGGTAGACAATTTTCAGGTTTGAAGGTAAACTAATTATTTTCCCTTTTCCTTTTTTGGCTCGTCTGTTCTACTTTACTTTAAAAAACTATTAATATATATCACATAAAAAAATGACCATCAGTATTATCTTTTTTCCAATTCTCCTCTACATTTCAGGCTAAAAGATGACGTCAAAAGTTAATTGGTTCGTGCAGACGTTAAACTGTTGCAGCAAATCAGCTTTAAGATCTATTACAAATTCAAAGAGAATTTAAATGAAAACCAGTGAATGAAACCCCTTTGAATCCACTAATATCTATATGAATATTCTTGCCATTGGAAATAGCTTTGGTGGAGGTGGCATTTCCTGAACAGGAAGCAGATACCAAAAGAAACGCAACCTATAAATAGAAGAATATCTTGGCTTTTCAAAAGTATAACGTAATAGATTAAAATAGGTAAATATGGTTGTTTCGAATGGGAATGCATCAACTCAAGACATCTCATTCTAATCTAAACTAGAAAATCCTAAGGTTTTCATAGCTTAAAGAGTTACCAGGAGTCTGCTAGCG
>KK117646.1:250794-273569 GCA_000611955.2 Stegodyphus mimosarum
AAGTTTTTTCCAGGAGTGAGAGGAAAAAAAAATATTTTTTTTTACCCAAAACTATAATTCCATTAAACTTCACTTAAATGAAATGGTTTCGTTGGTTATCATGTAGTATCTTCTATCAGACATGTTTTACAGATGCTAATATTAACGGGAATTTGCGATCGAAACCATAATCACTTTCTTCTGAGACTTTTAATCTATTTTTAAATATGTATAATTTTTCCATAGCTTCATGCATAATTCTAGCGTACTTATCTAAGGTTAATAAACAAAAAGCGTAAACTTGTTTCTCTAAAGCATGATAGAATGCAGCTTACTACAATACTGATCGGAATCTTTCGATAAAGTTTCGAAAAAGACGGAAAAAGTAATTAAATGCATGCATTATTATAATAACACTATACGGTTCATATTATGTTATAAAATTTAAGTCAAATGAATCCTAACTTGTTTACGGGGTTTTAATGTCTCGAGAATGTTTATAGATTTTTTCCGTTGTAAACTGAAGTTCCAAAATATTAAGTGCGGCTTTACTTTTATATTTTGCTTTGCTTTCTCTACCGTGAAATTTGTTACCGATAAATGATGGATGATCATAATTAGCCGTTACCGATTTCGAAAATCGTTCAGCAGTTATAGGTTTCATTAGACATATCTTGTGAGCATTATTTACCACTATTTGAATGTGTATCAAAAACTAGAATGGGAAAGCATTCTGTCTCCGTGATGGAGAAAGCTCTTGGTTTTCTATAGGCACTAACAGCAAATGCGTTCTGAGAATATATCGTTCTGAATAAATACCAGCGAACATGAAAACATAGGCGAAGAAATACTAATACTAGATCGGGTAGCCACAGTTATTTCGGCGCATTGAAGACGCAATATATTACCAGCTAAATTACATAATGTTTTGGCACTTCATTTTACGTCGTCGAAATTTATTCATAATTTTAAAAGGAAATAAAATACTGAAAAGCTTTCTAAATTGTTGAGAAAAATTACTACACTTAATTATGACCATTGTGTGTAAAGATAAGAGTTATGCAAGACAAGATTTATATACTCAAAAAATACAAATTCTTTGTAATTTTTGATACACAGACGTTTTTGTATGATTAAACAGGGACTATAATTACACTATTATATTGTTAAAGTACCAACTAACTACTTATGTAACCATAGAAGACTGTAGAAAGACTTTTCTTTCCGTTTGTCTCCTTAGATAGAAAAAGCGCAACTTAAATAAAAGTTTAAATAAAATATGAATTAACTTGTCGACCTGATGGTTACACAAACTGGAAATTAACAGGAACAAAGTTCCGCTAGTATAATGGTAGAAATGACAACACGAGCTTTCAACACGAAATCAAGTTAAATCGAATATAGAATACGTTATTAGTAAAGTTGTCAAAAGTCTTGGCTTCTCTGACTAAGTACTCGCGAAGAAATTGCAGTAAGCAAAACTTTGCCGCAGTTAATTGCAGCAGCAGAAATCCAAAGCAGATTATCAGCTAGCCTACGCTACCATATGCTTTCTGATAAAGTTTTGAATCTTGATGCATATTTATACTTTACTCTAATTTGCATTCTGATGACGGAAGTAGAAATATAGAAAAACCAAAGATAACTATTATTCAAAATAAAATCTTACATAATCATGCTTATTTGTCAATCATACTGAAACTGAAAAACAAATGAAAATAATATCAAAATCCTTGAAAAGGTTAATAAGCTGTATATAATTAAATCATAAACAAACTTGATTACAGTGTAGGTCATCTTATAATTTTGCCTTTACTTTCACTTCTTCTGTCTTGACTCCCATCAGAATTCAAAGTAGTTACTGTATTTGTAAGGTTTTAGTTAAACTAACCAAGTTTTATTTTAATTTAAATCTTTTCTATCTCCTCTCTGTTTCAACTTCCTGTCAGAAGAAGCGCGCGTTTTTAGCTTATGCTTATTTTGAAGTACAGCCAAGTACTATTTAAGCCAGAGGTAGAAACCTCTCGGTGTGTGAGAGCTTAGATCACTGTTATTCCGCTCAACGTTCGTCTGACCAGTTAGCAGCTTAAATTTTATAAGCCATAGTGCTTACCACGTGACTGCATTGTAAAACAAATTAAAGTGCGGTAGTATTTAGTATACCTTGCTACGCACCCTTTTCGGTAGAGGCCAACTTCCGCGAATTGCTCTGCGAAGCAAAGTTTAATTTAATTTCTATTTAGGTATTTATTTTAATTTATTTGATTGTTAAGTTCGACCCAAGAGCGGTCTTTTACGTTCTGTATCTCTCCCGAGTTGGGAAGTTTGTATTTAATAGTGATTTAATAAAAGAGGATTTCAAATCCCTTCACGTGCAGTTATTATCCAGCCCAGCAGTTACATCAGAATATAGCGTACCTTCCGCTCCCTGTTCCAGTTCAGGACTGAATATTTGAGGTTAAGAATCCTTTACAGAATTTGCCATGTTTCCAAAAAGGATGCACAGAACACTAAGTCCTGACATATTTAAGTATACAGTTTTTGAGTTCGGGGTAGAGCTTTTGGCAGCTGTTGCTGACCGTCTTGCTGCTAGTTCTCCAAGCATTTGAATTACTTAAATCTGCTTTAGATTTGCTAATTATCATTGTTTGTGAGGGCTTGAACCACAGCTTGTAGATGCGCTTCGCCTTGTAAATTTAATCCTGAAATTTACTTCAACTTTTGTTCTGTTTTCTCGATGCCGAGGACCCCGTTTTTGTTATTACACGTGTTTTGTGATTTTAGGCTGAAGAACTAATAAAACATTTTTTTCGTTGGAGTTGCTTTAATTAGAGATTAAGATTTAAGGTAGTTAATCGATACAAAAGTAACTTCATTTCGTTTACAGATTTTTATTTTTATACATGTTGTTGCAAATTATGCCGTCAAAATATCTTAATTTATTACTTACATAAATTTTCAAATGTTTAATTTCTAAAATTTGCTTGACTTAGATTTTGTGTCTTAAAAATTATATTGCACCGTACGGAAGATGTGTAAATATCATTATTAAATCAATGAACATCTAAAGAATGGAAAACAAATTAAGTTACGAGGTTTAGCATCTGCTGGATATTATTCAAAAAGCTGATAAAAAATCGAAACTTATCAACCAAATATAAGTTGCTAAACATAATACAAAAACAGTTTCATCATAATCAGTCTGCATTATTCAGCTAACGACGATCCTGTTTTTACATTTGATTAAAATGAACTAGTAGTCTGAATACATTCACTGTATGAACTTACTTTCAATATTATTGCATTCAATTGAACAACGGATTTTTTTATTTCAGAATATTTGTTATAAATGTTGAGATTATTACATGATCTCTTTTCCACGTACTCTCTGTCTTTGCCAATATGGTTAACACTAGAACCTGAAGGAGCGTAGATACTACGTGAAATGAATATCTTTTTAGTAAGTACACAGCAGCTCATGGGCTGCCGACCGATTCTCATCGGCGTCGCGGAATTTCGTTCCACTCCAGAAATGTACCTCTCTCTCATCTCCAATGCCAATAGAAATATTTCGCCATCAGCATCATACCGATAGAGATGCTCTTAGCAGGCACTGTCAAGTCTTTCTTTTATTTCAGGTGGCAAACTGTTAGGCACCTTTTTGGTACATAAAGACCAGATGGAGGAAGGGTGCCTACGATGAGAGACACTTGCACCGCAGAATTGATAGGCATTCATAAAAGGCACACGATTTCCTTCAATTAGTATTTTTTTTAGAAAGGTAAAATACGGGGTAACACCTGCTTACCATTGCTGCATATCAGATGTCCTCCATATTTTAATCTCTCTCTCTCTCTCTTTATATATATATATATATATATATATATATATCTTGCACCTTAAGAGATTATCACATCTAGCGACGCTCCCTGCTAGATGGTACTTTTCTGAAAAACGAGATTCTGGTAGCACAGGTTTAAACGGGATGATTCGTAGAAGAAACAGGTCCGCTGGAAGCGAAGTCCCGCCTAGCTACGGAAACGATGTACTGGCTACGCGGAATTTTTTGAAACCTCTGCTGAAAATGCTTCGGCTGGAGCTCTGTCCCGGGTAGAGATCAACCAATCAGATGAAAGTTTTGCTTCTGAAAGATCATGTGATCCCAACCTGAGCAATAATTAATTACTGTTTGGCGTTCAAGTCTTTGTAGTAAGTGAAATATGGTAACATAGGCATGTGGGTATCCTGAAAATGTGTTCTGAGAATTGTCCCTTTCGACGTCCAGTTCCGCGTAGCGGAAGCATATGTGATAGGGGTTTTAAGGAATAACGAGAAATATACTGCCAAAGGCCCTCACCGGCCATAGACCATTTACGGAGTGGAATTCCAAGATCCGAGACACATTTTGCGGATCTTCAGTTGGTCAGGAATAATATACAAGGTTGATTTATCAATAATGACCATTAGCAATGTTATTTTTTTGATTGTGATACACCAGTTTCACGTATCCCGTTCTCCACGTCTGCAGTGTTATCTTACTTGACTACTAGGCCTAGATTGAAAAGTTTATTTCTACTTTTAGCATGGGCCTTAGGGTTGACATTGGAAAGCTCGTCAAGCTAGCAATTGGAATGTCTGGAATTCGATTCTTGGCTGGGATCATTCTTCATGTGTCCCGGTTTCAAAAGAATTCTAAATATTGTACAGGCTGAGGAAAATCCTCTATATTAGCAACGCTGATATTTGTCTTCTCAGTTCATTCACGCACAAATGTACGAATCATATACCTGTAATCATATTCTGTTTCGAAGAAGTTTTCCAGGTTTCTCGCTGTTGTGAGACATAACAAAAATCTTGTAACACTTTTCTACTTTGTGCACTGTTGGAAGAGCATTGCCATCTACTCGAACTTTTGCTATGTTCCCATGCGTACCAGGAGTGTTCCGATACAATCTTTTGGCAACTCAGGCTCACCGTCGTACATAGCCAATATAACAATGATATTAGTAGTACACGCGACTTATCGCACAAAATTTTCCGGTTTCCTATTGAAAGACCTAAGACATTAATTTTTCCCGCTTGAGCATATGGTTTTGGCAATAATCAAAATTTATATCAGAAAATAAATTTATATAAGAAAGAATTTATACCAGAAAATATAGACACATTCAATATATTTACATTTTTATCCGAATTTTATTTCAATAAAAGTTTCCAGTTTATTAAACGGAAACTAAAACTTTGATTTGAAACGCATTTTTAACCAAAGTATCATTTCTATTACAATCCAAATATATTGTTACGTTCTACGGGTTCATGGATTTGGAGTAATTGATAATAACACTCGTTGAAGAATCAAAACACAATTCATTCGCCAATATTTAACAGGAGAGTTCCAAAGACATATTTACAGTGGTCGAAAAACTACGATAAACACTGTGAAACAATCAGCAACACTGCCTTCAGACTATAACGGTGAAGATAGCTTCACGGCAAAGCACTAAAGTACAGCTCTCAACTCGGTCGATCACTTTCAAGCTAATATCTGAACTCAAGACATTACTACTCTACTCTCCGTGTAGGCAGGGTATATATAGCTTTAACCTACCTTCGAGAATGTTTCCCGAGAAAACCGCTAAGAATGCAATCTAGAATGTTCTCGCTTCATCTATGGCATATCGCCAATTTTGTCGCAAAATATCGCCAAAAAGGCGGTTTCGCGCCAAATCTGACAACCCTAAACTCGCTTTGAGGGAAAGCTATCTCACCGCAGCTGGGCATTTTTCAACAATATTTTCAATCGCAATCTTTAATGAAACATTACTTCCATACAATTGTATTTCATAAAATTTGACTTTCGCTTGTCATTTCAGTTTTTTATATACACTAATAAAAAATGAGAAAAAAACATTATTAAAAGTTCAGATCCAATTAATTCGAGTTATTAAAGAGTTATACCAAGCAAAGATATTGATAACAGGCTTGTAGCGAAAAAATTTTAATTTTACATTTTAATCAAAATTAGACATTTCAATAGGCACATTTTAATAATTTGATGTTGATGATATATTTGATGTTGAATTTCAGCAAACGCCAAGCTTACATTTTGGCAAGCGTACAGTTATTTGATATGCCATTTCACATGCTCTTTACTTGAACTTGGGACTCAGAGGTAGTCGCTATTTACCGGACTGCAAAGAAATGTCATTGTTTGATGTAGTCTCAGACATACTCAAGGAGACAAATCTGGAAAAATGGAGTACAAGGTAATGCGCAAACTGCCTTAACAGCATGTTCTGTTACTCAAATGGTTTATACTTGAATATGGCATTTAAAATTCTATTAAGAATAGGGATTAACTGGCTATATATTGTCTCTGACATTCATACTGCTATTATTCAAAGCACCTAGACAGCCACGAGACTGGTTTAAGGAGAATTTCACAGTATGATTCCACTGTAGCCTGCATTCCCGGATCCTTTACATGTTATCCGGCAGATGCCGATAAAAAAAGCCGCTTATTTTTCACCTTTTTGAATGCGTAAGCGACCATCAGACATTTATAAGCAACTTTCATTGCTGGAAACCATAGACTTTTATTGTCTTCTCAGGTGAAAATCAAATATTCTCGACAATGACAAGCAGTCATTCTCATATCAGTATCACTCTTGCTTGTAATACAACAAAAGGCAACTACGTATCTTTCTTCGTAGAAAAACCTTTTACAACAAAATATCGAATACGTGATGCCATAATCATTCATTCTGCCACAGCCACCCTGGCTGTCAGTCAGCCTTTGCATAAGCCTATGAGTCTGTAACATTCGAAGCCATGTTTTCTAGTGTGAGGATGCTCTTCCACCCATCTATACCGCCTCTGTGTCACTACTAATACTTCTCGTTCAACTCGGTTTGCAACTGAACGTAAAAGCAAACTTATTTCTCAAACACCCATTATACTTTCTACCTCAAACAGTATTTGCCTACTGAAAAAAAACCAATGTTCATATACGTAATTCCCTTAACCAACGAAAGCTAATCATCGCTATAATAACTTCTTTCCCCCCCATCTGCTTTTTAAGTACGTGCGCTAGATTCATTTACGTAGTTTTGTGATTAGTGACGTCATTATTTTGTGTAATGACTTTCAAACCTGGATTATGTTTCTTGTATTCTTAGTTATTTCAATTATTCAACGGAAAATTTTAATAGACAGCATACTGGATGATGGTTTTTTATTACTTATTTTTTATTTTATTTATTAATATTTTATTTTTATTCTCTCTCTCTTTTTCTATAATATTAATGCGAAGACGTAGCAGAGTTGCCATTATACGGTGTTCGAAAAAGCACCGCTTGTTATTGAAAAAAGTGAGACTCATACGAGCGTAAAAAAAGTAAAAAAAGAAGGGGAAAATTTCAATTTAAATTAGTTTGAAAGTGAAATTATGACCACGTTATATTAAAAAGAGAGCATATACTTTCTTAAAATTAGTCAAAGCAACAACCTTCTGCTTGTCGTATATCGATTTCGAAGGCAACAGGTGCAGGTTATCAGAATAAAGGAAATTCTGCAAAGAAGAGAGCTGTATTTATACCAAAAATCAAACAATAAAACGAACAGGGAGTAAGCCCCATCTGTCCCCAGAAATAGTAATGAAACATGAAAAATTAAGTTCATAGCTTTTTAAAATCGTTAGACAGAACTGGATTGGAATCAAAGTCATAACTAAACAAGATAAATCTCTGTGAATGTGAGAAGCTTCAAGGTAATCCTATTCACCGACTAAGAAAGCTTTTCGGATAATTTTTGCGAACCCAGAGTAAAAACTATGATTAAATTTCCAACAATCATTAGCTATCGAAGATTTTTTTGTTTCTTCTTTTCGGACGTAAGATTCGTATTCCTTGATGCGAAACTTTAACTCTCTTTTAGTTTGGCCGATGTATCTCAAACCACATTGGCAAGATATGCTACAAATTCCTCAAGAAATCAAGTCAGAAATGGGAACTTTAATTCATTGTTCGATTCTTAAAGATTCCATTTCTCCACTCCCTTCTTTTCAGAATTTCTTTTCTCCTGATGATGAGAGACCTGCACCTGTTGCCCTCGAAACTGGTAGAGTCTTGGTTAAAATATATGCCAAACAGAAGACTGTTGCTTTGCGTAATTTTGTGTGTTTACTTTGGCGTGTTTCTCTTCTCTGTTGATAATACTTTCTTATTCAAAATCCTTAAAAAATTAGACTTAAGTAATGCATTCTCATAATTCCTATTGAAAAGCTTCAAAAATTGTAAACCCTATTTGAAATACTGTCACAAATGCCATTCATAAAATCATGTAAACAATACAAGGAAAGCCCCAAAAAGTCTGTTGTTTTAGTTTGGATACTTGCCTTTAATGACGATTCCGATGTGTGTTTACCCAATTAGTCCTACCGATGTGATTTGGCCTGATAAATTACTTTTTAGTATTCATACCATAGACTCTGCTATCATTTTCCTAACTGAAAAATGCTTTTCAAGTGCATGAGATCGGCATGGGAATTTTTAAAAAGTGGGATATTGTAGGAATCTCTCAAATGTATGCTTCCTCACAGCTGTGCTAGTGAAAATTCATCGAGAGCTTATTGGTTGTTAGTATTCTATTCGCATATGCAAAACTTTAGACTCTTGGGCACACAGTGTAAAATTGATTCAAGACTGGCATTTTAAGTGCCGCTTGGCACAATAACGACATTTCCCGCTTTCACTTCTTCAAAATACATGAATTTTGACTTAATTAATCGTACTTTTAGACTGTCTGTGAAAGACTTGGAATTGTGTTTTATTTGAAAGAAAATCTCCTTTTCAGGACAAATCATTTTAGGTGAAAAAATGAAGCATTTTAGATAAAATCTTTGCTCAAAAAAGCTCAATTCCTTTCAGCAGAGAAGTCGCACTTCGCTGAATCTTTTTGAAGCTCCAATCACTTCACATTTATTTCTGCACATTTAAAGGCTTCAGTAGTATTTGGTGGGCCGGTGTCATTATCCTAATAATTGTTTCTATTTTCTTCAACTCCTTGTTCATTTTGATCACATGTTATGATTTCATCTTCACTTAAAGAATTTATTACCTAGGATTATTTTACATCGTCAATTTAATCACTCATTAATTTAGTTTTTATCACAATTTAGATTTCGTCCCTTCTGTTTCGTATCATCCATTTTACATTCCTGATACTTGATGCAACATTATGTAGCTTTATTGTTAAATATCATACATGAATTGTCCGGATAATTAGAGTTACGGATAATCAGCGTTCTGTTGTAATAATAAAACAATTTGCGTTGAAACAAATAGATCTTTCAATTTCACCATTCACCTTTATCGATGAAAAATCTCAGCTTATTGAAAAAAATTATTTTACTCTGAAACAATTCAAAATATTTTTCAATTAAGACTTGACTATTAAAGCCTAGGTATCCAAAACTGGCAAAATCAATACCAGTTAGAGTTCCTCAAAATTATTTTATATTGCCAGTTTTTAATGCTACAGAGACTAATTTACTATCCAAATAATTATTCAAATCATTGTTTTTAGCAATTTGTACAACCATCTTGTACAGACATTATTTTTTCAGTCAGAAAAATGGCGTCAGAAAAATGAAAAAAGCAGTTATGCCTTCTGTTATTTGAACTGCGGATTTTCCAACTGCTAGCTGCAAATTACCATTAACAACATGAAAGCACGCAGTAGGTAAGACAAAAATTCCTTTTAAACTTACAAATAAGAACAAACAAGAGAAAAAAAGCTTGTTTCCTTTACTATAAATATTTTTTATTTCTTCTCTATAATATTTACGCATTTAAAAAATTGTCATTATTACATTTAGGCAGATAGTTAATAATCACAGGCAGTTCCCGAGTTACGAACTATATGACTATGAAGTTGTACTCCAAACTAAAGAGCCAGATCTCCATAATGTTAAAATAATTAAAAGAATAAATTCTAGGGAAACTGAGAACACCAGATACCTAGAACGACTGATTTACTGATTTTTGAATACTTCTTCCTATTGAACATTTCAAAAACTGATGTATCATGTATGGATATTTATTGATTTTTCTTTCACTTCAAAGTATAATTTTTTATCATCTTTGTATATGACGTTACGATCACCTGACTCTTTTCTACATTACTTGCCTGAGAAGCAACGTATGCAATTCAAATGTTTGAAATATTATATTTTGCGCCAGTAGAGAATGTTGTAATTATTTACACTGTGTAGTCGAAGGGATTAAGATTCTTAGACTTTTTCCATTCAAGAAACCAACTTTAGTAATAAGCTCCCCATGCTTCAGCATCGGAATCAAATTTTAACTCTCCAGGTCTCACATCATTATCTCCATCACTGTCACCATCATCACCCTGCATTTTTTGTCTTCTCACTTTAACGTCTTTCTTCCCTATCAGTAAGATACTGACGGAACATTTAGTTAATTTTGCTCTTTATTTTCAGTTATTTATTTCTTTATTATAGCTATCTTTGATATACGTTAAATATTTTAGCTATTCGTTTCTTTGAAATAATATCAAAGATTTTCCTACGTTTTTGTCTAAACTTTTTGTACAAGTGCGTTTTCATGATCAGTTTAGTTGAATTTAAAGAGGGGCATATTATTTACATCTTTTTACTATGATACACGATATTGTTATTATTAATATTAATTATTACGGCATTATATTACATGAGTTTTCCCACGTATGAGTTATTACAGCATTATCGCTAATATTAACATTTTTAGTTATACTTATGCATACGCTTTTCGTCAAGGATAAGTGTTACGCATGAATTCGACTTATGGAAATCCTGAAGAATGTATCTCGTTCATAACTCGTGGGGGAAAAATCCATACCATCAGTGAGTTTAATATCAGTCGAGTAAATTTTATACCATTTTTTAATTACTGTTCGCAATAATTTTAAACCTTAAACAGAAAGGTTTCTCTTGATGAACAATTTTACAGTGAATAAGCCATATTTTACATAAAGTAAAATTGGATAGAGTTTAGTGCTATGAGTCAAAAAAGTAATTTCATTTTGTAAAAACCAAGTAATTAAATAAAAAGTGTTTAATGAAATATAATTAGCATTAACAATGAAAGATATAACACTTAAGAAATAATATATAAATATTCAAACTTGATAAATGAGCATTTTATTAATATTTCAAAACTGAACAAAGCTTTCAATTAAATTTGACTTCTAATTCTATTTTTCTATTCAAATATCGATCTTAGACTGTCTTTATATTCAGTCTTTTTAAGTCAATCTAATTTTAACTAGGCAAATTATAGTAGCTGAATTAAATTCGTTTTTTTTATTGAAACGAATTAAAAGGATTCTAAGTAAGAATGTTTAAAATTTTCTGTAAATACGAAGGAAATCATAAAATTATTATGCAAAATAATTTTACCTTAGGATTCATTGATGTTTTTACTTCAACATTTTCTTCTTACGAATATATGAAAATTCATCAAGTCAGAAGTATAGAAAGGAAGCATAGGATCCATATTTAGATAAGGAAGCTTAATAATTATCCGCAGTGACTGAGGACAACCTTGAAGCACATTGTAATGCAACAGTGTTCAGCTGAAAATTTTCAGTTCTGTTAATTAGCTTAAGATCAATGCAAAGGTTCCAGAAATCTTTTCTTTTATAGCAAAAGAATCACTTATTCGCAGATTAAATAAGCAGTAACCCAAGATTTTGGATTTAGCCACTATCAGTAAACTTTGAGAAAGACACGTACGCACACACATAAAAAAAGAAGAAAAGTGTATTAATTATGTTTAGTCTAAATCTTTGACACTCTTCTCTTTTCGTATCATGTTTCTTAATACTTAAAAAGCATTTTCTGTGTCTATTTCAATGTTAATTTCACACTGAATAAAATCATTTGAAATTAGATAAATATTTCTGGTCTGCACCAAAACTAGAATAAATCCCTTTTTAAATTAATAACAGTCACCTTACATTTTCTTTCGCCCGTGATTCATGTTTAGACAATTACATGAATCAATCAGATATTATATTACATCAAAATGCAATTATGATTTCTATAAATAGTTGAAAATGTTAAATGGGATTAATTAAATTACACATATGTAACTATGTAGTAGCAAGCGCAGTCATAAGACATATGTTTTCCTACGCATGCGGTATATACATTTTTTAAAACTTCAACAACTACATTTCATTATTTTGCCCATACTATCCATAGACTCTTTTTGTTGCGCAGAACATTTCGTTTTCAATTAAGAGGTTTTTTATGCACATAATATATGTAACATAATATATTCGGGTTTCTTTTCCTGTACAAAAATTGGATTCTTCAGTGTTTAAGAACCATTCAGAATGACGAAATAATAAAAAACTACTGAAGAGAAAATACTGTGAAGAATTTTATAAAAATTCTTCACGACTTGCAGTCACTTTTAAATAATCTATTACTGGAATTAAATGTGTTGATAAATGTGAAATGTTTGAATGCAATTAGTTTCTTTAGAATCAAGCATTAAATTTCTAAGAACTTTTCATTGCAAACTTTTAATACCTTTTTATTGTAACAGAAAACAAGTAAAAATTTACTGAAGAAATTCAAAACTTCGGACATTTCAAATTTTGCAAAGCTACAAATAATCGAAATAAAAATTAGCTTACTTTGTGACACTGCTATCTGAAGCAACCGAGATCACACACCAGCAAAGAGTGAACAGAAAAAATAAGTTAATACAATACATGACGCAAAAGAACTCTAAACGATACACATTCAATATTTGTGTTTTGCTTTTTCGCTTCGAAATACAAAGAGAACAGTATCTACTGTTATTGACATGCCAACCGTCCACCCAACAGACTAGGTACCAACTGATCTGTTTCAGTCACCATGCTGTGGTGCGTGGAGTCAAAGCGAAAAATGCTCGGCTTCTTTTCCCACCTCAATTACGTAGCGGGTGTAAAGTTTTGAAATGCCGGTCACGTGGCGCACTCCGCAAAAGTAAACTATGTTCGATGTTCATTCATTAGCTTTTGTCCACGCCTTCCACAAAACGCGATTTTTCGTTATGACTAATACTTATTGGGTTGCGATGATTTTTTTAGTGCTTTTAAAGTGAATGTAAATCAATTTCTGGCGCTTGGGGAATCCTCTGTACAAGAGCTGAAAACCCTTTTAATCAAAAACAGGTTTGTGCAGTTTGTTTCATGCTAAAAATGCTGGCAATAATAAATGCATATCTATTATAAGAGTTATGTTAATTTTAAATATTAAAATAAAATTTCTTACTTTAACTAAGCAATTTCTTTTTTTTTCTCCCCAAAATAGTGATCTTTTCGAGGTGAAAATGTTCTTAAATATAAACGTAAATTCTATTTCTTAACACATACAATACGTACATATCAGATCACCCACATGATCACCTACCCAACAAATATCAACATAATTTCACATGACTCACTTCGTCAGGTGAAATCAGATGAGGAATTACCTGCTGCTTTCTCCAGAATGAAGCCACCTTTCTCCGGAAAACATCTGCTCTTGTTGTGGGAATTTCTTTTTCCCCAAATTTTAAAATGATTAGTTAATGGTAGTTTAGGATCATTTATTGATAAGAATTGCAATAATGTTTCGTAGACTTGAAATTAAGGTTAAAAATAATAAAAGATGATAAGAAGATTTTTATTAAATAGATCTTGAAGTTATTATTTGGAAGACCTACATTCGTTTTTTCACTGAGCAGAAAGTATAAAGATGCTGAAAAAACTGTTGGCGTTGGGGCGGTGAAACATTTGCATCTTCTTCTATGACCAAACTGAAAACAAGTAAAGGGGAAACGTCATTTCAAGAAAAAATTTCTATTAGAATAAATTTAAAACTATTAAGGACTATCGCTTCTATGTAATATAAGTGGATTCTTTAGTGTAGCATATATTGAAATGTACATAAAAAATGTACGTACGCTCTTCGAAAACGACAGGAAAAAAAGGGATTAGTTAGATTAATTAAACGCAAGCAAGAGTAAACTATAAGGCATTTAGTAATAACTAATAGATTTAATGTAGTATTTTAAAGCCTTTTATTTAAATTTGAGATTTAGTAGAAATTATCGAAAAAATAAAACTGCTGTCGTGAGAAGCCCGTACACGTTTGATTTAATAATTAAAAGAAAATTAATTTGGTTTCAATAGCGATTCACACACACACACACACAAAAAAAAGTGCTGCAGCCAGCCGAGCAGGAAAAACAAATTGTTGGCCATTCGCAGTTTTGTTTCTCAGATTACATTATTATCAGTTATTAGATTTTTTTTCTTGGGTGAAAAGAACTGATTAGGTTGAGTTACCACTGCGTTTCTCTGCTTTTAGTGTAAACAGATGAAGATTCCTTCAGAATATCCTCCACCAAAGGGCCAAAGGGCTATATGTTTTAGTAAGTAACTAAACTAAACTTTCACGTCGGTTAGTCCGCCTAAGTTTCGAAACAAAGTCTGAAAACTTTCTACCAACCACATACATTTAAAATATCTAATTTGATCGCAAGAAAAAATCTGATTTGCAATACAATATAAATATTTTCGATTTAGCTTATACTCCATTTAGGTGATTTCATTAAAAACTAATATAGTTAACACTTTACTGTAAAGCTAAGAAAGGATTTCATATGTTAATATTGACTAGTATGTAAAGCATTTTATACTCTGGATGTCATCAAACTAATAAATAACTGCTTCATTTTTGAAAGTAAAAGTTTCAAACAAAGTTTTAATCCTTCATTCAAATAAGTTCTAAGTTAAATTGTTTAAACTTGATAATAAAAATTGCACAGTCGATATATTCTAAAAGCCAGGAATTCGTTCGTTCATAGTTAAGCATGCAATCAGAGTTTAATTCTACTACAACTGACAGAACGAAACAATATCGATCCTAATCAAGGTTACTACAATGCATTCTACTAAATTAAACGTATGGGAGTAGAAATTTTCAACCATGACGTCATGTTGACTAAACGGAATGACGTCATGTTAATAGTAATCGAAGTGTCGCCTGTTTCTCCATTAAGCAAACAACAGTAACGCTGATGCATACAGTCTCATCGGATATGTATGCATCAGCATATCAAAAATATGCATATTTAAAAGTCCACAAAAAGCTTACTTTCGCGAGACTTAAAGAGCTCAGTGCGCCTTAAAGAGTAAATAAGTCAAATTACTGAGTCCCTGAAAAAGGTATATAATATTCTGATTCCTGTTCATTTTTCTAAATAAGCATAAAAGCAGGTTTTCCTTGTAAGGTCGACTGAGATTTGATTGCAAGATTTACAAAATTAACTAAAATTAAAATCTAATCTTCAATTTTGCATTCAAATATCTCATATAATAACTTCTGCTGTTATATTTGTAACCGTTTTTTAGCACTGAAGTTGATATGTTTTACTTTAAGGCGTTTATGTAAATCACAAAATTCTTTTCAAATCATACAAAACTACTTATGCCGAACTGCTTTTATTTGCCTTAAAAGCCTAAAAATGGGTATACACTGCCGATCATGGCACAAAGGTATATTATTGCTCAAATATATAATGCTGACTATCTATACTAATGTACAAAACTTAAGCAACGTGTCTGATTTTGGCTGTAATTCTCCAAAGCATCAGTTGGAAAGTATGAAATTCATACTACAGAGACACTAAGTAATACTCAAATGATGAGGAAAGTATCGTAGCAAAAACATTCATAGACGCTTACAGTACAGAAGGAATAGAAAAATGCTTTATTGATAGAATGGAGTTGGTACAAAAACTGTCTGGCCAAGATGAAGAAAAACAAACCAAAGAGCCTTAGTAAGAGACATGACGTGCTTTAACTGCAGTGGTTGCGTTGCACCGTCTGTCGATACTCAGCACCAGATTATGTAACAGTTCTTGGGGTAAGAGTTGCATTTCTTAAAAAGCATCTATTTTAGCTGTCTGTTATTCTCCGGAGGATAAGATCGTGCCGCCAGACGTCTTCCTAAAGTATCCCACACATGTTCAGTAGGATTTAAATCACGGAAGCACGCTTTCCAATCCATTCTGTGGATATCTTCCCATTCCAGGAGCTCCTGAACAGCATATGCCTTGCGTGGCCGCGCACTGTTATTCATAATGACACCCCAGAAAAGACGCAAGGGGGTGGAGAGCTGATCACTTTAACAATCGCCGGTAAGTGAGCCTCTGTCGAAAATGTGGAGTTCCGACAGTCCGTTCATCATAATGCCTTCCCATACAAGCACTCCAGGACCACTCTAACGTTCTCTTTCTTTAATATTAGTGGGATGATAGCGTGTCCCTGCCTCTCTACACAATCAACTGCCGCCGAGAATCGTTTGTCAGACCGAAAAGAATCTCATTGGTAAACAGGACGTGACTTCATTAGTAAAGCATCCTGTCTTTGTGTTCTCTACACCACTGTAAACCGTGCATTCAACAGGCTGTTATCAGTGGCGTACAGAACTGCAGACGAATAGGCAATTTTATCAAGTCGTTTGGCTACAATAAACTGGGACACCTGCCTTCCGGTTGGCGTGTGGAACTGCCGAGCAATGTTGCTTGCTGTCTAGTTTCGATATGTTTTCGCATTGCAAGGCAATATATCTGTGATCAGTCATCGTAACAAATAACTTTTCTTACAGCTGTATCTGTCGTTTGGAAGGCTTTCTAAGCTTATAAAACAACATTTCTATCAGCTGCAGACTCTTGGGCCGATAGACGTCAAACTACAGTCCTCCTCAAGCTCGTCAATTATTCTACCGCTTGTAAAAGCGTCCTGATATTTTCTTGTCACAATACGTATGAAAAATCTTACTGTCACTTTCAGAAGAATGCCTGGAAATGGCTCTCCTTTCCTACTCTTTAAGTTGCCTTACACTGCGGGCGCTGACATCTCTGACACCATGCTGCTGATATTTGTATATGCGTCACCTTTCTCCTGATTTGGAGTTTCATTGTACTGATCGCAAAATGGCGCTTTCAATAATTTTATGCTTGAATGTTGAAAAATGAATTTCTTGCTTACGTTTTGCACATTAGTGTAGTAAGACAAAACGACATATTTTTTCAGAGCCACATTTATTCGTAAGGCTTCAGTGAACTACATATATACATAAATCCTGTAAAGATAGAGGTAATAAGGCTTTCCAAAAGTGAAGCTTTCCTACGAAACCTTAATGACATAAACTAAAAAAGCAATTACCATTATTATAATGAAAATAATTAAAAATGATATGATAAATATGCAGTTCAAACAAATAGGACTGATATTTGTAGTGTAGTTTCACCTTCCAAAACTAGAAGAATGCTAGTGCATTGAAATTCTTAGACGTAGTGACAGTGGTACGTTAAGCCCAAGGCGTTAGAGTTTAGGTCGTAAAAGATACGTAAGATATTAGGAACGCTGAGAAATGACAGAATATGTCGCTTTCTACGCGTAAGTTCACCACTTCTATTATTCTTTTCTCTGCCTGCCTCACTGCTGAAAATCTAAGTTTCTTGGCTGTTTGTAGACTGCTTACATTTTTTTAGTTTTTAGGTATGTTCACCGTATAAAACGCATTCTTTTCTTTACGAAGAAACCCGAAAGATACATGTACGAGGCTCTTATATTTTGAAGTAATTTAATTCGAGGATTTTTCTCAGACTTTCGAAAGGTATACTGAATTGACAAAGCGATAAGGGAATAATATGTGTGCGGCGGAAATGCTTGATGGAGTAAATAGTTCTGCAAAGAGGGTGCGTTTTTTTAAGAGCAGGTGTGCACAAGAATGTTAGTCCAGGGTTTTAAGGGAAGGGGGACATTATTTGAACTAAGAATGTTCTAACGCGAATGAATTCGAGGTATTATCAGTTAGATGTTTTCTCTTTCTGTAGTCATTTTATAAGGTATTTCCCCCACCTTCTTAGCATGGCTTCGTAGTGTAGTGGTCAGCACGCTCGGCCCGTTTTCGAGAGCTCTCAGGTTAGAGTCCCGGCGAGGGCATTGCATATTTCTTCAATTTCCTGCTTCAAAAAAAGTCTAATGTCTCTACAATGGCGCCCAAACTAAAAAGATAGTGCATGATGATTCCCCTTCACCAGGATTTGGCGATTTGGTCCCCTAAACCCCAGTCGCTCTTTAAAAGGGGGAGTGCATAAGGTATTTTTTGCCTTCGTAGTGTAGTGCTCAGCACACTCGGGCGTTTTTGAGAGGTCCGAGGTTCGAGTCCCAGCGACGGCATTGCTCATTTCTTCTGTTGCCTGGCTTTGCAAAGCCCTAATGTCACTACAGTGGCGCCCGAACTAAGAAAAAAGGTAGTGAAGGATGATTCTCCACCATCAGGATTTGGCGATTGGGTCCCCTAATCCCCAGTGGCCCTTTAAAAGGAGGAGTATATAAGGTACTTCTCCCGCCATCTTAGCATGCCTTCGTGGTGTAGTGGTCAGCACACTGGGCGCGTATTCGAGAGGTTCGTGGCTCAAGTCCCGGCGAGAGCATTGCTTATTTCATATCTCCTGCTTCGAAATAATCTAATGTCTCTCCAATTTGAAGCCGTGCTTTTGAAATGAACATTGAAGGCAATGAAGGAAAATGAAACCAAATGCGTCACGTCGGTCTAGAAATAGTGTATGGCGGATAATAAAAGCATGGAATGAAATAAAACCCGATATAATTTAAAAGTCATTGAAAATGTAGCATTTTTAACAAGTTTGATGGAACGGAAGTTGATCATTTATTTATAGATCAGAATAATAGCAATCGTGAAGATGAAAGAGAATTCGATTATGTGCCTGAAGGTATAATGGAAGACGAATATGACGAACTTTTTATGTTATGAGATAAGGAATTTTTTTAAGTTCACAAGGGTTGTCATTTCTTTTAAACAAACAGCATTTAGGTACGCTGCACACAAAAAAAGGGGCAGTTCTATTTTTCGCGTTCTGCTGGGCCGATTGACGAAATTCAACTTGCGTGTCTCATATTTCGAAAGCGCGACTTAGGATATATATTAGATTTATATACAGCATTATTCTAACATAGGTATTTTGACACAAAATCGGACTTTTTCTGAAATAACATACCATTTTTTTACATATTTCGATTCTACGACTCAAATTATTCCAAACCGCCAAGTTTTGTAAAAATCGCGTGAGTAGTTTTTAAAATATTAGCTCTCAAATTTTAGCTCCTCAATGTTAATTGAATTTGGTATATATTTATTAATATCTCTTTTTTATTAAACTTACTTGATTCCTCTTTTCAGACTTAGAAATTTAGATTCATTCCAAATAAAGTTCACCCATTTTTTATGATTTATTTTTAAATAATTTTTATATATTTTTCGAAAAACTTTTTGAATTATAACCTATGAAATTTTTAACATCATCTTAAAGTAGATGTATTTCTAGGCACATCTGTAAAAAATCAGAGTTTTTTATTCAAAATTTTCTAAGATATACATGAATTTACATATTGGAGAGTTTTGAAATTTGGCATCTTTATTTTGAGTGATTATAATGCCAAATGTGGTTTATGAATTTTGTTACAGTGAATTGGCACAGCTATTTTTAACCTTAAATTTCAAATAAATTTTTACGGAGATTAATTATTTTGAATTTTTCCCCTCAATGATCCATAATAAATATTTATTAATACTATATGAAAAGCTACTTTTTTTAAAAATATAGATGATTTTGTTCAGATTTAAAAATTTTTTTTAATTTCTTTCTTTTTTCCTTTTTTTAAACATTTGTAATAGTAAAATTTTACATTTACCGTGTAATCGTCTGCTAGTTTACTTTAACTCCAACTAAACTGAGAATTTTCGTTTGATGTTTTATGAACTGTTTTATTTCTTTGTCATTTAGCAAAAAATCTTTTAATTAAAATATTTATCCTTTGGACATTACTTTAAACTTTATTTACAGTTAAAATGCCTAGAAATGAAAAGCTGTCTTCAGCTGAAGCGCAACTGATGTAATAGATATTTTAAAAAATTTGACAAGAATGCAAAATTTATGTATGCAGTGTAACAATTGAAAAATCTTAATTTTCTTGTGTGAGCACTGAAAATAAATGTAGAAGAGAAGAAGAAAATTAAGGAGAAAGTAAGCAAAAATTTGAAGGGAAATACTAAGATGTTTCGAAAAGTTGGATGCTTTTGAATATAGTACTTTCAGAATACTTCAAGGAATTTGGGTGTCTAAAGAGAAAACACTTGGACGTATAACATCAGCAAATACCTTCAATTGAGCTTGTGCTGACGGAAAAGACAAAAACGATATCATTGCAGATTAACGCGAAGAGCGACTGGTTTTCGACTATATGGTGGTACGAATTTAAATTACGTCATAGAACATCATATCGTATCATAAACGGAGAATTCCATGATTTCTCAGTCGAATTATTTGAAGATTCAGGAATTTATCCAGCGATGTATATGGATGTCATCTAAAGACGCTTTCCCTCTTGATGAAACCAGTCTTTCCTTTAATCTCATGCCTTCAAAATGACTAGCCTTTAAAGACTGATAAAGGCTCTGACCAAATACTGATGAAATGGATTGAATTGGATTATTAAGTTACGGCAAAGCAGGTCTATCTGTCTAAAAGGAGGGATGTCTTCGTGAAGAACTTTCTAAGGGAAACCAGCTCTTATGCACGTTACACATGAGAAAAACCACGAAAACTCCTATGCAACCAGACCGTTCGCCGGGATACAAACCCTGGAGCGAACTAAGGGTGTTCAGAGACTTTGTCGCTCGGCCCTTTGGGGGCCCTTATGAAATGGAAGGCGAGAACTTTATTTAAAATGAATGTCAGAAATACGAAGATGTTTCGCAAAGTTACTTTTTAATATAGTACTACTTGCAGAATGCCTGAAGAAAAAGAGAAGTTAAGAAGAAAAAATATTTTTTTGCATAAAATTTAGTATTTTTTTTAATTTAAAACTTTTTTAATCTTATGATATTTGATTCTTGCAATTTCAAAAATAAAATATTTGACTAAAATATGAATAACATTTTAAGAAACTAAATGTAGGATGATAAAATTGGGCACAATGATAAAAGTGTTTAAAGCAATGTATGAATGTCATCCTAAGTTGAAATGTCGGTTATATCGGTTATATTTATTTATTTATTTATTTATTATTCCGCCTACTTCACGTCTCAATGTGCATTACAGATCAGTCATGTTATCCCGATCGTTGCACCAGCAACCTGAGTGGGTTATATATCTCTCTTACTTATATATCTTTTCCGAACGGCCCATTGAAAGGCGTGTCAACTGCGCTTTACTGTATTTTCTCTTTTAATACACTGCTCAAAACAATTAAAGGATATTGTAAGTTTTATATAAAATAAAGATATAAGGGAATTTTTTTTGCCAAAAATGGAAGAAGAGAATCACAAATGCAAATTTTTCTGATTTTCAAACTGTGGAGTATGCTAATTTTGAGTTCGACGTCAAAAACGTCGCTTCAGTGGCAGCGAATGAAATTTGACTTTCAACTGAATGAAAGACAATGAAGACAAGGATGATCGGCATTCAGTGACTGCTTTGTTTCGATGAGTACGATGTCTCAGCGAAGTCATTTAACCGATTCAGAAGCTTGGAGAGTTGTTGGTAGGTTAGAAGGGGGCCAAACTCAAGCCGAAGTAGCGCAAACCATTGGAGTGTCACAAAGTGTGATTTCCAGGATCTGGAACCGTTTTTTGGAAACTGGAAGTGTAGGCCGAAGACCAGGGCAAGGTCGTAGACGGGCAACAACGCCCAATGAAGATCGTTATTTAGTGTTAACGGCTCGAAGACACCGAAATATGAATGCTACTCTTCTCCAACAACACCTTCGCTCGGCTACTGGTAGGACGGTTTCAACTCAGACTGTCCGAAACCGGCTCCATGGTGTAGGTCTGTATGCTCGCCGACCGATGGTATGTGTTAGACTAACATCAAGGCATCGTCGCGACCGCAGGGAGTGGGCAACAGAGCATGTGAACTGGAGGAGAAATGAATGGAGCAATGTTCTTTTTTCTGACGAGTCCCGTTTTTCTGTTCATCCTGATAATAGGCGTATTTTCGTCTGGAGGGACCGCGGCAGTAGGAATAATCCTGCGTTCGTGCACGAAAGTGTCAGATTTGGCGGTGGGGGAGTGTTGGTGTATGGTGGCATCTCCATTGACGGGCGCACAGACCTCTACATCATTCGAGATGGACCTCTGACTGGTCGCCGATATAGGGATGACCGAAACGGGTCCATGGTGTAGGTCTGTATGCTCGCCGACCGATGGTATGTGTTAGACTAACATCAAGGCATCGTCGCGACCGCAGGGAGTGGGCAACAGAGCATGTGAACTGGAGGAGAAATGAATGGAGCAATGTTCTTTTTTCTGACGAGTCCCGTTTTTCTGTTCATCCTGATAATAGGCGTATTTTCGTCTGGAGGGACCGCGACAGTAGGAATAATCCTGCGTTCGTGCACGAAAGTGTCAGATTTGGCGGTCGGGGAGTGTTGGTGTATGGTGGCATCTCCATTGACGGGCGCACAGACCTCTACATCATTCGAGATGGACCTCTGAGTGGTCGCCGATATAGGGATGAGATCCTCAGACCTATTGTAGTCCCTTACGCTACAGCAATCGGAGATGACTTCATTTTAATGGACGATAACTGCAGGCCACATCGTGCTAACCTGGTGGAGGATTTCCTTTTCGAGGAAGGAATCGTACGAATGGAATG
>KK117646.1:274154-318149 GCA_000611955.2 Stegodyphus mimosarum
ATATATTTAAAATACGCAGTACGAATGAATAAATAGAAAATTTTAAAGCAATTATCTGAAGAGCAAATGCAGCACAAACAATTAAAATAAAATTCTGAAAATTTACAAATGACCTAAAATAATAACTATGACTAAAAAATGTAGTATAAAGAACACTATTCGAAAAACATAAACGATGCACCTCTTATTTAAACTACGCAGTTCGATTGAGTAAACAGAAAATTTTAAAACAGTTCCTTGAAAGAAATAATGCAACTTAAACAATAATAATATTAAGAAAATTATTTTAAAGTAGGGAATGATTGTGACTTTTTTCCGCTCACGTTCATGTAAAAAGGGAAAGGAAAATAGGTTGCCATATATTAAAAAGTTAGCCAAGTGAACTATTCTTGGCGCAAACTGAAAAAATGCGCCAAGTTAAAATTTTGAATTTCTCCGTAAATTTCGCACCAAATTTCACAAAATTTCACATCTAGGCATAATTTGAGTCTTGGAATCGAAATATGTAAAACAATTGGTATGTTATTTCAGAAAGAGTCCAATTTTGTGCCAAAATACTTATGTTAGAATACTGCTGTATATAAATCTAATATATATCCTAAGTCGCACTTTCGAGACATGAAGAACGCAATTTGAATTTGTCAATCGGCCCAGTAAAATGGGAGATATAGAACTGTTCCCTCTTTCTTTTGTTTTTTTTTTTTGCGCAGTGTACATGTAGAAATACAATTTTTGTATCCTCATCTTTTTCTTATTTTAAAATCTATCATTTTATATCCGACTTATGACGGCGCACCCGTAAATTTCGATCTTATATTTTGTATCAAAAGTACTCGTTATACGTCAGAGGATAAGGTAGTTCTCCTTGCATGCAATCAAAACATTTATGCAAAAGTGCTCAAACTTCTTTTAATTCATTGAATAAAACAGGCGTTGAACAACATTTTCTTAAAAGCAAAAATTCTCTTTAGGTTTAGATTGTTAATAAAAAAAATACTGCAGTGGAAACTCGATTATCCATCATTGCTTTAGAGGTCAATTTCTGTTAACTGTTAGCTACATAGATAGTTCGATGGACAGATAGAATCCAAAAAATAAATAAAAAAGAGAAGAAAATTAAGGGCAACAACAGCCAAAAAAAATTTAATTTTAAAAAAAAGCCATTTTTTGCTTGATAGTTTTATGATCGTGCTTAAAATAAAATGCTAAAATATTACTTTAATGATTTAAGTGTTGTGTTGTCAAATAAAATCTCACAGAAAACAGTTTCCATTAAAAATTATCTTGCAAGGGCGACTGTATACAATATTTGATAACATTAAAATGCATGCACTATTAGGACATCGTATATATTTCAGCTTTGCGTTGTAACTTTATAGTGACTAAAATAACAAATAATTGTTTGGTATCTAAGACTGTGAATTACACTTTTTCTTTATACACTTATTTTTTATTCGATTTATTTTTTTCTTTTGGATGCTGCAATAAGTTAAAATTACAGTGCCACGTTTTATTTTAAATAAAGTTGGAAATAAAAGCAATCTTGGAAAGTAAAAGCTATTTAATATTCATTGTGCTGTTTACCAACTGCCGCTTTCTGATGGAAGGTGATGGAGCTGATTCTATAATCCGTTTTGTTCTCTTATCCATCATGACGAGAGTCCGGAGACTGGCAGCTAATTAAAGGTAGTACAATGAAGCATTTCGTAAAAGTGAAAAGTGAAAGAGCATAAAGGGAGCTTTCGTAAAGTAGGACATAGCTATGTGTTCTGTTGTTTATCGTTATCATATTTTTCTACTCCAAAGCCTCGAGATATGCGATGCAAGCAATGGCGTGTCATCATTGCAGCAGAGCGATTAGGGTATGTTTTCAAGTAAATTTTCATTTAACATTCTGAAGCAGTAAAAGAAGCATTACTGAACCTCTTTTGACAATGTGCGCAGTTCAAATATCGTATTTTCAGGCCAACTGGACGTCTTCACCTTGTTTCGCTTTTGCGCAAAGAACTAGCTAGCTTTCACTTGTTTCCGTCGCTACTATATTAACTTATCCCATTTAGCGACCAGCAAGGCAATAAGCAACTCTTACGAGAAATGCATTTCTCGCAGCACTAGTTTGAAGGGAGGTTTCTTGTCGCAACAGTTGTGTTCTGATATGTGCTTTGTGCACTTAGCTACAATATTTTACGACACTGGGAAAAAAATTGCACCGACAGCTCATTTTCGCATAGAAAAAAGAAAAGCACCAATACAGGAAGTCTGTACGGAGTGTTGCCGATTTCCAATGACAAATTCCAATGGGAGACAGTAGGCATAAAGAGGATGAAAACTTCCATAGAACATGGGGTCGCAAACTGCGCTTAGTGGGAGAAAATTGCAAAAGTAGTCATTAAGGGTGTGACGTCGAGTGGAACAAAAAGGGCAATAATAAGTCGAAAAGCATTTATGTGACACAAAGCAGGAATACAGTGCATCACAGTTAAACGTCAGAAAGGAGACGACTAGACATTTTTATAGAAATAGTTCGAAGTTGCGGCAGCGAAAATCATTGCATAGCCGACACCGATGGATGAATGATTGCCGGGCAATTTCAAACATACTCGGTGTACTGGTATGTCTGCTGCGGCGACGACGATCCGTGCTCTCAGATCCTCCAGTGTATTTATAGGCATCTATTATACAACTGATTTCAAATACTCCCAGAAGAATAAATCCAAGTAACTGAGGTCCGAGGAGCGTGGAGGCCAATCAACAAGTTCACCATGTCCAATCCACCTCCTGGAAATGTAGCACGGGAGTGGTTATACATCCCAATAGCTAAATGTGCTGGTGCACCATCAAGCATAAAACATATATTCTGGCTCACAGTGGACTGTAATCTCTGCATCAAATCAGGGAGGACGTGCTCTAAGAAAACACGGTAATTTGCACGATTGAGGCGTTTGAGCAGAAGATACGGTCCCAACAGATAATCTCCAAGAAACCCTGCCCAGATGCTAATACCGAATTTGTGTTGCACTTTCGACGAGAAAGTGCTGTGGAGATTTTCGGACTACCACATATGCGCATTGTCCATATTGACCACGCCTTCTTAAAAAGCACGCTTAATCTGAGAATAAAAAAGTGGCGGAAATCCGCGAAAATCATTCTGTGTGGTATCAAGCCTCCAGCGTACGAACTCTACTCATAGGGGGTAATCAGCATTGCCTAGAAGTTGGACCTTCTGCACGTGAAACGGGAGCATATTTTGTGCATGCAAAACCTTCCACACCATTTTGTGCCGAATACCCAGTTCAACTGCAACCGATCCTGTATTGGTCGACGGGGAAAACAGTTGCAATATTAGGTTTTCTGTTTCAAGTACTAGCACAGTACGTGCGTTTCTACCCTGCATTTCGCTCCGCTAATTAGAAGGATCCTGTCTCTCGCAGCTGTCGATCGATTGTAAGTGAAGGTAGTATGATGCGGACAGTGCCTGCTCACCTCTTGGTATTGTTCTGTGCTAGGCATCCATTGCCCCTGCTCGGCCGTAAGTCAAATACATATTCCTCACTCGGGTAATCTGACATGTTATTTCCGACTGAAGTTTAAGGCCCACCAATTCTACAATGCCCACTAATGAATACTTGTTCACTGTTTTTACTTCCCTCCCCCCATACGCAAAGCAAATTTGCATACTAGAAGGTTCTTCTTCTAGACCGTTGCTTTTATTTTCCCATAAGCATTGGAAATTTGGATATGAAAAGGTTTTTTCTCACCCGCAGTGCTTCTAATCCTCGTATTCGCGTGGTCGGGTTCATTGTTCTCTCGACTTCTATTTTTGCTATTTTAACCACATAAATGTGGTTTAGAACCCCATGTTTTATACTAATTTTTCATCCTCTTGATGCCTATTATCATCCTCCTGAATTTGTCAGTTGAATTTGACAGCACCCTGTATATGCTCCTCTGTAGTATACACTGGTGTGCAAAACTTAAGCAACAATGTAAATATTTAGCAGATAGCCATGAAATTGTAGAAAAGGAGGTTTGGAGATCAGTACAATGAACACGTAAGTCAGTAGAAACGTCATGCTGACGCAAATATCAGGAACGAAACGTCAGAGGCGACGTGAGCGTACACAAAACGTGTGATGTCGGCGCACGCAGCTCAACAGTAGAATAACAGGAAGGACGGAGACGCAATTCAAAATATTCGCTGCAAGTGCCCGTGAGTCAATTCGAGAAATATGGCTAGATGAAATCACCTGGACGACTTCACACGTGGAAGAACGATCGGAAAGCTGGAGGAGGGGCGTACTGTCACCAGTGTAGCTGCAGAGTTCGGAATCAACAAAAGTGTCGTTTCGCGTGCTTGGAAAGCGTTCCAAACCACAGGTACGGCTGTTAGAAAGGTTGGTGGTGGCCGACCGAGGACGACATTTCCAGGGGATGACCGATATATCGTCCTGCAGGCGAAAAGAGTCCGACAGCAGTCAGACAGCAGTCAGAAGCGCCATTGCTCAGCAACTCTGTACAGCAACGGGGCGACAAGTATCGCGATTTACTGTGGCCAGACGCCTTCACAAAGGGGGCCTATTCGCCCGCCGTCCTAAACGCTGCCTCCCGTTGAAAGTTGGCCACCGACGCCATCGTTTACAGTGATGCAGAGAGCACAAAAACTGGATAACTGATCAATGGAGTCGTGTCCTTTTTACGGATGAGAGTCGGTTCAGTACCAGAAGCGATTCTCAACGCGTTTTGATTTGGAGAGAGGTCGGGACCCGGTTTTATCCCAGTAACGTCAAGGAAAGACACCGTAACGGTGGTCCTGGTGTTCTTGTCTGGGTGGGCATTATGCTGAACTGGCGAACTGAGCTCCACGTTTTCGACAGAGGGTCTGTAACCGGGGATCGCTATTGTGAGGAGGTACTCCTTCACCATGTGCGTCTGTTCCGAGGTGCCATTGGCCCAGACTTAATTTTTATGGATGACAATGCACGGCCACATCGGACACTTGCTGTTGCGGAGCTACTGGAAAGTGAATATATCACTCGAATGGATTGGCCAGCGTAGTCCCCAGATTTAAATCCCATCGAACATGTGTGGGATGCTTTGGGGAGAGGCACTACAGAACGCTTACATCCTCCGGAGAACACCCAACAACTGAAACAGATGCTGATTGAGGAATGGGCACTCCAACCGCAAGAAATGTTGCACCAGTTGGTTCTGAGTATGCGGTGGCGGTGCGAAGCAACCATTGCAGTGAAGGGAGGGCATATCCCATATTAAGGAACATTTGCTTGTTGTTCTTCCTCTTGGATAAACAATCATGAGTCACGATACTATGCGTTCAATAAAGCTTGTTTTTGATTCCATACCGTATGCATTGTATTCCTTTTTCAGCTCCGATGCTTTCTTCATCCTTTACCTATATAATACTCTCCTTCATTTCTGCATTTCATGTCTCTCAGTTGATTTCTCGTGGAGTTATGGCAAAAAACCCTGCTGTTGCTTAAGTTTTGCACACCAGTGTATTTCAGGGAGACTCCTAAATACATGTATATCTAGGATGAACATGTACTTCGGAAAAATTTCTTATTGCGTTTTGCTGTGAGAGATATGATAAGGGTTTTAAATCTGCTGTTAGCTACTGGCTGGGGGCAGTAAGAAATTTTAATTTTCTTGTGAATCTTACAAGAAACTAATATAACTTTTGATGCTAGATTTTTGTTCATATTTATGAAAATTTTCTTGTAACATGTAAAAGAACTGGAAGTATAATCTATTGTCGCACTAATTTCGAGTTTAAAATTTGGAGAGAGAAACGATAAGAAGAATTGAGTCCCATTTAAAAGGTTATTAAGGAGTAGAAAGTAAGCAATGATAACGCCCTGATCTGCAGTCAGTATCACAATCCTACAGTCTCGATCGTCTGTCTATTGCATCCTTTGGGATATAATACATACAAAAGAAGCAATAAATTATCGCAAAAGATAGATCTACTTCGTGTTCTCATTCGAATAAAAGTTAAACATTAAACGAGCAATTCCAAAGTTGAGTATTAAATACAGTTTCAAAGTAATTAAGGATATATAAACTGAGTAATAGTGTGTTTCGCTGTTTTGTATTTTTTCTTTAAATAAAAATGCTTTTAATGAATTTTCCTATTTTTTACGGCATACCAATCAGATTAGTATATTATTGTTACGGATTTTGTATTTATTTAGCTATTTTTGGTAGCACTGTAATTAAAATTGTTTTATTTCCCCGTGTAATGCAGCGCGTGACGAGTTTTAAGAGAAAGCTACGCCGAAAAAGTAAAAATACAGGAGTACGCGCAGCATCTCCTTAACTGATATTTAATTTGAATAAGTGTACTTGTGTGTTAGCTGTATCTGTAATTCTACTCTTTTGCTTTCCACAAACCCCGAGAAAATAAAATTTACCAGAACGTTCTTATGCATGAATGAAAAGCTTATAAAAGCCGGAGAAAAACATCTCAGTTCGGTTGTTTTAAGTGAACTGTTGTTGTTTACTTCGCTGCTGTAAACGGATTACCTTTCTCTGTGCTTTGAATTGTGTTCATGTAACGTTTTAGCAATTTAAAATATAACTACTGTGTGATATTGTGATATTATACGAATATCTGCGAGAAAAAATTTCAACATTTTGTTTTATTTCTTGTGATAAGAATGAATTTTATTAACTTTTCATCAGCCTTGTGCATTCAATCTATTACGAACCCGAACGCAAGCAACATTATTTATTTATGCTGGTACGAACATTTCGATTTCCTTTCTTTAGCGGAGATTTATAAATTTATCAGAGTTTGCTGTACTTATTAGTCTTCAAATTCAAAACCACAAATTTTTATGTGGCCACTACTTGACTTTTTGCGATTTCTATGTATCAAATAGCAACAAGCTTTAAGCAAGTATCACATCCAACCTAATAAATAGTTTTCTATTTTTTTATTACCTAAAGCATCGAGGGCTATCAACCTAACACCACGAAAACGTCCATGCACCCAGCCGGTTCTCGGGACTCGAGCCTCAGGCCGAACTATTGGTGTTTAGCGACTTTGCCGCTTGGCCGCAGGTGTATCCCAGTAAGTATAAATGTCTGTAATACAAAATTGTGGATTATATTTTCTTAGGTATAATTGGACATGTGTAAATTGCGCCTTTATTTCTTTTTATTTAAAATTACATTTTATTGGCCAGTTGAATAACATATATTTTAATTGATTTTTGATGAAAGAAAATTGTCTTAAATACATTTAAAATCAATACTTTAAAGCCAATATCATAGCTTAATTTTCTTCTATGTTATTTCTATAGTATCAAATATCTAAATTCATTTTTATCTGCGCGTATATCCCCGCTATATTTAGGTATCAGTAATCAATGATCCTCAGTTTTTGGAATCATAGCTCAGTAGTGACTATCTTTCTTTTCAGGATCAGTAAAGAAGTAAAACAGTAAGTTTTTTTAAATTTGCTATTTGCTCTTGTGTCTCGTAATCATCTATAATGCAAACAAAGGCATTTTGTTTTGCAATATTCCGGCATTACGAAAGTTCTGAAGTTTTGCAAATGAAGCGCTACTATAAAAATCATTCTCTTCTAAGGCTTGAGACAAGTAAATATCATGTTTAGATATAGCCTTAATATTAGCTGCATTAGTTTAGATTAAACTTTTATTACACTGACTCTGTATTTTTACATGAAAATTCTTTAAGAGTTTCAAGTAGAGTACTACTTATGGTTCATCATAAATAGTTAGAATCGAATATGCTGTGGCTCACCAGCAGCCGAGCGGTAAAATCGCTGACCACTGGAATTCTGACCTAGATTCGAATCCTGACGAACGGGCTGGCTGCATGGGTGTTTCCGTGGTTTTTGCCATTCATAATATGCATACGATCCAGTTTCTATTAGAAAGTGTCCAAGAAGACATTCCTCCTCTTACACAGATAGCCCTAGTGTGCTTTGCCGCAGTAAGCAAAAACAAACCAAAACCCATCTAATATGTTGTTGTCAAGCATGAATGTATATGCATATACGAGTTTTAAAACAAATGGAAGAAATTTTGTCATACCATAATATATTTTATCAAGAAAATCTGTTCAGAGTTTCAAGTAAAGTATTATTTCCTGTTTATCAATTTCATCCAAAATTTCATGTGTTGTTTCCATTGATATAAAAGTCATAACTACTAAAATTGAAAGGTTTTGGATTACATTTTAGTAGAATTTTTCATGAGAACTGTTATGGGCTTCAAGTAAAGTGCCACTTCCTACTATCCATTAAAAACTGTTATTAGCTTTAAGTAAAGTAAAACTTTTAGTTATCCAGTTTTGCCCGAAATCAAATCAACTCTGAATGTCGAAACCTTAAGTATGGACAACAGAAAATCTTGGAAATTTCATATAAAGACTGAAGACGGGAAAATCGCCACACTTATACACCCAGGCACACGATATCACTGTAAAAATATTAATTTGTGCTTATTAACTGAAAACTCCTTATCGAATAGTTAGACCAAAAACATTATCTCCATTACCTAAAAGTTTGTGAGAATTAATAAATCTCATCATGGCATCCACCTGTCTAAGGAAACCCTTTCTGAAGAGGACTAATATTTCTAAGAACATAAATAATCACTGATATTGAATTTCCCTTTTCTGAGACGACACCTCCTCTTAAGACCAAACTTTTCTGGAACCAAGGTGATTTTCTTGGAGACAATTACAAATTTTCTTCAAAATCTTTTGTGAAATCCACGACATGCGAAGCAACAGCGGGCAAATTTGGATTTAGAGGCCGTGGGCCGCACAAAATATTATATTTATCAAATATTTAGGAATATATCCTGGAATAATAAATACTGGCTATCTCGGGATTCTTATAGTATTAATTTCAATTAATATTTGTATGGAAACAGATATAAGAGGGTTGATTATGTAAAAAAATAAATAAATTCCCAAATTCACATAATTGAAATAATTTTCTTTTAACTTAGCTGCGAGCTACCAGTTGACATCACTGATATTGTAGAGACATTAGGTTATTTCGAAGCAAGAGGCATGAAAAATTAGCAACACCTTCGCCGGGAATCGAACCACGGACCTCTCGGTTACGCGTCGAGCGTGCTGACCACTACACGACAAAGGCATGCGAAGAAGGCGGGAGAAATACCTTATATACTCCACTTTCAAAGGACGACTGGGGATTAGGGGACCCAATCGCCAAATCCCGGTGATGGAGAATCATCATCCACCACATTTTCAGTTCGAGCGCCAGTATAGAGACATTAGGTTATTTAGAAGCAGGAGATGTGATAAATGAGCAATGCCCTCGTCGAGACTCGAACCACAGACCTCTCGAATACGCGTCGAGATGCAGACCACTGCACCAGGAAGGCATGCGAAGGAGGCGGGAGAAATACCTTATAGCATAAGGAATTAAAGGCTTCTTCTCGTATGTCATTTTTCAAGCCTAAACTTTAGCAATACTTCTTATTTATTTTAACTCAAATGTGGAGCTTTAGCATATCAGTCGCATTCAGAGCAAAGCCTAATTAGATCACAATATAATTTAGCGTCCGGTCATTTACCATTTAATGGCAGTATAATGGTTGAACAAAGTAGCAAATATTTCTCAATTGCAATAAATTTGCCTTAAAGTTTTTTAACTCTTGAGGGTCTTGCTAATTAACTCTGTACCTGCACCAAACTAAGTACCTGTACCACTCATCCTCAAACGTCACCTTAAAGCTATGATGCGAATTAAGGCCTAAAATTAACGCCTATACTGCTTGCAAAGTATTTTATTCCTTCTTACTGCGTGCCTTCATGCTGTAATTGGAAAGTACGTTGAGCTAGCAGTTGTAAGGTCAGGAGTTTAAATACTGACGAGGACACTGTATATTTTTCATGTTATCTGGTTCTACAAGCCTAGTGACTCTTCAGAGTTGTATCTGCACAACTTTTACAAAGATTTATTAAAACAAACAGCAGTATTTTCTTGAAATAACACGTGTTTGCTATTCAAGAACGTATTTATAAATGCCAGCTAAAAACACACTCTGCGGTCTGTAGTATCAACATGCATTTTAGTTTAATCTATTTTGTACAGAATTTGGTCAATTTTTCTGTAAGTCATACTTAATTTGTTAAATTATCCGTCACAACGTTGTATGAAGATCTAAACTTTAAGGCATTTCAAAAATAAATAAAGCAGTTTTGAAACTAATAAGGGTGAAAGCTAAAAGCTATGGTTTGTGATATATTTAATAAAGAAATAAATTATAAAACAAAAAGCCTGGGTGAATTCCCTTTTAATTTTGTTCCAATTTCCAATTATTTTCTAGGATTTTTGAAAAATTCAAGCACCAAACGTTACATAACTCTTTCCTTCAATTCATTACTGTCACTTACAGAAACAAATATACAGTTCTCTTTTAGAACCTGTATAAAGCTTTGACAAAGTCTCTCGTCATCACAGAAATTGAATCAATGAAGGCAAATACTCTGATTAAGAAATTTTCTATTAAAATTGAAGTTGTAGAGTCATTAGGATTTTTTTTTTAAACAGGAGTCATGAGAAATGAGCAATGCCCTCGCCGGGATTCGAACCACGGACCTCTCGAATACGCGCTGAGCGTGCTGATCACGACACCACGAAAGCATCACGAAGCCACGAAGAAGGACACCACGAAGAAGGAGGGAGAAATGCCCTATATACTCCCCCTTTTAAAGGCCGACTGGGGATCAGGGGGACCCAATCGTCAAATCCTGGTGGAGGAGAATCATCATCCACCACCCTTTTAGCTCGGGCGCCACTGTAGAGACATTAGGTATTTAGAAGCAGGAGACATGAAAAATGAGCAATGTCCTGGCCGGGACTCGAACCACGGACCTCTCGAATACGCGCCAAGAGTGCTGACCATTACACCGCGAAGGCATGCTAAGAACGCAGGAGAAATACCTTATAAAGTAGTTTATAATTCAACATTATCAGCACATAAGAACTAATGTATGTAAGTTCCCAATAAGCTATCTATGTGTTTCAGCTGTTTCTGTGAAGGAACTAAAATCACAAAGAGGATTCTGATTACCAAGATTAAATCGCGTGCTGTTAGTCAGCTTAGTGGTTCTATTAGCTGGTAAACGATTTTGTCTCCCAAATGCAATTTAACTGTGCCCAATTGATGGTTTCCAAAATTGGGATTTTCTCTATTCCTTTTTTTCAGCTATTTTCGAAACGTTTTATGAAGCAAAGTTAATTTTTAACGGAAAAAAATCCTTTAATGAGTGTGCAAACAGAATGTCAGAAAATGCTTCCGGAGGTAATACAGTACCGTAAAAAGACGTAATGCGACAGCACGTATCACGAAAAGGAACACGCAAACTTAGACTATGAATTGATCTTTTGTCTTTAAACAAACAGCCTGTCCATTTAGATCTAATTCCGGCAGCAATTCAATAATTACTTGGTTTCGTTTAGGTATAATTGTCTTCAAGAGATTAAAAAGTCATCTGTATCCTTTTCAGGAACGAAATGTTTCTGAGAGTCAATTTCATAGAATAAATGGACGTTTCCGAAGCTGGCAAAATTTTTAAAGCCAGGGTTATAACAAGCAAATACACTAGCTAACACTTAAAGGCACAACTTATTTTATTAAGAGCACATATAACTCATATAACATGCAATAAAATTTAACTTATCGTACTTTTACTTCCAGAGATTTGCAAAGTCGTAAACTGTTTTGTTTCTAGAAATGTAGTCAAATAATAAATATCGCTGATGAACATTACCAGAGCTGAGTTAACCATTAAGCAAAATAAATCCGTGATTAGGGTATCAAGGAAAGGGGGAACTACAAAAAGGTACTTAGGGTCTCAAGGAAAGAGGGCAACTGAAAATTTCGGGTTTTGCTACATAATTTATGCTGCAACTAAGCAAAGACCGAAAGAGAAAGAATGAGAATACCAACAAAAAAAAAAAAAAAACCATTGTAGTGTTGTAAGGTATATTCTAATTTTATAACAGTTATTTTAAGTTTACAGCACTTTCTTTACAATTCCTTACCAGAATGACTTTTTAGAATCGCGTTAAATGCAAATGAAAAGGAGTAAGTATTTAAGTTCCACTGACTTCGGGGGAAAGAATTAGGATTATAGCGCACGTTTGCCTTTGGGCTACGTCTCTCTACGCCGTTACTACGCTCGGCCGTATTACGTGCCCTTGATAGCTTCGCTAGCTAATTTAATATTACGGGCCAACTAGTTTAGAATTTGTGTTAGCTTTGGCTAAATCTCCTTAGTTAGTTGTTAGTTAGTTCTTATTTCTTACATTTTTTAGTTTAAGCCCAAGTGGAGGCTTTGTTGTACGCCCTGAGAAAGGTGCTATCTGTGAATATTTATTTTCAGCAATAAAGGGTAATTAACCCTTTTTGAGTTTACATTTCTTTTCTTGGACTTAAGCGGTTACTCGCTTAGTAGTTCACTCGGTTCTTCAATACTTAGTTAATAGAATATAAGTCTGGTTACAATGTCTGGTTACAAGTGAGGAACATTACAGAGTAAATATATGGGGGTACCAAAATCTTTTAACTGTAGGGCGTCTAGAAGTCTTATATCGGCTCTGCATACGCTACACAAAGGCGTAGTAGTGGAAAATAATAGAGTAATAATATAAGTTTAAAATTCTTAAGAGTAAAATAAAATGAAAAGTTAAAAGCATAAAGGAAAAATATGAGGCTATTTTGACTGTGCGCTGAATTTACACTGCATTTGAACTCCTTTTATTGAAGCAAGGAGTAGCGGGAGCATTTACCTCAGCAACAGTTTTTATTTTCAAATGTTATCCTACGTATAGAATTATATACCGGAATAGAAAAATCAGTCAGTGTACCTGTAGTTAATGTGTTAAAAACTTCTGCTCTGAAATAGAAAAGTACATCATGATGGTGAAGTTGAAAAATTTGTAAACTCAAAGACTGAGAAAAATAATATGTGTTAGCTTTGTTAATGGATCCAAACATGTTTCATGTTCAGCAAAAAGAAGAGTAGGACATTTGTATGAAACCTATGAAGCTGTTCAGTATGATCCCTCTTTAAAATTAAGCATCCAATTAAAATTAGCATTTTCACCGTGGGATGCATAAAGATTTACTGAACAAAATATATAGTAAATGACTGGTTATAGACCAGGGGTTCCACTAAAAAAATTTATTAAAAATTGATTATGATTGTAACCATCCAGACAAATACAAATCTTAAATTTTTATATAATCTCCGTTAAAAAAATCTTAATGAAATCATTCAACTAAATTAGTCAAAGATTTAGTCAAAGAAAACTCTGTCCTTGTAAAATAAAAAATTTTGGCGAAACATATATAAATTTTGCTGAAAATTATAGCGCATGTTAGGTTTGCGAGAGCAGATTTCTAAATGATATTGTTGTGAATATTTTTTCCGAACTTTGAGTTAAAGCATATTCTCTTTTTATGATATTACAAACGCGAAATTTTAATAAGCTGACTGTTTTTGAACTAATTTCACTTCACTTGCTTTACAAGAAGAAAAGCAGTAGACTCTGACATCATGTCTTGCCCCTTCCCTCGAAAGAAAAGCATTCGTCTATAACTCTGTCTCTCTGTTTCTCCCATTTTTTTGAGTGGGGTAGAAGGGAGGTACAATTGTACGGTCTTAACTACTTTCACTCGTTGATTTACATCAGAATTTCAGAAATTAAGGGAGCGAATGGGGGAGGGGAGAAAAGAAGAGTAAAGAGGGTTCCCTCTCCCTTCCAGTGGCAATATATCGCTGACTGAAGAGCTGTAAATTTTACAATACCTTTTACTCACAGAAGAATGGATTTCAAACTTCCAGTGTCAGGAATGCTAAAATCCAAAATTTTATATTTGCTGAAATGCAACTTTCATATGACCTTTAATATCATCATTTTTTTCCTTTTCTTTCTACCAAGTGAAAGTTGTTCAAATCAGTGTGTAATTCAAATTTCATAATCCCCTCCCTCCAGGATCAATCCTGAAAATCACAGAAAAAATCTTTTCTTTTCTTTTAAATATCTTTAGGAAGATAAGAAACTACTTAATTTAAGCTATCTTTTACGGAGCAAAAATAAAAATCTTAATTTCGTATATTTTTAGCAATGTATATCATTTAACTACAACTGCCGGTAAAGCTTATTTTACGTGATTTATTTCTTACATTGATGCCATTAGCGGACAGCCATGAAAAAGATGCTTAGCCGTGCAGTGCTTTTTGCTGAAATATCAGTCAAATCAGTGCATATTACTAAAGCATGCAATAGGCGATGGAACTACCCCCAGCCCGTTTGCCTATTCCACAAGGCCACTACTGTTTCTTTGATAGTTAGATGTTGAAATATTGGATTTCATCAACAATTAGTGCAAATAAGGAATTTTTCTTTTGACAAGTGAGTAATATTGACTGGAGACAACGGCAGATTTTTCTGTGTAATTATCCTCTGGATATAAATCTTTGAAATAAAAAGGAAATTTTCAAGCGGAACTAAATCTCACTCAGAGAATTTGGAAGCAATCTGAATGAAGCATTGCCATCTTTTAAATCTAATTCTTAGAATCTTTTCTAAGACTTGGAGGTATCATTGTCGTCGCAACGACTTTTCAGAGGGGGAAGCTAGAGCAAACTGGAAATGGTGTTACCACAAATAACATTTTACCTCTTCTCATAACTCTTTTAAGCTAGTCTTTTCTTATTGTTATTTTTTCTTCCTCGATGCTCGCGGAGTTATCCTCCCATTATCTAGAAAAAGAAGTCGAAAGCAATAAGAATCAAAACAACTGCTCACGAAAGATCCTCTGTCTCATGATTCACGAAGAGGCAACATAAATTTATCATTCAAAACAAGTCGGAAAGCTGTGTGAGGCAGGATATGGGCATAAAAAGTGTGCTATCTTAAGCCCTCTACGGCAGAGATTCTTCACTTGTGTGCCTCGAAAATTTTGGAAGGAAATATAGCGCGAAGGAAAAAAGTGCTGAGTAATAACATATACCATTAAATTTAACTTTAGAAGTGCTCAGTTCATTTTTAAGACTGAATGGAACAAAGATAATATAAAATAGTTTAACGAAATGTATTATTATGTTAAAGTAACATTATGCATTTGTTTCTACTTCTATTCGTTATCAATGTTTACATTACACAGTCTCAGATATTATCTTCATTATACTGCAAATGAAAAAAAATCTATTGTGGACACCACATGACTTCCTCGTACGGCGTATTAAATTTTTTACTGCATTTCATGTAAACTTATTTCCTCGAATTATTCTAACTTAATTAATCGATCCCTGAAGACAAGTTGAAAATAACATCAAAATCAACAAATTTTGAAATTCAATATCCCGGTCAATTTTTATCGTACGAGAGTCGAACTTCTTATAATTTTATTTTTCATAACGAGGATAAAACTTTCCCAAATATATGTTATAGGAACCGGGAGACGGCATTAAATGTTTAATTTCGCTATTTGTCAAATTTTTTTAACATGGGTAAAACACGCAACTAAGATGCACAACCAGATATTATAGCAGTCGCATGTGCAAAAGGCCCAACAGCGACCAAACGGTAAAATCGCTGAATTCTGATAGTTTTGACCTGGGTTCGATTCTAGACGAACGAGCAGGCTGCATGGGCGGTTTCGTGGTTTCCCCCAGTTGCAACGTGTATACGAAACAGTTTCCCTTAGAAAGTCCTCTACAAAGTTATCCCTTCCCTTAAGCAGATAGCCCTAGCGTGCTTTGCCATAAAATTAAACCTGAAATCCACATACGAAATTTAAACATCCTGTGGCTAATCGTTTTTGAGCTATGCGAGGTACGAGCCTACATAGGTATGTAGGTACGTACCGATGTAACGACAAAGTCCATTTTAAAGCCATTTTACGATTCGTTCAGGAAAAAAGGAGAATTTATTCTGGACGTACGTACAGACCTCACGCAAAAGAAAAATCGTTCACATAGACTCGGGACCGGTTAGAATGGATATTTCCTTTGAAAAACGATACCCGAAAATTTTCGCGATTACAATATTTCCTTAAGGAAGTAAAAAGGAGGAAAATATTGCAAATGATAAGGGATTTGAGAAATGCTACTGGTATCTGTTGCAGACAACACAAATAACAATAAGATACTTATTGTGATCTGCAACAAATAATAATAAATAGACAGAATATAAATGCTTCAAAGAATATACTACTAGCATAGTTTAAGTTTCATGCAGATCTTCAGCTAAGTTTGGAAAAAATAATTATTTTGTCTTCACAACAGTGAGCGTTCTGAAGATCATATTTTCTGTTTGTTTACTGTGAAAATTTTCTATTTTCTGAAGAGGGTAGCTTTCAACGCCTTGTCAAGAGAAATGTTTATTTATTAGAATAATTTTTGGAAAATATTCATGAAACATACGTTATGTAGGCTGTACAATAATTAGACGCAAAGCCCTCAGGACAATTTAATATAGTATATGTACAGCCCAGTGTGCAGTGGGGTGAAAACGTGGTACACAATACCTTAAGAAAATAATTTTACTTTTAAATTAAACTTTTTTATCTTTTCTGAGTGAGCGAGTGAACGGAAATTGCTTACTTTTTTCTTTATAGTATAAATATGAATAAAATAATAATTTCCACTTTGAATTATACAGTTTTGTACTCCAAAACCATATCTGCAAAGCTATATGAAAATTAAGTGAGTAACAGTTTTTAGCGAGAAGTAAATAAATTTTTTATTACCTTTTTTTGAAATTTAATTTCTATGTTTCTGACTGAGATTTTCGTACGGTCATGTAAACCATCGTAATGATAATAAAAACGCATTTAATTGGAACAATTGAAACTAATCATTTACACTTAATTTTTTTTAGGACACTGATAAATTAATCACTGAAATAATACAACTACCGTAAAACTTACTTCTTATCAGTAAACAGAAAAATACGTATAAAAGCATTTCAATGAAGTTGTGAAATGAATGAAAAAATTCTCTGAGAATTCATTTTCTGAGAAGTCTGCTCTTGTTTTGGAAATAGAAAAAAATTATAATTAAAAATTAAAAAAAAAAAAAGTTTACTTTTTTTAAACTGGAATAAGTAGCGTTCAGTCACCTTCGTGCCTTATCTAGACATTCCTATCAATATCTGGCATGATCGATAATGATAGTAGATGCGGCTTTGCAGAAGACAAGTAATTGACTGTGTCACTACTCCGAAGACTGGTAAAACAAATATTCATATCCGTTTGAATATTTGTTTGAGTAGAAGAGTAGTTTACTTAACTACTGTTAGAAAAGGTTTATAGTTTTGCGTTTGAAAGTTATCTGAAGTGAGCAGTGTTTTTTATTTTGCTAAAACAGATGTTCTTCAGAAGTGTATCGTGCACATGACCTGAACACACAATCTAATTGTTTGCCTTATCTGTACAGAAATTTCACGTTGTTGATTTTAAAATTTGTTTCAAGAATTTTCCCTAGCTTTACTCATGAAAAATGTTTATGAAGTATGGCAGTCATGGGCAGCTTTGAGATATGTTATGAAGATCGAACTGCACTATGTCGTCAAAATATATTAATTATTCGTTCTGAAGAACCTTCGTCACTCATTTACTACGTAGACAATCAACTTCATTTATGTCGTTATCCTTTACCGCGAGGCTCTCTGAAAAGTGCACATGCCAAAGGACAAAGAAAATATATAAACTTACAACAAACACTGAACATTAATATTCCGTTTAAAATTTGCATTACTGGGTAAAAGGCTAATAAAAATTATGAGTTAAAAGCTATTTGATTTATATTCGAATAACTTCTCGCATATATTCTGTGCCGAAAATAATCATGCAGTCTTTTCCCCCGATTGAGAAATGAATTCATTCGAGGTGAAATATGATTCTTCTGAGTTTATTAGGTTATTTCGGAATACTATAACTAAAATGTTTATTGCTCGGTCTGTAATATTTTATTCAAATTTAGTATATTTTTAATATGACGTCCGTGGATATAACATTTTCTGATTATTGCATACATTTTTAAGATAATATACTTACTTTCGGCTTAATGGCATCAGCTGAATCATTATCTCCTGCATAATGACAAGAGTCCGAATGAAATAAAGGTTTAAAAGATTTAAAAAATAAAAAAATTTAAATTTGAATAGAATGATTTCTAAATCGAAGCAGAAAGATACTGCACAGGTGAAAGCGCCATCAAAGTCTTTTTAATTAGGTTTACGAAGATTAATTTTTAAAAGCTCAATGTTCTACGCCCAATCAAGGCCTATATCCCAATCAAGGCATCACAGTTGTTTTTACGGCAACTATCTTCTTGAAAATGAATTGCTTATGTAGCAATTTTCTTCCAAAATTATAATTTCGACACTCTGTGAAATTCCTGCTCCCCTTTGGAAAATAGGGAATCTCCCTTCTTTCTGCATTTCTTCGTAGTGTAACACTAGCACACTCGGCCCGTAATCGAGAGATCCAGGTTCGAGTCCTCGCGAGGAGATTGCTCATTTTTCATGTCTCCTGCTTCAAAAATCCTAATAACTGTACACATTACATTTTCCTTATATTTTTTATTTTAATAATAAAATTAAAATTAAACATTTTCTCTGCTTGTCAATGTTATTTTATTAATCCTACGCATCAAATGATTAAGTAATTGGTGCGATTAGATAAATTATATTAAATAACTTAATTACAGGATATAATTAATTAATGAAAAATTTTTAAACTATGAATAAATAACTAACCAATGAAAATATTTAAAATCATAAAATAATTGCAAAAATAAATGACGAAAAGAAAAAATAGTGTTTTATATGCATGGAAATATTTAATTTATTTTTGTTGCATTGTATTATTTACTAGTTCATTTATTTTATTTTTTTTTCACTTTTGACCCCATATATTTTTAAATAAGTATGGTTTCTTATGTTCTGAGAATGGCAACGTTTAGAATGTAGAAATAGTTTAAGTAAAACGCGAGATACTCGCATCACGGGCCTTGGCGACAGATTTTCCCGAAATTTCCAGAAGTTCGTGTTACACCAAACCCGTACCCGTATACAAATGTGACTAGAAGAGCTCAGAAAGTTGTTGTTGTTGTTGTTGTCGGTTGCTGCTTTAGTTGTTATTCAACAGCGAGACTAAGCCGAATTGGGAGTTCACTCACAATCACAAGCGATGTTGACAAGTGCCGACATTTCTTGGGCGCTAAGGAAAAATTGTTTATATTTGTGTTCTGTTTAAGCTGTTTGATGTTAATTACTGTACTGTTTGTAATGATTTTTATAATAAATTGTTAATTTCTTCCTGTGCATACGAAGTGATCTCCCGCAATTATAGGTTTTTAATAATACATCAAAGACAATAAATTTTCCGAATATGCTTCACAGCTGCTCACTATTTAATCGATGAATAGACGTTTTAGGAAATCAATCTTTTCTTGCCAAGATCAGTGCTTAAATACACCTTAATATCTTAAACTCTTGAAGCAGTGGTTTCAAACGCAAACTGTATGCAGGCCGAATGCACAGTCTAAAAGCGGCTGGCGAACGAGAACACGTTTTTAAACAAAATTTTAAAACATTTTTAACTAAACGAAATGGAATAAATTTTAAATTTAATTTACTGAATATTTATCAAAATACGTGTAAACAGTAATAATAATAATAATAATAATAACACAAAGAAAAAAATTCAGTTTTATATTTATTTTGTATCAAAAGTCTACTTTTTGGTATCTGCAAGAAATTTCGTTAAATTACACTACTCTGTAATTCAAATGCATTGACATCTAATTATTAAATTTTAGACTGACATTTACTTCAGTTAATTCCAATATGTACTATAACTAACCACTGAATAACTTAACCGGAACACCGCGACCAAATGGAAAACGAAATTTGTTGACTATACCAACGTGAAAAATTCTCCCGCATTACCCTTAGTCGCGCAGCCTGACATACAAGCACACAGCGACAAAGCCCCAACCTTTTCATTGTGTCTTTTTCCTTCAATAGCAGTCACGCATATAGTATACTCAGTCCATACCTTTATGTCTCGAAAACTTAAACTGCCGTATTTGCAACAAATATGTAATTAAAATGTATTCGAAGCCTTATAAAATTGCTTTGGAGGCCTCATAAAATACCTTATAAAGTCACTTCGGGGTGGGATGTAGCCCGCGTGAGACGAGTTTGAGACCACTGTCTCAAAACATTAGATAGCTCAAAAAAAGTTCGAAAAATAAAGCGAATGAGTTCGTCTGGAATGTTTACTTATCTTACACATTCCGTAAGCTCTAAAGTAAATAAATGAGCGTTTCGTTATACACTTTTTGTGTGAAAGATGTTTTTGTCTAAATCGCATAATTATCTTGAGTAATTTGTCATAATGCATGTAAAATGATAAAATAAAAATTTGGGCTGTCTTATTTATGCACTTAATACTTTAACCATACATAAGTGTCATATTTTTGACCATATGAGTATGTAATTTACAATTGTCAAAATAGGGAAAGTGAAAATTTTACGTAGCAAAAGAAGCAATGAACGTCAGAAATCTATAAATATTTGAGAAATATCCTTTGAATAAAATTATTCGGCTAATATAAAAAGTAAATAAAAAATGTTTTAACTAAAATGACTCTTATATAAGAAATTTAGAACAGCAAGAAAGATTTGAGCTACTCAAGGTTTAGCGTTTTATTATAGTATCAGTAATATAGCAAAACAAGCAAAAGTTCGTTAACAATATTTTTGTCAAATTATAAAAATTAAAAAAATATTATCATGAAACTCAGCCAGTTAAGAAAGGATCCACACAGTAGAAGGAAACACAAAGCTTAATTAAAATTTCCAAATTTCGTAGCAAACACTTTTAAGGAGACTTCAAAAATGATTGAGCGGGTGAAAACGAAAGAAACCTGTTAGGATGATTAGATTAAATCGCATCCATTAAAAATATGCAATAGATGTTTGCTTTCTTGTTAATTATTTCTACGTTTTATTACTTCTTTCTTAATGTGACAGTGTTTTTGTTACATCTGCAGACTTGCTTTAGAGCTTCAACTACGATCATAACTGTGCCAGCAAATAAACTACGTGTATCAATTCGCTTAATTTGCGTTGTCATTTTCCTTTATTTACTAACGTATGGAGACTGACATTTTTGGACTTATTTCATGTTACATTACAATATTCTAGATATAGATCCTTATATCCAATGACATTATTTTTTAAACAGTTTATATATTATTTAATAATGGTTTCCGTTTTTTTATTTAAGCAAAGTTCCCAAGTTCTTCATTCCCCTGAAAATGTAGACAATTCATTTTTATTGCTATATTTATGATAACAGAGGAGGTAATCCCGAAGAACAGCGCATTTATAAAGAAGATGCAAGCAGCAATTTATTAGGATGCTTGAACATTCCATAATTCACGGATACTTTCTTACGTAAAAATTCACAAAAATCCTAACATTAAGAAAAAACTGCTATAGAGGTAATTAACAATTACATTAATTTGCGACTCATGCTGATTGATTTAACTAGCTCGTAATGGTTTTCTTTCGTCTTTCATCTACAAAAAGCTACTCCCATAACTTTTCTCCATGCAGCTCATATGAGCAAAACTGGCGGAGCAGCAGGTTCCCGGCAAAATAAAAAATTCTTTTCTCTCCTTTAGTCGATATAAATCATACATTCATCAAAGACGTTATTGTTAAAACAAGTTTGGTTTGGTTTGGTTTGGTTTATTTAATTACGGCAATGTCAGCAAGGGCTATCTGCCTCTAAGCGAAGGGATGCCTTCGTGGAGGACTTTCGAAGGAAAAGTGGCTCGTATACACGTTACACAAGAGGAAAACTACGGAAACGCCCCCCCATGCAGCCCGTTCGTTCACCTGGAATCGAAACCAAGTTGGAACTACCAATGTTCAGCGATTTTACCTCTTGGCCGCTGGTGGGCCCCTTTAAAGCAAGAGTCGAGTAAAAATTGATGAATGCAGCAGATGCAATTTAGCATTTTAATTTAAAAAAATCAGCTAATTATAATTTCCATCTATATTACTGTCAAGCTTTTCATATAAAGATTATTGTATACTTCATTTTTAGTATGTATACATAGTATATATATATATATATATTGAAAAGCATCAGATATACATTGTTCTTTTAATTTAGGTCTTGGGCATACCTAATTTATTTTTAACGATACATCTTCATTTTTAATTAAGTGTCATAAATTTTATCACTAGTGCTTTTGCCTCTTTAAATTTACTCTGTGCTGAGGGTAATGAAAATGTGTTAAAGTGATCAAAACCTCTCCTCTCATCAAAATCGGCTGCAAGAGAACAAAGTTGAAAAGTAAGATTCTGAAAATAAAATAATAAAAATTATGAATTCAAATGCGGAAACAATTCTGCTTCATTTCTCTTGTTAGGAGTCTGTTTGTGGTTCTTTTTACTTGCTTTTGAAAAGTTAAAAATTTGTGGAGGTTTTGCGAATTTAAAGTTGATAAAAAATAATCTGTGATTTAGTATTAAATTAGAATGCTAAATTTGTGTTGCTAGGAGATTTTATAGCTACATAAGTTCTCTAAAGTTAATAAATAAAATCTAATCTTCTTGAAAATGCATTTTGTACATGTTGTTAATACAAAGTTGTACAATACAAAGTTGTATGTTTGAAGATTTATATCAAAATAGTATCCAACATTTGATAAAAAGATACTGAGTACTCAACGATGTTCTTTAATTTGGCAAGTAAATATAATTGGTACGTTAAAAATTTAATTGATTGAAGTTCCCGCTATTTTCCGTTTTCGAAGTTACTGACTATTGAAATGTTGATAAGCTTCAATCCACGTATTTAATCATAACAAAGCACAATGAGATGGTACTATGGGTAAGGATGCTTTTGTGGAGGACTTTCGAATGAAAACTGATTCGTATTTATGCTACACCTGAGGAGAAGCCAGATCGTTCAGCCACGGGAATAAAACCATTGCGACTGTAGTGTTTCAGAGTACTTTAACCAATTGCCGTACTGAGAATGAATGAGTGATCAATAAAATTACACTTCGGAGAATAAGAGTTATTGTCGAAAGAGATGACTAACTGATAAAGCAGTTAAATGGAGATAGTAATTTCTGTATGCATTTGCAAATGATTAAACAATTATGGCAAATGAAGTATTGGCAATCACTATAATCCATTTAAATTACATTCCTCAGGAAAGGTGAAGTAGCGATTGCAAGAAATTTTAATTCCTTTAGTCATGATTTTCAACAAGAACGAAATGACGATCAGTAAGTATAGATACTTGTACTGAAATGAAGTTTTATTTTAACACTTTTAGTTTTAAATAACAGCTGAATAAACAAAAGAATTTAAATGATTGTACATCTCTCTTTGCTCAGAAATAAACTACATTGTTCTCTCTTTGTTCAGAAATAAACTGCATTGTTCTCTTTTTGCATAAATAAATTTTGATGTAAACCGAAATTATTTATCAATTTTATTTTTTATAAAATATCGGAGGAAAAGCAGTATCTTGGAAATAAAAAAAATTTGAATTTATTTCATGCATTTTTTAAGGTTTTCTTTATTTTTGGTTTATTAAACGTTCCTAAATTTTTACTTTTCACCTGTCTTTAATGGGTTATCATTTTGAACACGAAATCATTCAATTCAGAAACTGAATGATCAAAACAATTTACATTATCATAAACTTCTGCTGTGTCCGAACCTAAAACAGTAAAACAACTACAGTTTATAGTTAGAACAAAAGCAAAACTTGAACACTAATTAAAATACCAGCATACAGCTAAATTATAGTCAGTAGAGACATCACTTTATTCTTCTCTTTCTACTTTCAGGATTAATTAGTCTTAACGTAAATTAACTTACCCAAGTAAAATTTAAGTCTTTAAGGCCTTAAATTTGATATATTAACGGTAGTCTATCTAAATCTCTTTCACGTGGAGTAAGTCAAGCGAAACAGTAAGGAAAAACAATCACTAATACTAAATGTTCACATAAGCAACGGACACTTAAGTAACAGTGATAAATTTCAGTCGCTCTTTTTTCCCAGTCAATTTTTACGTTGCCAATAGCTTAAATACTTCTGGAATTAGCGAAAATAAATGAAATGGCGGCATTTAAAGGACAGAAAAATGAAAATAATAACTAATTAGAAAATTTAGATGTTTTATATTATCACGAAACCTTGACATCGCGTTCGCCACTGTCAAAATTACAGAAAAAGGATGCTCTGAATGATTTTTAATATTTCTTCTAATTTTTTCTAATTAGTTATTACATTACCGGGCATGGGCCTTTTCCTCAATATTATGCGAGACACGGCATCAGTAACACTGATATATGTAGCTGCGGGGAGGTCGGTACACCCGATCATTACGTCACAACTTGTCCTTTGACAGAAGAACTGCACATTCCTTTTCCCAGCACCAATCGACAAGCCTTTTCCAAATTCTTGATAAAGCAACGCCACTTAACTCGCAAATTAGTGCGTATCATTGATAAGCTCTCTTCTTTAAACCTGGACTTATGCCAACCATCATAGGACTTTATTCTGCATATAAGCTCCATACGAATCGGCATATATGATTTCTGCACAACTGTACTTCATTACCTAATATATATAATCTGTTATAATATTCTATAGTATATCCATATGTATTTACTTATTGTATCACGCAGCCTTACTACATCTTTTGTATTAATTTTACTTATTAGGCATATCATACAAATCTGGATCATGGTGGACGTGGTGCTGTACTAATTAACCGTATGGTAGAGGCATAGTGCCCACGTCCTCCGTTCCTTATCCTTATCCAAAATCACAGCCTTTTAAAAACTATAATAGAAACATTAAACGAATCTAAGAATATATTTCATGTATCGGAAACAAATTAAATGATAGTTAATAATGCAATTCGAAATGTAATTTAGAGCTCCCTTATTGCTCTAAGCTAAAATACAATATTTGACAGTATAAATTCTAAGCTATCAATATTTTGTCATAAAGATACGCAAACTGTCAGGAGCAACTAGAAAAGTAAGTTATGCTAGTTGTTATAATTCAGAATTCCCCACATTATGTTCTCTATAATGCAATTAATTCTGAAGTGATAGAGAAGGAGCTCATTCGCGGCACTAAAAAAAAAAGTTATCTTTTCCTATTGCTTTATATCATAAAAAGTTCAACAGACGTTAGGTGGCGTTTCATGCATTTTTATCTTTAGAACAGATTTGATTTCTGAGCAGAGCAATGTAGTCATAATTGTGCTACGATAAGAATCTGAAACCGTAAACCTAATAATTCATATGGCTGAAAACTGTATATTAGAAATGCAAATAAATTACGTATGTATGTATCAAGACCACATTCATCATTTATGTGAACCTCACTTGTCATTATGTTATCTTGAAGCAGAAGACATAAAAAATGACCAATACCCTCGCCGTGAATAGAATCTGGATCCATTGAATGCGCGCCGAGTGTGCTACCGTTACACAAAGAAGGCATGCAGAAAGGAGGGAAAACATACATTACACTACGATAGCATGCTGGAAGGAGGAAGGAAATATCATATACACTTAACTTCTCGAATTACAGAATTTTAAAGAACTTCGTTCTAAACGAAACTTCATTATCGTTACATCATCGTCTTCATTATCGTTACATCTGAAGAAAATGTACAATAGGTCACTAAATGCAAAAGAACTCCGGAACGTTTTGATCTTCGCACTCAACGTCGCACGATAACGTATTGATAATCCACAGTCACCGGTATTCATCGAAATCTACAGAAAGATTTGGTATCAAATTTTTATTCTGTCTGTTATTTGTATACTAACAGGAACAGGCATGTAATACAACCATACTTCACGAAACTATTCCTCAAACCATATTAATCGGCATGAAGTATTATGTAATGTTATATCAGAATAACTCGATTTAATGAATGAAGCATTATAGCGCTTAGCGAAGAGTCATTATTCTTTGAGCCATGATGATTGTCAGTTGAATATCTGGGTGTAACATTGTAAGATCTGTCGCTTCTATTCCACATACACTAAGAATAGATCCTACAATGAACCTGGTGAATTCTCGCTCAGGCGTAAATGAATTACCAGCACAGAAGAAGGGTGTAAAGTAACCCTTTATTAATTTAAAGTTTAACAGAAAGGCACGATCTTCGTGCGTTACAAAAACACCATCAACTTGCGGTGAAAACTGAAATGTAGGATATAATTCAAATCGAATTTAAAATAGAATAGTGCCGGATTAACACGTTAATTTACACTTAACAGGTTGACTCACAAAAACCTAACAGGCGGGATGATAATCCGAAATGGCCAAGAGGCGTAACAGCGAGATAGCAAACGAAACGTGCGCTGACTAGTGAAAAACACGCTCGGCTCACAGCTTCGCCCGTTTAAATATTCGCTTCACTTAACTTTGCGTTTATATCTTGGCAAGAAAATACTAGGGGAAGTTGAGAGGTTCAGGAAAGGAATCAAACTTAAAATAAATTTATTATGAAAAATAAGGGAAACCCTACAACGGGACCTCTGACGTGATTTTGCCTGTTGTTTATTTAAGATACGCAGACTATTAACCAGAAACACTATTTTATGTCATGTACATCAACAGCCGATAGTTTCGGTTACGCTGAATGGGTAATAATGACATGCTGATACGTATTGAAATGATGCCCCTGTTTAGTTATCGCATTTCAAAGCACATCAGATATCACTTTTCAGTGCTATAATGCGCAGTTACACAGCTGCACGCAGCTACAGTAAACAGAAAACTTCTTGCAGAGTCTTAAGAAGCTTACTTGACCAGCTAACTTCTATCGCTATTTGAGCGGAAAGAATGCCTCTATCAGATACGAACAGTAGTTTTTTAATGGTCCGCAGTTCCTTAAGAAATAGTTCAAGGAGAGATATAGTATGACCACTCCTGCCGAACATCTCACCCGATTGGAGGATATAGATTGGGTAAAGACTGGGCCTATCTTGTCATTAGACACGCTTAAAACCTGAAAAGTTGAAACATATATTCACATTCTAATTATCTATGTCTTTTTCAGATTTTACATCGTATTGAGCATTTCTTCACAGTAAGGCCTTTTTTCTCGTTAAGCAGTGGTGTTTCCCATAAAATATTTAGGAATTAAACATATACACTCATGAAATAATGCCAGTATAAATTTCTGTAACTCTCATTTCTGCTTATGATAGTACTGATTACTGGGCCAAGGTAAACATATACTTAAAATTAAGTTTGCTGAAAATAAAGTATTTTTCGAGTCAAAGTTAAAAAAATTTCCATAATAGAGGTGAAAAATTCTTGTTTAAAGTTAGAAAGTATATCTTAGAAACTTAGTATGTGACTAGGGTATGAAATCAAATTGCCTTCTGCTTCACATTGCCGGGCTGCTCTTAATCACTGAGCTAGTATAACTAGTAACCAACTTAGAGTAATTTATATTCAGAGATGAAACATTCAGACGACACAAACTTGACCATGTGTCTTAACTGACTTTAGCGTCTTAGCTAGTAGTCCTTTACAAAGTAAAAGCAAAATATTTCAGGCTTTGCACTTGATTTCAGTTAAAGATGCTTCTTATTCTAACCAACTATCTTATCTTATCTTCTAATGAAAGTCTGTGTCTCCACTTCACATTCATTCTCATAAAAGTTCATACGTCTGATTGACACCATAAAGAAATTTTTCGTGTTTCAACAATCTCCATCAATATGTTTTCGGAAGAAAATTTAATATTGTAATCTATATGTATGTGCGTTTTTTAGATTATTTCCATATTTGCAGGAAATTTGTAAATCGCATTTCATAGTGATTAATATTAGTTGCAGTTATCAATTTCCTATGAAACAGTTGCCGAGGAAAAACATTTTTGAATTAGAGGAAATATTGGGAAAATGGTAGTACTCTTGCCCAGAGTCTAGTTCGAAGCCTGCGAATTACTGGGTCGGCTGGCTGACCATTGCACCACAAGGAAGGAACATAGGAATACATCCATCCCATACGTTGTATCATTTGGGATGAATGATTTTCAGTTTCTTATCAATAATTTTCAAAGCAGAGAAATATTCGACTTTAAAAGCTTGATGGAATTCCCTTTTGTTAGTTTTTCATATCCTAGATGCTAAGAATTATTTAAAAAAACTGAATTTATACCTAGGCCAATTATTAAAAAACCAGAAGCATGCAATTTATGATTTTCATATACAGCTTTCAGATGCTTAATCAAATGTTTATGGAGTACAGAAAAGCACAGAATAAGCAGCTGTTCCGTCAGAAAGACGTTCAGCGTTTTCTACCAGCGTTTCCAAAATAAGTAGGCCACAAAAGGACTATGAGGTGTCAGAAGATAAGTCACTGCACTAATTGTAGAAACTAATTTATGCGAAGGGATGGATAAGAAGGTAAATGTTCTTCCAGTGACTTCTTCTGGCCATAAAAATTTCCATTGTGACATAAGATGTTTTTCTAAAAGAGATTTTAAGCAATTAATTATTAGGCGAGGAAATAATTGATGTTAAAATACTGTTTATAGTCTCTCGTGCTAGTTGATCAGCAGCGATCTCATTGCCGACAGTACCCACATGGGCAAGTGTCCAATCTAATTTTGGTTTCGTACCTGTTGGAAAGTGCGTAAACAGATATTGAATATCTTTCACTGATGGAGAGCGACTGTGCTCTACTATAGCTTGAACACTTGAATCACTCTCAGGTATTATTATATTAGTTGTAGAGAAGATTTTTGCAAATTTAATTGCCTCTCGAATTGCTAATAGTTCTGCCTGAGAGATGGAATTTGATTTGTTTAATTTTGCTTTGCAGGTTTTAATTTGCATTCCATTGTAAAAAGCGCAAAAGGTACAACCTACACCCAACTCCGTTTTGCATCCATCTTTGAATATTTGTAATAAGTTAGTCAGTAAGTTTGTAAGCAGGTTTTTTGAGAATAAATATGCAGGATGAATGTCTTGATTTTGTCTGAGTTTCTCATAATCTGAGGGAAGATAGATAGTAGAACTGAAGGCACTTGGTTATCGCAGACGTGCTACTTTGGTTTTAGCAGCTTCTTTCAGTAGAGTGAGGGTTATTAGAGGAATGCCTGCTAAAATTTGTAAAGAACTTGTTGGAGCGGTTTGATAAGCTTTAGTGACTGGTAAAATAAATAAACGTTGTAAAGAAAGTAACTGTCTTTGAGCATGTTTATTTCATGCCCCAAGCAGAAGTACCATGCAGGAGAATTTTCTCATTCAGTGTATGATACCAGATTTTTTGAACTTTTGAAGAAATTCCCCAAGTTCTAGCTGTAGTAATTTTCAGCGAGTTAGGCAATATTAGAAGTTTAATATAATTTATGTGATGGTGCCAGGAGAGCCTATTATGAAAAATTATGCCTAAATAAGGCATTTGTTTTTCTTTTGTGATATTTTTATGATTAGATTTCGTAGGTTGTTGGTTTTCGTTCCCTGCTTTGGAATGTAAATAGCTTTGCACTTTGAGACAGAAATTTTTAATTGAAATTTGTCGGCCCAATGTTTGAAAATTTGCAAAGAAAAATTAGAATTTTCTTCTATGTCCTTTCGATATTTCCCTTTAACTATTTTCAGGAAATCATCGGCATATGCTTGGGTTATGTGTGTGCGTTATTTCTTTAGAATTTTGAAGTGCCTCATTAACTATTTTAAATTCCAAATTACTAGGCCTACGCATGAGCCTTGAAGACATCCTCTCGTAATCTTAAAGTGTTGAATGCCAGCATTTGAAGAGACTTGGAGAGACCGGTTGCTAAAATAATCTTTAAGTAGCAGTAAAATGGATTGAGTGTAGTATTTGTAAAACATTTTTCCAACATATTGAATCAAATGCTGCCTGAATACCTAACGAAATTCCCGGAGAATGTAGATTTTGATTTTTGTTTAATTCAAGTACTTGCTGCAGTTTCTCGAAAGCGTGATCTACAGATTTATTTGCCATAAAGCCAAACTGGTGTGGATGGATGATTTTATTCTTGTGTAGATAATAGTGGAGTCATGATAAAATAAATTTTTCTAATCTTTCCATTTTCTTTTTAGAATTGTTTACAATTCTAAAAATTGGAAGTTAAACATACTGGAAACTCGCCAAAGAACTTAGACCTTAAGTTCCCCATCTTGTCAGCATGCTTCAGAATTGTATTGATCCCAAATGTTTTCAAGCTCTGTATAAAGCAACAGAGGCAATTATCACAGTTTGTGGGACAGCCTACAGATAAAAAGTATTACGCACTTTTACAAGCACACATTGGTGGATAATATCCCCGATTACAGAGCGCATCAGAAACCGGGTTCTGCGACGACAAGCCCATGCAACCGCGGAGGAACAGCTACATGAAATAAGAACGCAGCAACATAACAAAGCGCTGGCAGAATATACTAAATGCAAAACATGCGCATAATATTGTAGAAACGAAGTTTAGCATTATGTCCTGCATTCAAAATTTCAGCTGGAAACTATCTTTCATGAAGGCCTTGCCGAAAATCACTTCGAGGGACAGAGAAGTCAGATCTCAATTTGGAGTGCTGGACTGGAACAACAGTTAACAATAGAAAAAAAAGGTTGGACCAATATTTCAAATTTAACAATAGTGTTTAATGATTGCAACAGTGGTTCACGTGTAACATTCTTTACGTCGTCTTATTACCAACTAACAAAATTTTCTTCGTGTACAAAAGACTGCTCTCTAGCAACGCAATAAATGCAGCTCTTAGGAGATTTCTCATTTAATGACTGCAACATTGGTTCAACTATAACATTCTTTATATCGTCTCGCTATCAACTAACAAGATTTTCTTCGTGTACAAAAAACTGCCCTCTAACGGGGCAATAAATGCAGCTTTTAGAAGATTTCTCAACATTTTTCCACCTGAAACATTATCACAATTTCATTGCAGAAAATGAATTCAAATTTTAAAATGCAACATGCATGTCAAAATACACTACATTTATTATTAATGCAAACAGAAAACAATAATGGAAAAGTACGGAAATAAAAAAACATATTTAATAACAAAAAATTCGAAAGTTATTAAAGAAATACGCTGGCTTACAAATGTTAAGCACGCATTGCAAATTAGCGATTTTCGTTACTCGCCAATACAAGATTTCTCTGCAACTGCGTTATTTCAACTTTGCTTTTCTTTAAAACAATGCAAGGTACTATGCTATATTGCATGAGCGCTCTTCTGTGATACTTTTTTAAGATAACATAGTTTTTGAAGTTTACCCAAAATCATTTAATTTAAGATTACGATTGAATTGACATGCTTTTCCTCAAAATGTGTGTTTCAAACGTTCATGGGATTTGCACTAGTTAAAATCACAAGAGTACCTGGAAGTGAAGGAAAAGGAATAAGTTTCAGTAGAAACTTATTAAAATTTAATGCCTTACATCGCCTTGACTATATCACAAAAATCGACGATGACATTAGGAACTTTCTGTGAGTTCAGATTTAACGTTCATCTATAAAATTTATCAAATCACTGTCTTCATATGGTAGCTGAAACAAGCCTTGAAGATACAACAAGGTAATTCATGGTCAAAGGCATCGGATCTACTAGCACGATCAAAGGTCGGCCAAGCGATGAACGAAAGAATCAGGGCAAAAAAAAAAAAAAAATTGGCGAAGCAGGTCTGAATAAATATTTTGTTTGTTCAAATTTGCTTTCATACGATGGCATTTCATTAATGAACTAAAAGTAAGTAATTAATTTCAATAAAATGCGTAATTTTGCGTTCATTCGTGTACGGTTATTTTTGTATTAACTACTCGTTTTCAGACAAGATTTTCTTTTACAATCTCTCTCTTTTAAATGATTAATAATTTCTAATATAATATTTTTAATAATTAGTGCTTATCGCAATGTTTAACACTTCTATAAATTAACAAATTTTGGGAATTTTGCTTTCTAACCTTGAAGAGAAACACAGAAAAATATGATAACTTGCCCCATCTATAAAAGTGAAGCTTTAGTTATTGAAAGGATAGGTTATTAAAAACAGTTATTCATAGTAGCAATACACCTGCATTCATCGATGTGTTTATTACATAAAAATAAGATTTTAGTTACATTATTATTGCATTAGGAGAGATATTTATGTCTTGTAATTATATAGAAAAGCATAATTCCAATAATTAAAATAATTAATTTGAAAATTGGCGATTAATTGCAAAATGCTTTTTCGGATTTTTCCAGATGAGTCTGTCCCTTCCTACTACATACTGTAGTAGTATGTGTAGAATGCAAGAAAAATGTTCGCTGCCTGTAACTTTCATAGGAGTATAGCCGAATACAAAGTAACAGTATTTGCAAAATTATCCTCGAAGAAGCAAATAGAAAACTCTGAAGTTGTTGAAAAGCGGCACCTTTTTAAGTTAACTTTCTTTGAAAACACTAGATGGCAGCAGATGCATTTGCTGAAATGAGGTATTACAATTTGATAACAGATGGCAGCACAGGTCATTAAATGTTAACCAAATCTAACATTTCTCATTTTGAAACATATTAAAATTTGTCACGAAAATGTAGAAAACTATAAAAAATTGATCTTATCCATAACGTTTTCAAAATAGTTGTCTTTATTATAAAAACATATCCTGTGGTTACCTTATATTATTCAGCAATTTTGGAATTCTTGATGGTTTCGATGTTGAAATATTCATTTGAAATACACTTTTTAATCCCATTTTAATGCATATTTTTTTTAGAAGACGGATCATTGAAGACTTAACAGATGAGAAGCGAAAAAAGACAAGCATATTCTTTTCATTGCTATTGCTTTTCTGTGGAAATGAGTATTTAACAGCCTCGATAACAGTAGAGTTCTATAGAAATTCTTAGAAAACTTTATACCAGACTTCTATAGAAATAGTTCTGTATCAAATTCTGTAGAAATTTTTATAAAAACTTTATAAAATAACATTTTACATAAGTCTGCGATGTTTTCGAATTGAAATCAAAGCAAATTATCAGTTTCAGAAGTGATATTTATATGGATTACACAATAGTAAAAATAAATAGCTTTTATTCATAAGTGTTGAACTTTTTTTGTATGGAAAAATTTTTCCCCCTCTGTAGCTTAACTTCTTTTTAGCTTTTTAATTTTACATAGCATATTGGGCAGGTTTTTGCACCTTATTTCTTACATAATACAAATGTGAGTGAAAAATTTTCAAAGTGTGAAAGTGAAAAATTTTCAAATCTTAAAATTAATTTAAATCACTTTGTATATGTAGTCCTGATATGAATTTTTTTAAATTTCAGTTAAACGTAGCTATTAAATTTATTTGTCATCTAAAATTTAATATTATTAAAAATTTATTTAAAAATTTTTTGGCGTAAAAACGTTATTAAAGTTTTTTATTTGAAAACAGAAAAATCTTTTTCAAAGGTTTTTTTTTTTTTTCCCCTTCGCTTCCCATCTGCACGTCTAATTCACTGCCTTTCTCTCATGTTCAAAAGGCATTCTAGATACGCATATAAAATTCAAACTGGAATGATGACTTTTAATACAAAAATATGCGTTACGTGTTTAAGAAAATAAATTTACAGAACTATTAATTAAAAACCCATAAAATTTATAAGCTTGTTTTTTCAGGGATAAAATAATTTTACGAGAAGCAATTGATTGATCTCTTAATTCGTTCTGGTATTTCAATCGGGCATACAAAGTGCTAATTTGAAGAAGTTCAAAATCAAGTTATGTATGTTTAATACAGACGAAAGTTGCTTTCAGGCAGTTATCTTTAGCTGTAGAAAACCTAAAATTAATTATAATATTCTCTTATAATTAAGAAAACGTTAAGCAATTTTTGTAGACAGATTAAATCCCGTATAATATACCAACATATAATTTGTTTTTCGAGCTAATACAATTATCATGCTTTCTAAATTTAAAAAGGAGCCTTTACTTTTCTATCCGTATACTAGTATTCCTTACCTGCACTCTAAAAAAGGCTGAGTTCCTATTTCAGTCATTTACATTTTTTATCAATTCTATGCTCTTAAATATTGCAATTAAACAGAATACACCTATTCGAGAGTTGTGTAATGACAAAATGTATGATATTTATTATTTATACTATTTTTACTGTGGCACTTTTGTAATAACAAATATAAGGTGAACAAATATTGTTTCACGAAGTAGATTAGTCTTGTTATCGCGAATGTTCTCCTACCTCTGAAACTGTAACTGTAACCTTGCTTCGAACTGAAGCCGCGTCTGTCTGAACTTTTGAATGTATGGTGTATTTTGTACAAAACTGTAAAATGTGAATGTAACTTTAATTGCATTATTAAATGTTTTCAAATTATCAGATCCTTGTAATGAATTCGGATGAATCTTAGATTTTAGCTATTTACAAGATGATATTCACCATCAAAGAATCCACTTACTGAAAACGGAACTTAAGCTTAAGGTGAATACTCTCCGGTTGTTTATTGAACATTTTTGAAAATTTCTGATGTTTTATTAATCATGTGCTTGATGTACTGAGAAATCAAAATCTGGATGCTTATTACTTAGTAGATACTTAGTAGTATTTACATGTATGGATTACTTAGTAGTATTTACATGTGTGTAATAAACCTTGCTAATTATTTTTCAGTGGAATTTTACATTTAAGCTGATTATTATTGACTTCTTCAACAACATGATTTAATGGTTAAAACTTATTGTGAAATATGTTGAATTTAATGAATCATTCTCCAGTAGTAAATTTTTCATAACCTGATTAGCGTCTCTCATGTTCTAAGCTATCACTTAAGCAAATTTTATATACTTGTACCCGGGATTCCTGACTGCGTGAATGCAATTTTATTTCAGTTACCATAACATGCGGAAAAGAAGAATTTCATAAATTGCTATTATTTAAAAGTAGTGTATTAAATGTCCTAAGAAACGTATTGTTACGAATTTTGTATTTAGTTAGATATTTTTAGTAGAATTATAATTAAAATTGTCTTATTTCGACCGTGCAACGCAGCACGAGACATATTTTAAAAGAAACCTACGCCGGAAATGTAAAAATACAGGAGCACGTGCATTTAGCATTTGAATAAATGGATATCGCTCTTATTTGTATTGAAATTGAATATATGTAATTGACTACTGTGTTAGCTATAACCGTAATTCCATCCTTTTGTTGGTTTCCAGAAATATCGAGAAACAAAGAAATTACTAGAACTCTCCAGCAACCGATTCAAAGCTTTAAAAAGCCGGAGAGAGACATCTCATCTCAGTTGTTTAATTAATTGCTATTGTTATTGTTGATCGGATTAGCTTTCTCTGTGCGTTCTCTTTGCGTTCTATTTAGCGTTTTTAGTAGTTTAAAGTATAACTACTGATTATTACTGCGTGATATTATGAACACTGGTACAAATATTTCTGAGAAAAATTCCAACGTTCCTTTATATTTCTTTTGCTAATAATAAATTTTATTAATCTTTTATCGGACTCGTGGATTCAATCTGTTGTGAACCCGTACGCACGCAGCAGTATATTAGATGTGAGAAATTATTTTATTCAACTTATCAAAAGTATTAACTAATTATCCCACAAACTTTATATATTGTTGCATACCCAGGTTGCCTATTGATGGCTGAATGATAAAATAACTAAACTTGAATTCATTTCTTGATGTAAGAGCTCTGTATGGGTTTTTTATGATTTTCTCCATGCATAATGTAAATGTGATCCATTTTCTCTCAGAAAGGCATTCCATAAGATAAGATATATTATAATCAATTATCATGCATGTTGTACTGCAGTCAGTTAACCAAATAATTATTTCTCTAGCCACAGATAACAAATGTTGAAGCGTTTTTTAGTTGACTTTCGTCTGCTGTTTAATTTCATGTGCTTCATTCCTGACTATTCAAATTTCATTATGAACTGTATTCACTTGTAATAATTGCGAAAGTTTTTACTTAAGGTTGTGCTAAGCAAAGCAATGGCAAAGATTCAATGTATCGTTCATGAGTTCTCCCATGTTTCGTTTTTTACACATTAAAAACAAAATACCTTGCACTCAATAAAAATGTTCGGGGAAGCCCGGGGGGATTCTATTTTTGGGAAGACCCCCTAGAAGTCGACCGAAGTCGCGAGCTTCCCGTAGCTCTTCCTTCAGAGGGTACCACCGAGATAATGCACTTGCGAAGCGGTCCACCATCTACGGCGGCACTCCTACTTCTTGTTGTCCTAATGCGACCGGGAAATATATACCAGGCACCTCGATGTAGGTACAAGACTACTTGAGATTTCAAAAGTTTTCATTCAAAATTTTTCTCTGCTTCCACGCCGCTCAGCGGCGCGCAGCACAGGGAAGGAAGGCGAACCTCCCTTCCCGAGTTTCACCAATGTTTTTGCCTAACGAATCTGACCATCGGTAATGATCTTTCCGCAGACTCACTTACGGAAACCTTGTTACGACTTTTAATTCCTCTAAATGATCAAGTATGGTCATCTTTCCGGTACGCCGACGCGATCAGAAAGTCGCTTCAAGAGCCAGTTCGAAGACCTCACTAAACTGTTCAATCGGTAGTAGCGATCTGAACAATCTGAACTGCAGCCATAGCGTAGCTAGTCGACACATAGAATTGACTCCGTTAGCTCAGATAAACCCCACTGGGAATGGTCCTTAAGGGCATCACATACCAGTAATTGCTCTGCCTCGTGCGGCTAAACGCCACTTGTCCTTCTAAGAAGAACGTCCGACTCGAAGAATCGGAGCGTCTATTTAGTAGGCTAGAGTCTCATTCGTTATCGGAATTAACAGACAAATCACTCCACCAAATATGAACGGCCATGCACCACCACCCACAGAATCAACAAAGAGCTCTTAATCTGTCAATCCTTCCTATGTCCGGTCCGGGTAAGTGTTCGCGTCTTGAATCAAATTAAGCCGCAGGCTCCATTCCTGGTGGTGCCCTTTGGTCAGTTCCTTTAAATTTCAGCTTTGCAACCATACTTCCCCCAGAACCCAAAAGCTTTGGTTTTCCGGACCAGACACATATTTAGTTTGTGAAGTCGGTGTATTTTCTTGTCATACTGGAACTCTGGGTTAAGCTGTATGTCAGCTTCTGTCGTCTCTGCATCACATGACTTTTCAGATGGTTCAATGCTTGCTAATTGAGACTTAGTAATTTCACTATCACTTTCTACCAACTTAACAGTCGCGTTTTCACTTTCTTCCATCTCTACTTCAGGCACTTCAGAATCAGGAACTTTATTTCCATGAATTATTTCTTCACCTTTTTCCGATGCTTTACTAACCACTTCTTTTATTTCTCGATCTTTACAAACAGTATTATCACTTTCTTCCATTTCAACTTCAGACGCTTCAGAATCAGAAATTTTTTTCCCGTCTTTCATTTCTTCATATTTTCGTTCTCTTCCTTCAATCTCGTTAGATGTTTCATTCTTCATTCCTTGATCTTTCTCAGGCATTCATTAGCTATCCCTTCATTTCTTCCTCCTTTGATTCTCCAGGCCTCACTAGTGTCATTTTCACATCTTTTGTTCTGGCTCCAATTTTCTCTCTAAACTCCATACTGTCGCTTCTAATTTCCTTTTGCTTGACTTCGACCCACTGGAGTTGCTTTAGCAGCTTTTCTTGGCCGGCTTTCATCTCTTCTCCCCTGGCTTTTATCTCTACTAGCAAGTCCATTAAAGTCTTCGTTTCCTCCGCCATAGCTTTCTCCTGCAAGGGGTCACTGGCATTCACTCGCAAATTCCACTTCTGACACCAGTTGTTGCGTTTCTACTTTGGAACGGGTTAGTGGATTTGGAGCGATGAATGGCGGCAACACTTGATGAAGTATGAAAATACAATTTATGAGCCAGTATTACTCAGGGCAGCTCCAAAAGCACGTTTGCAGTCGCCGAAAAACTACGACAAATACGCAGATCAATTAACAACATAGCCTTCAGAGTATCAGGCTGTAATACATTCAAATTCGTTACATTACAAAAGACTGTCTTATAATTTAAAGCACAGTAAAAAATTACATAAACTCATTTGTTGCCATGCATTTTGTAAACTCATTTATTTTCGTCCAAACTAAGCAAAATAAATGAGTTTACAGATTTATCGTTTAGAAATGATAGAAGATTTAGCATTAATTTTTAGATCTGTTAAAGTATATTTATTTGAACTACTGTTCGTTAAATATTTTTGCAATTACAATTCAAACAGGTACGTGGTTAGATATTCTTTTACTTCACATTAATTTTATCTAGCAAGTCAATAGTGTTGGCTCTCAGATGCAATTATTTTATGAACAAATATAATAAACATCAAATAAAAGTTGAAGGTTTTATTTAAATTACTCTTTTAATTATAGAGAATTTTTAGTCTTTCAGCAAGTCAGTTATCAACAGTATAATTTTTACGAGAATCCTTGACAGCTGTCAATAACTAACAAACTATAAGAAATGGAGACTGGAATTTTTTTTTACTCTGATAAAATATACAGAGCACTTGCAACAACTTGATAACATCACTCATATTTATTATTCTACGGCTAAAAATGTAGATAATTTATAATACAAATTCCTTTCAACAAAATTATTTTGAAAAGTTTCGCCACGAGGCTACTATTTCATATCATAAAGATGACGAAACATTTAAAAATGATTAAAATGTTTATTTTATTATTAAATTTTGAACGTAAAATAATTGAAATATAAAACTGATTATCCAGATGAAAAAACTATCCAGAACTAATTTTCGGGCTACTGGCTGTTTGAAAACATGGCTGTTTGCAATGAAGATCTATTTTACATTCCTTGAGTACCTCAGTATCTATTTTAGAATATCTCATGTTCTCAGGGCCGAGGTCGGCCAGTGCAGTCGCACCGGGCGTCATCATTTAGAGGCTGTAATTTTTTTTTAATTTAGTAGAGTAACGAGTAGAAAATTTTGGGGATGCCAAAGTTTTTTTAATTTAGGGGAGGCATTCAATAACAGAATTTTGGGGCGGGAGAATGTTTAGAATTTCGGAAAGTGTTGGGCAGCAGAATTCAGAAGCCGCAGAGACTGCATCGGGCGGCATAGCTCCGATCCAGCATGTTCACATAACATGGGAAAAACCATAGGCTTAGACAGGTTCCGAGCCAGAGGGATGCAAACGAATTTAGATTTAGAAATGAAATTGGGATTCCCGGATTATGACCGGAAGTGGTCGAGTGGAAAGACAGCTGTGAACTAGTAATCTGGCTCAAGAGTTCGTATTTCAGCGAAATAACTAACTGCATGAGCCTTCTCGTAGTTTTTCGCAAGTATCAGTGTAAGATAAATATGAGAGACAGTTTCTATTAAATAATCCTCCTCGAAGACTTCCCTTTCCTTAGGCACATAACTATAATCGAATAATCGTGTGTTTTGCCCTAATCGAATAAACGAGTAAAAAAACAATGGACTCAAATGAGTAAGCAGATTGTTGATGTTTGAGAATTTAAGAACAATGAGATTCCTGAATTTTTTTTTAACTTTTACTACAATAATTTTAATTCTGTTTGCAATAAATTTCTCTAGAACGTCCTACCTAGTTCAACGTTTCTTTCTTGAACTGACTTTCAATATCGTATATATATAGTCATTCAAACGATCATCAATCGCTGTAGACCTCAATCAAATTTGTATTCTGTTCAAAGCACTTAATAGTCTAATTTTATCACATGTTTCAGACAAAGAAATAAGAAGAACATGCTTTGTTTGAGGAAGATAAAACCGTTGCCACTTCTTTTGCGAAGTCTTAAAATGTAAGCTCTTTTATGTTTTCAATGTTTAATAACTGTATCCAAAAAAAGTGCCAAGGTTCTATCTCGCAAAATTTTCCATAGTATAAAAATCACAAAATATTGCATCTTTTTCCTTTTCGTCTGGTATCTTTAAACAGATCATAGACCAATAGCAGTAAAAAAATGCAGATAAACTGCCGCTGGATAATATCTTCCCCTCTAGTGAAATTATAAGCAGCCCAGATACATAACTGTTATCGAAATCTTTCGAAAATTCATTAATTTAAATGCTTGAATATTTGAAATACGTTAAACTTATTTGCAATTCAATGAAAATCGTTACGTCTGCTACAAATGACACAGCAACTACGGACGCCCTCTGGCGGAAAGAAAGAGAACTCAGTTTGAACGAGTGACGCATCTTAGTCGAAAACGATAGACCGTCTTCGTATTTATCTGAAACGCAATACTTGTGTTGATTAATTTGTAAATATTAATTGTGTATATATTTTATATGTTAATAATAAAAATTCTTAAGAGTTTGGCAATGCATAAAAGGAATAGACTTCGAAAGGAAGAACGACGGTTTCCAGGGCAACCCTTTAGAAGTTAATTGAAATTTTCAGTTATCCTTTAAACACGTTAAAAGTTGATCAAATTATAATAAATGTTTAGAGCTGGTGGACAGTAGATTATCCTGATCTAAAGCATCTGTTGCTACAATATTCTTTCATGAGCGTTAAAAAGCTGTTAATGTAGTCCATACCTAGTAACATATTTACTTAAAATTTAACGAACAACAATTTTAAGAACAACGAAAATTTAACGAACAACGAATAACTTTTTCTATTTTAGGAGAATTAAATCAATTTGAAATATAGAAATGGAAATTAATAGGATGTATTATAGCATAATTTTTCGTAAGAATTATTTGGATCTACAATTAGCACTCTCACATAAAAGGAAGAACTTGTGGGGATTTATTTAATGTGCTTAACAGTTAATTTTATTTTGGAGCAACATTTCCTATCGCTTTTGCTTTCAAACCACGCTTTCTTGCCAGAATGATATTTCAATTTCGCGCGTTATCCAAAGTAGGGTAGAAAGATACTATTTAAGCTGGTGTCCGAGTTACTTCAAACAGAGCGTGTTCAGGCTTTCGGCCACGTTGTTTCGCTGATATTTAAGCTTACTATTTTACAGCCGTGCATATTAATTGCCGGTTTGTCTATGTGGGTGGTAGGTAGCTCGCGTTAGTCATCTTTGTGCAGCTTCGGTTGATTATTTAACTTAGTTTTTAATTTTATATTTCTATTCTGAGTTATAGCCAAAAGTTTTGGCTTAGTTTTATAAGCAACCCTTCGTAAGCCTTGTTAATGATACAGTTTGAACTTAACGAATAGTAGCTTCACAGTTCAAGTAAAAATCTAGCCAACAAAGTAATTTAGCTGGAATCTTACTAATGTATTGAAGTTAGCACAGGAATAATGTTGCTACGTCTGCTATTATGTATTATTAGTCATATTATTATGTGAAACAGGTGTTTCATTCGTCTTAGGTTGCTGATTTACCACTATAAAAACATAAATGAACAGAAATTGGCTGATCTCTGTTTATTTATGTTTATGATCGCTGCAAGATATTGAAAATCTGGAACTAAAGGTACAAGCACACCAAATTTTGATTTTACATGGTAGAGAGTTTCTTGAAAACAAAAATCATGCAGAAACCATTCGCATAACAAGTGTAATGAAGCATATTAGGGACTGGATTTTCATATTTATTTGATGATAGTAAAGCACTCAATGGCTATTTGCCTATGGGAAGGGATGCTTTTGTGGATGTGTTTCTAAAGCTGGCTCCTGTTTATGTTATTACATGGGAGGAATGATGAAAGCATGCGTGTTCCAGGCCTCCAAACGGGTTAAATTACCTAAAATTTTCTCTTATCTACTCGTTCAGTGGGAGAACCTGGCATATAAAGGAATTGAAGACTAGATCCAGATGGAAAACTCCATGAAAATAGTTAACGAATCATATGAGAAAGTTAAATTTCGTTTTTATGAATTATTATTGTTTTACGAAGTGATATTTTATTTGCTATCTCTATTTATTTGGATCAAATCTTAAAACCAATTTTTGATTCTTCTAAAACCGGGTTTAAAATTAACCAAAAAAAAGAGGGGGCCAGTTATGTATCTCCCGTTCTACTGGACCGATTGACGAAATTCAACTTGTGTTTTTCATGTCTCGAAAGCTCGACTTATGATATATATCATATTTATATATAGCATTATTCTAACGTACATGTTTTGACACAAAATCGGACTTTTTCTGAAACGACATGCCAGTTTTTTCCATATTTCGATTCTACGACTGAAATTATGCCAAACTATCAAGTTTTGTAAAAATCGCATGAATAGTTTACATTAGCTTTCAAACTTTTAGCTCCTCAATGTTAATTGAATTTGATATATATTTATTAATATCTCTTTTTTCTTAAAATTATTTGATTCCTTCTTTTAGAATTCGAAATTTAGGCTTAATCCAAATATAATTCGTGCACTTTTTATGACTTATTTTTTATTTTTTTATTTTCAAATATATTTTATAAATTTTTCGAAAACAATTTTGCATTATAACCTATAAAATTTTTAACATCCTCTTCAAGTAGATGTATTTCTGGGCACAACTGCAAAGACTTCTTTTATTCAAAATTTTCTAAGATATGCATGAAATTACATTTTGGCTCGTTTTGAAATTTGGCATCTTTTTTTTTGAGCGATAATAACGTCAAATGTGCTTTACGCATTTGGTTAAAATTATTTTAAAGTATAACGATGACTTTTTTTCCGCTCGTCCGCAATGCAAAAAAGGGAAGGAAAATTAGGTTGCTATAAATTTAGAAGTTCGCTAATTAAATTCTTCTTAGCGCAAACTGAAAAAAAAAATACGCCAAGATAAATTTTTGAACTTCTCCTTAAGTGTGGCACCAAATTTTACAAAATTTAATATTTAGGCATAATTGAGTCGTAGAATCGAAATATGGAAAAAATTGGCATGTCATTTCAGAAAAAGTCTGATTTTGTGTCAAAATACCAATATTAAAATAATGCTATATATAAATCTAATACATATCCTAAGAGGCGCTTTCGAGACATAAAAAACGCAATTTGAATTTTGTCAATCGGCCCAGTAGAACGGGAGATATAGAACTGTCCCTTTCGCCCCCCCCCCGCAGTGTACCTGCAATGGCAGTACACTATTCCAAAGAAATGTTTCAAAACTCGAAGCAGGTTTTTTATTATTTAATGCGGATATTTTCTCTCACATCCTTGTTATAAGTATTACAGAATTTCCATTTCCGTATCATCAGATAGATCGAAAAATATGATTTCAAATAAAGAGTTTTGTGTACTTATAAAGTAATTTGCCAGATTTGGGCGATTTTTTTATTACCGCGTTGTTGTTAAAAGTAACGGATTTCTGAATTGAAAGAACTGATCTTTCGTTTTTATAAGTGTATAACTTTAAATTACACATGATATTTATATTATTAAGGGTATTTAAATTACACATAATTTAAATGGAAGCAGGTACTTGGATTGGCTATTAATTATGTTAACAGATAAGATGTTGGAAGAGTTTGCCTCGTTTTAAATATTACCAAGAATTTTATTGCAATTCGACATTTTTGATTAACAAAGCGTTTTCTCGGAGAGCTCTGCAGTTAATGTTTAATCATTAAATTTTAGTTGAAGTAAAATAGAACTTGTACATAACGCAGTTTGAAAAGAAAGAATTTCCATAATAAAATTAAAGGGTCTGAAATTAAAATTAAACTTTTATTTTGCATATATATATATATATACACACACACACACATATATACACAAAGTGATTAAAAAATATCTGGCAAAAATGTAAAGCAGACTGAGGGGAGCGAAAAAAAGCAGATTTTGTTGTGGAATATGTGTGCTGAAACAGTGCTTTGAGGAGATGCAGGCTGTTGTTGAACGATAAGTAAACGCGTTTTCGTTGGCGAAAATCATCATTCTCCTTGCAGATTTCGAACAATAA
>KK117646.1:318207-346582 GCA_000611955.2 Stegodyphus mimosarum
ACAAAATTCAGCTACATATATTTTATCAGCTTCAGCTGAAACGAAGCAGCTATTTAAAGACGGTACAGAGAAAGATTACAGTACCTCCTTTGCGCAGTTACTCCGTTAGAAAAAAAATGTATATCGGCAAGATCCACGATCATGCGACGATGCGTACCACTTCAAATCAGCACGGAGAATAAAAATTTAAACGCTTCTGCAGGCTTTCACTCATTGCTCAACAGCTCCTCTGCCATCTCAACGGTCCATTTCAGCGCACATATTCCATTAAAAAATCTGCTTATTTCAGTCCCGTCTACTGCTTTTGCATTTTTGCCTGATATTTTTTAATCACTTTGTATGTACTGTATGCATAATATGAAGTTTAGTGAACGAACAACTTCAATCGTTGTTTGATAGCAATGTGTTTCATTCCCATTCTCCATATTTTTTAAGGCAATTAAAGTACGTTAAATACGTACTTCACAAGCTGACATTCAATCAGCCTTATTGCTTCAATATGCCTTTTCTAGTTTGTATCTAAAAGTTTCTTCGGTGGAAATCTGAAAAAAAAATTCTTTAAAAAACCATTATACAACTGCTGTAATATACCAAAAAAATCGGTCAGACAGAAAAAAGGGGATAATGCCAGCATCACAATTAAAATTTATGTACGCGCAAGTAGGAGGAAAAATCAGAAATGAGCTTTTAATCCTAAAACTTGCAATTTATAGGGTCTTGAATTACATATTTCTTGTTACTGTGCCTGTGAAGCGCCCTCTATCGACGAAAATTTTAACTATTTTTTCCCTTACCCCCCAAAAAAATCCCACCCCCTTGACGAAAATAACTTTTTTGCAAACCAAGTTCAATTCTACCAATTCCTTCAATTGTTATGAATTTTTAAAATATTTAGACTTATGGGGCAACATGTATATACTGCTTGCGGAAAATAAATTAATAGTTTCATCAATAAGCACTAAGAAGAAAATACACTCTACCATAAAAAAATCGACGCATCAAGAAATAGTTGTCCGATGGAGACAAAAATTGGTGGATAGGAAATTATGCACAGAATAGAAAATGATTAACATTTTAGAACAATTGAATGATTTACTTCAGAGTTACATAGTTACAAAACAACGAGCTCAGTAAGGTGTTGACACACCTCTAGTATGGATGCAAGCTGCCACACGGCTGGCATAGACTGATAAAGCTCCCGGATGGTCTTCTGCGGCATTTCTTGCTAGATTTGCTCCAGTTGTCGGACTAGGTCATCAGCTTTTCCTGGTAGATGCAGTCCCTTTCCCGTCATATCCCAGACATGCTCGATCGAAGAGAGCCCATTGAAGTGTTTGATAAGCTGTAAGATAGTTCGTAGCAACACGTGCCGTATGTGGTCTGGCATTATCTTGCTAAAAAAAGGCCAGGGTACTGCAAAAGGAATGGTAGCAAAGTAAGTCTCAGAATGTCGTCGACGTACCGCTGTGCTGTAAGTGTGCCTCTAATGACGACCAAAGATGTCCGGCTATCAAAGGACATGACACTCCAGACCATAACTCCTGGTTGAGGCCCTGTGTGGTGTGCAATAGTGATAGCAAGATCGGCTCGCTGCTCTGGGTGTCTTCATACACGTCTTCCATGATCGTCACGACACAGCTGGAAGCGGGATTCGTCGCTAAAGGCTATATGCTCCTAGTCAGCGTCCTTCCAACCTGATCGAGCCAAGTACCACTGTAATCTGGCTCGAGAGTGTGCAAGCGTATGTGGCATAACGGTGGTACAAACGTAGATTTTGCTTTATTAGCCGTCTGTGAATGGCCATGGCGGACACTCGTGTGCGGGTCGCACGTCTGATGATGTGATGCGATGACTGTGACAGCTGATCTGACAATCACTCTGTCCTCCCGATTTGTTGTGGCCGTAGGTCGATCGCTACCATCATGACTCTGAAATCTGCAATTGTCCACCCATTCTTGCCAGAATCTTCTAATCACCGCATCGCTTTGACTCATATGACGAACGATTCTCCGATTTGCCCAACTTGCTTCTTTCAATCCAATGATACGAACTCTTTCAAACTCTGACACTTGCTCGTAATGAGATTGAATCCTGCGGCGAAGCATTTTTCTCAGTCTTTGAAAGGTACCCTAAATCGCAATGCAACAGAAAGTTTTAACAACAGTTCAAGAACAGCTCCTTATATACGACTGCTGAATGCACAATTCCGATGCGATACAGATCGCACTACTCATTCATTGGACACCAAATTTTAATCATTTGCATAGTTGGTCAAAACATTTATGCATATGAAACTTTTAAGCAATCGGATGATTTCTTCTTGGTGCGTCGATTTTCTGTTATAGAGTGTAATTCTGGCTTGATAAATCTCAAATACATGCATTCAAAATATATTAACAATTTAAACGATAAAAAAAATTAAACCACCTGAAGTTTGCAACATGGAAATATGTGTAATAGAAGCTACTTTTTGTTTGATTTATAATGATCAAATTTTGGTATCTTTTTCATAGCTTCGTTCAAGTATTTGTTAGCATAGTACTACAAGTTATCAATAACGTGATATACAATATCACGTGAAAATACAGATCTCTGTTCCATTACAAATTAAAAGTAGTATCTTTAACAAGACTTAATTTTTTGCAGAACTGCGAGTATCTCACTGACTAATCTGCTCTTAAAACGTACCAGATGACCAGTTGTCAACCCCAGTTTAAGATTATTAATGCTGTCTTAGGGTTTAAAGAAGATCACAAAATCATAACCACGTAAATATACTCACAGTCAATGAAATTAGCATAAAAAGGAGGTGTGGGACGCAAATGAAATTTAATAGGCAAAGATGTAGCTCTAAGATAAACATTATCTTAAAACCAAAACAATTAGAAAAAAATTTAGACGTTCGGCCTTAGTCCAGTTCTCTTCAAGAAAGCGTTGTACCACCTTATGCTGAATTAAAGTCATAACATAGTTCGACATTAAGTCCAACAGATACCTAGTATCTTCCTGTGGTAAATAGTTCCAAGCTTATTGTACGGTGAGTTCTAAATTTTGAGCATTGTTCCCCCATACATGGTCGGTAGGGAACAGCTTCGGGAAACGCTGAGGCCATAGAAGTGTCTACGACTAATGTGGGCAATCCTGGATAACCGTACTGGCAGTCGGGCATTATCTTACTGGAAAATAATGCTCCTGGATCTCGGCAAGGAATGGAAATATATTCGGCCATATAGCTCGTCCACATATTACTAGGCAGTTTTCGTGCTGCGAAGCATTAATAGAGCGGCCAGGCTATTATAGGATATGACTGTGGCTATAATACTTCCTGAGGAGAATCGTTCCTTTCGAAAGCAAGGTTGGTATTTTACTTTGGCCAAGGGACTTTCACACTCGGACACATCAACATTCGACTCCATATGAAGCGTGACACATCTCTGAAAATCTAGGGTACCGTTCCATGGCACTCCGCATTGCTCTGATGTATCGCTACAGGAAATGGATCCGCGGATTTTCCAGTATTAAAGGCAAAGCATGTAAAGGACACGCAAATCTCAAATTTGCTTCTTGGACACGTCTTACAATCAATAGTTTTCAAGCACATTTGAGCCGCTGCAGTTGTCCATATAACGGATGAAGTCACCAATGGATCTAAAGATGCGTGGCGAACGATTTTTTGATGTTTTGCTCCGGTGGTCTGCTTGGTTTTACTTAAACCAGTCCATCGTGTATGATTCCCTTCAAGTGTCCTCTGTTATCAAACTGTCGATTTTATTGTCCGAACGATCCATGCGAATGGCTAGAAGGTCGCGCAGCTCTTCCCGTGCGATTTTCATTCCGATGGTAAGGACTCTCCAGAAGTCTCCAAATGCACAAATCGTTGTCTTTTGTGTATAAAGAACATCTTCCTTTTTTCGCATATGTGACTGAATTAGCCAGTCTTTACGTGCTCATATGTTATCGAAGAAACGCAACTATTTAAAATCTGCCAATTCGCTATTGCAGAACCACCCGCAGGTAATGTGACCATATAATGTAGCACTAAATATAAATGTGCAATATTTGCGTATCAACGTGCACCCTGATTTCACTATCGACAAAACAATGCGCAACAGAGAGGACACTATTTGCCTGGTTTTGCTATCCTGCATGGTTTCTTTGATGTGTGCTAATTTCATTGGCCGTAAGTGTATTCTCAGTGTTGCCCATAGAGGTATAAGCTTTAAATTCAAATCTCATCCGAACAGTTTCGTTAAAGTAAAAACTAACAGCTTTATTTTTATTACATGAAACTGGTTTACATTGGTGCCTAGAATTCCCTCCAAAAACAGGAATTCCGTGAAGTAGTGACATGTTTACCACAGAAGTAGAATTATATGTTTCTATGGAAAAATATTTTGAATGCATTAGTAAGAAAATTCGGTTACACGTACTCATAAAGCCATATCACTTAAATATCAAGATGAGAATTCTGAACTAGGTACTAATACCCCCAAAAGACATTTATTGTATCAAAATTAACACTAAATATTTATCGCTTAGTATACTTAACTGGATTTCATTACTTACGTTTGCACCAGCATCTAAAAGCATAGACACGATGGCTGTAGCATATTCTATAGACTCATTACAGACTGCACTTATTAAAGGGCCATTTTCTAGCTCCTGTGCAGTCACGCTACAGTCTTTTGATAAAAGAAACTGCACAACTTGAGGTGTGGAGTACCTACAGCCTTTATCAAGTGGAGTTTCTCCATTAACGTCTATCTTCTGGAGAAAGGACTGCGGCGTTTTTTCGATTAAAAGGTCTATAATTTCTAAAATATAATGCATACATCAACTGAATATTTAAAAACATACCAAAGCAAGAAATTTTTTTATCAGTATTAGACCTAAACATGAATCAGAAGCACATTTTTGAAGTGGTAGAAACACAAAAACTTAGAACCTAAGTAAATTGTATCATTAAAAGTATCTGTTAAGGGAATTCAAAAATAGGAATTATTCTTTTTGTGTTTAGATAGAAACTATTTATGTAACGTTTTTAGAAGGAAAACCGGGTGCATTAATCCTCAGCATATGGGGTGAACAAAGCATTTAAATATTCGTATATCATGCCTAAATGTTATGTTAATTTTCTGAAGTAGCTTTCTGAAGAGTGACAAAAAGGGAAAAGTCTTCATTTTTAGGTAGGGGTTGCTTGTTTTCTGCTCAGATGAAAAATACCGCAAGTAATATGAGTACTTCACTTTGTCAATAGTGCTACAATGCTGACCCTCAAAGAACGCTCTCAGGACTTCTTGACAATCGATAGAAACTTAATCATCAAATTATAAAAGAGATGAAGGAATCTTTCTGGGGGAGCGCTGAGCACAATCACGCATTGCACAAAAAATCTTCGGCATGTCTTGAAGATACTTTTTTTATCTAGCAGCAGCCTCTAGCCGTTTATGGGCATTGGTCACAACTAAGGCCGGAAGCGGTGGCCCCTTTATTATGGAGGCAAACAGGAGGGCCATCGTTGCCTCCTATGAAGGGACGAATAAATTACATCCGCGCCTTCTCCGGGATTCGAACCCGGGCCCTTTGGTACGGCAGTCAGAGTCACTAACCACTTTCCCGCCTGGGCAGCTATCTTGAAGATACTGTTCCCGGGATAAGTGCATAGCTTCAGAATATCCTAGAATATCCCGTTAACCTCCTAAACACATCCGAGTGCTTAATGTCACGTCCCATTATAGACCCAGGGCATTCTCGCTAGATTCCATGAACAAAGTACGAGATATTATTAGGATCTGATGTCCAACTTATTGCTTATTCTGGACATCTGGACTATCCTCCCATAAGGTCCTAAACACTTCCGCTAAATGGCTTAATATCACATCCTAGTATATTCTTGCTGGGTCCCATGAACAGTGTACTGGATGTTATCAGGATTTGAAGTCGTACCTTACACATCCGCAGCACATCCCGAAATATGCTCTTAATCTTCTTAAATACATCTTTCCAAGCGTTTAATGTCACATCCCAGGACACCTTGGGATGTCAGGGTACGGAATGTTACTAGGATCTGAAGTCTTATCTTCCACATCCTCAGAACATAACGTCCTAAATATTGGACAAAGTTTAGAAATAACTCTTTAGCAAATGTGCATCAAAGAGCAAAATATATGAAAATTAAAGAATTAGTACGCTTTCAAATCTGGAAATGTGCATGCAGAACCAAAATTGCTAGAAGAACTGAGAATACATATCCTTATTAGAATACTTGAGAACGGATACCCTCCGAAGAATACACTACGAATATCCTCAGTATGTAAAATGACGAAGTCTTCGATATGACTGAGAATCAATATCTTCGGGACATGTTCTCATATGCCGGAACATTCCGACATAAACAAGACATCCTCAGGATGTTGAATTACGATGTCCTTAGGATATCTGAAAATCAGGAATCCTAAGTATGCTTCGGTAGTCAGAAATCCTAAGTTTGCTTCGGTACGATGTGATTTAAAGAGGACATTCCGATGGTATTCTGCGCTCTGAGAAACCGTGTACAAACATTAGCATTTTCAGAAAGTTAGCAGTCACTGTTTAATAAAACAGCTTTCCACTTTTGACCGGCATAGAAAATCTCAAATCTGCACTAACGTACAATTTATCCCTAAAGGAATTTCTTGGACTCCTTAAAGAGGTCTAAGAAGTCAACATTTTAGTACTGAAGACCAAATGAAGGAGGCTGTCCTGTGATAGTCTAGATGCATTGAAATATCTTTCTACGATGAACCTTTCCAGGGATTAGTTAAACATTGGGGTAAATATGTAAATGAGGCAGGGGAATATGTCTCCAATCATTGAAATTTTCTTTTATTTTGAAAACTGTAAAGTCCCTGGTTGATTCGAAAACTTTCATAAATTGTTTTGTTGTTGTTTTCTAATTATCTAACAAGTCCATGGGATTTGGAAGTATAAAAGATTTAATTTCAGGGATTCTAAGGGTATAAAAAAGCATAATACCACGTTATGAGTAAATTAATTATGGAAATGTATATTTAATGCACAGTTAGTCAAAAATATATAATTTTATACATTCCATTTTACTTAATCGACCGACGAAATTCAACTTACGTTTTGCCACACCTCAGAAGTGCAACTTAGAATATATATTAAATTTACAAGTTACGTTGTTTTAACATACGTATTTTGATACAAAATCAGACTTTTTCTGAAATGACTTACTGAGTTTTTGCATAAATACAAAGTTCTGCAAAAGTTCGCACAAGCAGATTGTTTTAAATTAACATTTAAAAGTTTAACATCAGCTAAATTTAAAATTATCTAAATTAGTATTTTATTATTAGATTGTATTGTTTAGAACTAATTTAATATTAGCTATCAGTTTAATATTAGCTAAATATGGGTCCTAGTATGAATTTTAGTTTATTTTTTTAACGCCGCTTTTCTAATCAACTTCCTACTCGACGCTTCTTTCACAATCGGAAAATTCATTCCAAATGAAACTCAGATAATTTTCTTATTTATTTAAAAAATTATATTTTTTAATAATTTTTCTAATTTTTTCGAAAACTTATTTAAAACATAATCTATGAAAATATGCAATCATCTTAAAGTAAATATTTTTAAGACATATTTTCAAAAATTAGAATTTTTTTTCAAAAATTTCGGTTGTATATCTAAATTTAAATATTAAAAGCGTTTGGCGATGATTCCAAAACCAGCGGAGGTTTAAAAGCGATAATGATACTCATTCACTTCCACACTGCTTAAGTTCTTTTTGACCTGCATTTAATTTTCGTTCGTTCCGCTTTACTTTAACGCCCGCTAGCGGCCGAGCGGTAAAGCCGTTGAGCATTAATAGTTTTAACAAGCGCTCGAATCCCGGCGGAAGAGCTGAATAGTTGGGCATTTTCGTGGTTTTATGTATGTACACACTAAAATTTCTCTTAGAAAGTCCCCGATAAAAATATCCCTGCCTTAAGCACGCAGAAATCGTGTGATTTGCCAAAAAATGATACCAATTTACTTTTAACGAAATTTAATAAACGGATTTTAATCAGCATATAGAGTTTCGTATGCTTTAGTAACATAAACCAACGAGTTCTAGAAAGACTGTAGAGAAATTATCCTTATGATACATACAAAGTCAGAAGAAGGGTGTAAACGACGGTTTATTCGATCACAAAGAGTTTACAGACGACCCCACGTGGGTTTATACAAGCCAACACTTATGGCTTAACTTAAATAAGTAATGTTGAACTTTAAACAAAATGTAATTAAACTAGCCTAACGGCTCACAGGATAATTTAAACGCGCAGGTAGGCTTTAGCTCGTGGAAGCCGGCGGAACAAACCTAATGGCTAGATGCGCTCAACGCCACAGCATCAAATCACTATTAAGTCAAGGTAACAACATGGCTCTAAGTAGGCATTACATGCTCTAAAAACAAACTTAGCTCATCACTTTGGTAATTGGTGTACGACCCAGAGGTCTTCACCAATCTAAATTACTCGTCCTAAAAAGGAAACTTAAGAAATACACTGGTGTGCAAAAATTAAGGACGAAGTCGAAAAATTAGCATATCAGCTGAACGAAGAGGCAGAGCGGACAGAAAGACCAATCAGGAGATTAAGTAAGGTGATGTACGGTAGCACACAGGGAGTGTCTGAGTAGTATAAAGCATGTTGTCGGTGTAAGATCAGTATTTCTGGCAAAGAGATTGCACGCCGTATAGCAGTTAAAATCACACCGAGTTGCTGCCTCAGCGAGAAAGGGCGAATAATCAATCTGTTAGACGACATCTGGATGCTTTTACCCGAGGTCGAATCATTGGGAAGTTGGAGGAAGGCCGCAGTGTGACAAGTGTGGCTGCAGAGTTCGGAATTGCTCACAGCATCGTTTCACGACTTTGGAGACAATTTCAAACTACAGGAACAGCTATCCGGGGGTTTAGTAGTGGTCGTCCACGAGGAACCACACCCGCAGATGACCGGTATATTGCCTTACAGGCCAGAAGAAACAGGCGGCAGACAGCGGGAGAAATCGCTAGACACACGACACAGGCGACTGGACGACCGATATCGCGTTTTACCGTGGCCAGAAGACTGCACGGTGGTGGTCTGTTTGCACGACGCCCTGTACGGTGTGTACCTCTAACGCCTGCCCATCGGAGAAGGCGTTCTCTGTGGTGCCGGGAACACCGGAATTGGAGAGACAATGAATGGGGACGAGTACTCTTTACAGATGAGAGCAGATTTAGTCTGAGTTGCGATTCTAGACACATACACATCTGGACAGAGCGGGGAACACGCAATAACCCCTTCAACATCATCAAAAGGGACTGTTTTGGAGGTCGCGGAGTTCTCGTTCGAGCAGACATAATGCTTGGTAGCCGGACCGACCTTCATATCTCCCAAGGAGGTTCGTCACCTGGGACTGCTATTGTAACGAGGTTCTTCTTCCTTACATGCGTCTTTTCACAAGGGCTATGGGTCCTCAGTTCCTCTTCATGGACGACAACGCTCCACCTCATCGCACAGTTACTGTCGAAGAGCTGTTGGAGAGTGAAGCTATTGAACACATGGATTGGTCGGCAAGGTCTCTGGATCTAAATCCCGTCAAGCATGTACGGAACGTACTAGGGAGACCCGTGGCAGCACGTAACTTATCGCCAGTAACGAATTCGAAACTGCGATTGGTGCTACAAGAGGAACGAGCAGCAGTGTCTCAACAGCTCATTAACAACTACATATCCAGCATGCACAAATGATGTGAAACCTGCCTAGCAGTCAGGTGAGATCATATCCCCTATTAAAGACCGGATGTTTCTTGCTGGACACCCATCACAGGGATGTTTCGGCCTTCAGTCGCATTGCGCTCCATGCTACTTTTTCAATAAAGCTTCTTTTATCCCTCTGATTTCTCTTTTAGTAAGTGTTGCTTACATTACTCATGTCCTTACGCATTGGGGATCTTACGGTATTAAATGTGTTGATTTGAAAAACTTTTGTACAAAGTTATATTGAAAAAACCGTCTCGTCCTAAATTTTTGCAGACCAGTGTATATTAAAAAACTGGCTTAAAAGCCTGTACAAAGTAAGGCCAAGAATGGCGGAGAGTGAGCCGGGCTAGGCCAGAACTGATGAAGACAGGATCTGTAAGCCTTACCCGCTCAGCTATGGGTCACTGTGTGAGATAAGCAGTTTAGGTTTCTTGAGAGAATTTAAGCATAATTTCAACTGTTCTGAAAGAGGTGATAAGTTTATCTGTAGTAGTTTTGGCTTTTTTAATCTGACGAGCAAGAGTGAAGATATTATTAAGTAGATTAAAAACTTGAGGATCTTGAAAAATTTGCATGATTTCTGGAACCTATTCATTTGGAGTTAAAATTTTTCTTTAGCGCTTCATTGTACGAATTTTTTGGATATGTCGAATTTTCTGAAGTAGCTGGAGTGATAAAAACGGGAAAGTCATCTTTTTTGGTAGGGTTGCTTGTTTTCTGCTTGGTTAATTTTTTGAAATCTCTGCTGATAAATTCTACAGCCAATGGTAATATGCATTTGGGCTTTTCGTCTGGTTGAAGCTGACATGTGATGCTCCTGTGGTTTTTCGTGCATTTTACACAGCGTGTGGGTTTGTAACAGTTTGTCTGAGAGTGTCCAAACTCCTGGCAACTAAAAACAACTTCCAAAACCTTCGCTTAAATAGCACTTCTTTCTCCCTTAATTTGCATATAAGCGCGCTAATTGATTTACTTTCTGGCAAGAAAGCGTGGGTGAAAAGGTGGTTGAAAGTTGAAGAAGAAAGTTGCTTAAAATAAGTTAACTATTAGTCAAAAAAAATAAATAAAGCCTCACAAGCGTAATACTTTAAATTAAAGAAACGTCAGATTAACATTTTTTACAAAATTTTAACTTCATTAAAATTTTTAAGAATGTTATTTAAAGAAAGGTTATAATTGATTAAATTTCAGAACAGAAGCAATATTTTCTTACATTAACACATCCTCTGCATTTCACCTTCGGATTCTTTATATGAGCAAGTATTTTATGTTGCCGTGTTTTTACCCAAATGTATCTAATTTTTGCTTTTGAATAATTGAATATTATAGAAAGAAAAAAAACTGGTCAAAAATTTAAAGAAACGAGTTGTTGAATTTGTGTAAAATTCATAATGATTTTCACTGAAATAAATTTCAACCTTTTTAAATATGTAAGAAATACTTTCCTTATTACACTTTTTTCCTGCAGTTTTGCCAAATCCTCAGTTATTATTTCATTCTGCAATCTTCCAATGCAAAAGTAAATAATGCTTAATGTTTCATTGAAAAATTTTCTTTTACTGCTATGGTGTAAATTCATGCGCAGACAGCATGACTGTGTCCTAGAAACCCGTAAATAAAATTATAATTCTTTAAAATATATTTTCAAATATACAATCACATGAATGAAAAAGAATTCATAATTTTATCTTACGACAAAATTTACTTAATATTTTCTCTGAAAAGTAGTGACAACATCAAGACACATATGATATCCCCCAAGGTATATCAAACAATCTTATGTAAAACATGGAGTTCGAGTTCTCGGGATATGCACCAATACCATGCCAGATAAAAGCTAAATATTGACTAAATTTTTCATCTCCATGAAAGAACTATCAAAAGAAACTATACCAAATCTCAAGGAATTATAAAACTTATTTTTTTTACTTTGATTTTTATACAATATTTTCAACTACTGATTTCTAAACGGTTTTGATCTTTTGCGCAGATAGCTTTATAACATAATTATGAATGATTTAGAGCAATGAACACTTCAAAACTGTTTAATTTCTCCACTTAATTATAAAATCCTCTCGGTTACAAATAAAGACCAGAAACAAGACAACACAATGTTTGCAATCGATGCGGCGAAATTCTAGTAGAAAGAGATTACAACAAAACCTCTGGAGTTCTGCCGCCAAACCGGGACAGTGGGTAGCGATGCTGACTGCCGTGCCGAAGGGTTCGGGTTCGAATCCCTTGGAAGGTACGGATCTTTTTAAATGTATAATGTCTGTGCGGCATCGGGGCGCTCTAAATATGCGACGAACCAAAAGTTCTTCCGAGAGGTGGGTGGTAAGAAAGAGGGGGTGGGAGACCCTCGGACCCGTCCTTCCGGGTGCTCTGCTTCAAAATGTGGGGCGGAACTGAGAAAAGTCGCACTGTCAGCAGTATGGCGCTCAAAGCTCTTGCCAACGCCATTCAGAATCTTGTACTCCTTGCCACGATGAATTTTAAAATTTCAACATTCAGTCCACTTTCTAGACTCTCTTGTTTCTGCAAGCCCAAATCATTATCGTAATTATATCAGAGACGGCTTTTCAATCTTTTTTTATAAAATGCCGAAAGTATGAGAACTTTTGCATGTAAATTTATTTCAATACATTTTAACAAATCACACAGGTTTGTAAGGTTCTAATTTTGACATTATTATTTTATCTTTTAACATCATGAATTTTGTAATACCCTATTGAAATCCTTCGTATTTCTTTGAAGGCTCCGCAATTCTCTAAAAACGAACATTTCTATAAAAATTAGGCGAATCCTTTTTAAGTGACTTGCCTGTTATTTTGCCAATAGGAGCTCAAACTTCAGAAAGGCCGTAGTTTTTTATGTAAAGTAACTATCCTTTTGAGAACTGCATTAAAACATTAGAAAATAAATTTTTTAAAAAAGTGTTCTTTTAAACGTATGTTACATTCATTCCTATAAATGGTAGCTTTCATTTTCTATATATAAGAGGATAAAAAGAAAAAAATTCTTCAGAAGTAAAAAAAATCCTCTAATTCTGAAGGAGTACTCACTACCAGCATTCTTTACATTCAGTAATTTATTATGTAATTATAATAATCATAATTTAGAATTTGCTTTTCTGCACATATCACTTTTTAATTACATTGCTCAATTTTATTACAACTATTCAGTTTCATAAATGATTAATATTTTTATATTCATTATAATCAGCAATCACAATTTTTAATAGTTTCCATATTAATGGTCAGAAATACAATTTTTAAAAATTGAATCTAAAAGAAAAATTTTAATGTGGTATGAATACTTATTATTATTTCATAATTATTTATGCTTCATATTTATCTGGTTCTCAAAATAATTCACTATTTTTAACAGAAACTCAAAATTTTAATTATTATTTCTTCAAAATTTAATAGCTTACCTTAACTGAAATATTTGAATTTTTTTAAAACTCCTAACGGAATTTCTTCAACATTACTATTAAAAACTAAATTTCTAAGGCCATAAAATTTTAGTCTGAATAATAAGTTTCAAGAATGTTCCATGATTAAAATGTCTGATAAATATCAGAATCTGTTATTTAATTTATTCAACATTACCACTGAAAAGTAAATTTCTTAATACCCTAACGTTTTAATTTTTTATCATTTCCATAAAAACAGCATTAAACAGATAACTAAATTTCAAAATAATTAATATCATGAACAATTTTTCTTACTGATGATTATATAAAACATATTAGCTGCAATTATTAATAAATTAATTAAGTATTTCACTGTTATGAATGTCGATTCATCTATAATAGTTTGAAGTTGTGATACAGCTGCCTGAAGATGGGGCGCTAATCGTGGCACACAATTATATTTTACCTCTTGACAAACACGCACATTCCCTTGAAAAAAACAATTTCTTGGAGCTGCCTAAGCTGGCGCAAAGCGTGCGCCCTTTCTTGAACTATTAGTTACGTCGGCATCTTTAACAATTTTTTTTTCTTTTTTGTAAGTAAAGAATGTGTAGTAGTAGACAGAAAGTTCACAAGCCAGAGAACGAGAGAAGGAATGCTTAGTTTACATATGAAGGTTTGCTTAAGACTGATTCAGTTACTGTTTAACCTCATTTTGATTGGATATTTTAAGTATCACTTCGTGAATATGGATACCATTATTGGATGAAGCTTTGTATAAGTATCTGCATCATTAGCGTTACACAAAATCGTGTGAAGCGGATTAATTTTGATTTTACGCATTTTGAAAAATTTATTATAAATAGTTGCTATTTTTAGGACAGAAAGAGGAAATAACAAATATTAAAAAGGAAAGTTAAGGGTCTACTGAAAATTAAAGCAACTGCTTACTTGGCCTTTATTTTTTAAGCCACTGGCCGTAGATATATTCTACTGTTACGAAAATGTTTTAAATAACGCATATAATTATATTTTGGCATTTTTTATATTTAAACGAGAATAAGTAAATAAATAAATAAATTTTGTAAAAATCACGCAATTTAACTTTTCTCACGGTATCTATACTTATATTTAACAAAGTACTATATATCATTATAAAAATGCAGCAGAAAAAGTGTGACTCCCGTACGACATAAACTGATCGAGGCATTTAATTTTAGACATCATATTCAGAGTCCTTGCACAAATGGAAGAGCGAAATATTTCCTTATAAACAATTTAACTAAGAATAAAATATCAGTCTAAGAAACGATTCCTGATGTTAATATTACATAAAGATGGTGTTAATATTACGCTGCGATAAGTTGTAAGGTTTTAGTTAAACTAACCAAGTTTATTTTAATTTAAATCTTTTCTATCTCCTCTCTCCTTCAACTTCCTGTCAGAAGAAGCGCGCGTTTTTAGCTTATGCTAATTTTTGAAGTTCAGCCAAGCACTATTTAAGACAGAGGTAGAAACCTCTCGGTGTGTGAGAGCTTTGCCTCAGATCACGGTCACGCTGCTCAACGTTCGCCTGACCAGCTAGCAGTTTAAATTTATAAGCCATAGTGCTTACTACGTGATTGCTTTGTAAAATAAATTAAAGTGCGGTAGTATTTAGTATACCTTGCTACGCACCCTTTTCGGTAGAGGCCAACTTCCGCGAATTGCTCTGCGAAGCAACGTTTAATTTAAGTTCTATTTTAATTCATTTAAATTTATTTGATTGTTAAGTTTGACCAAAGTGTGGTCTGTTACGTTCTGTATCTCTCCCGAATTGGGAGGTTTGTTATTAATAGTGAATTAATAAAAGAGGATTTCAAATCCCTTCACGTGCAGTTATTCTCCAGCCCAGCAGTTACATCAGAACATAGCGTACCTTCCGCTCCCTGTTCCAGTTCAGGACTTAGAACGTAAGGATAAGAACCCTTTACAGAATTTACCATGTTCTCAAAGAATACACACAGAATGCTAAGTCCTGATAGTGGCGCCCGCACAGAAAGAAGAGGATGGCCTCAACAACAAGAAGACGAACCTGAGACACCTGCTGTACCTGTCCAGAATCCTGAGATAGCACCTCCTGGCATAGAAGGATTCGGCTACATCGTACAAACCATGCGAGCAGCCATGAAGCCAGCGGCAAGTTTTGACGGCAAGACAGCCGTAATCAATTTCCTGGAAAAGCTAGACTCCCACTTCATGCTATATCCAGTCCACGAATTTCAGAAAGTCGCTCTTGCTACCAGCGCTTTGAAGGGCCAAGCGCTAAGTTGGTTCAAGTGCATCGGAAAGAATCTCTTGGGGGAACCAGGAAGCCCCACATACACGTATGAAAATTTCAAGAATTCTCTAGTGAAAGCATTTCCCGTGGTGCGAGATCGAGCCAGATTGGAAGCTGAACTGTTTAGCCGATACCAAGAAAGAATAGAAGATTTGTCTAATTTTATTTTGAGGAAAATTCAAGTTTTCAAGCTTTTGTATGGAAGTCGCCCGGATCCTGAAATTATTCAAGTTATACTTCCTAGGCTACTGCCCCAAGTTCAAGATTTCATCGAACTAAGAAATCCAACAACATTAGACAGATTATTTGAGCTCGCGGTACAATTTGAAAGCCGAAGAACAGCCGACAACGAACGACGACGCCAATTTGAGCGAAGAAGTCAGTGGAGTTCGCCAAGACCGCAGCAAAAGCAAAATCAAAGTTACGGGAATAAGGCGAAGCAATGGCCGAAGAAAGATGTGTCTCCTAAAGCGAGCGGCGAACGAAGGGAATTTAATAGAAGAACAAGCAAAGATTCCGAGGGCAACCAGAAGAAAAAGAATTTAAACTAAGAGGGATTTCTTCGAGGAAGGTGAAGAAGTCCGAAGCAGCGCAAAACCCTTCCAAAATCAATTTAAACACCGTGGTCGTTAAGAATTTGAGTTTGCCGAAGATTGAAGTTCTAATCAACAACATACCGGCGACAGCCCTCTTGGATACAGGAGCCCAAAGCAGCTTCGTATCGGAAAGATTCTTTAAGAAGCACTTTCGACGTTACAGAATTTTTAGTGCAAGAGACACGGATGTCATAGCGGCCCAAGGAGAAAAATGTAGCTGTTTAGGAAAAGTACCATTGTTCGTGCGTATCAACAACGAACAGGTAAGAATCCTGTTTTATATTGTGCGTAACCTGCAGACTTGTATTATTCTAGGTGTGGACTTTTTTAGTTTGGCAGAAGCAAAAATTGATTTCAAGGGGGGAGAACTAACATTAAATATGAAGCCAATTGAAGCGAAGAATGATAAGCCCCCGCAGCTGGACTTGGAACATTTACAAGCAGAGGAAAAAGAGAAAATCCAAGGTCTGGTAAGTCACTTTGCGAATTTATTTAGTGATGTACCAGGCTTTACGCAGGTGGTGAACCACGACATTGACACGGGGGACGCTCAGCCAGTTAGGCAAAAGCCATATAGATATGATAGGACAAAAGAGGAAATAATTGAACATCATATTAAAGAGATGTTAAAGAATAAAATCATCACGCCAATTTCTAGCAGTTATGCTAGCCCCGTTGTCCTGTGTAAGAAAAATAATGATTACCCGATTACGCACCCGAAGCGGTGGCGTTTTGCTATAGATTATCGCAAGTTAAATTCAGTTACAAAATATCCTGTATATCCGTTGCCGATAATTGAAGAAATTATTCGAAATATTTCGTCTACAAAATACATGACTACATTAGATCTCACGAGTGGCTATTTTCAGATTGGGGTAAAACCCGAGGACGTACACAAAACCGCGTTCATAACGAAATCTGGTACGTACGCATTTCTTAGAATGCCGTTCGGATTATCCGGCGCGCCGGCAACGTTCCAAAGATGTATGGACATCGTCTTAAGACCAGTCCTTGGTAAAAGCACTTTCATATATTTAGACGATATTATAATTACGAGTAGTACTCTAGAACAACACTTACAAGATTTAAGAAAAGTATTTTCATTGTTAAACGAAGCTGGTTTAAAGATAAATGCGTCTAAATGTAAATTTGCCGCAAAAGAGTTACGTTATTTAGGATTTAAAATTTCCCAAAAGGGAATCGAAACGGATCAGTCAAAAATAGTAGCCATTAGAAATTATCCTGTTCCTAAAACAGCGAAGAAATTATCGTCGTTTCTCGGGATGTGTTCATATTACCGGGCTTTCATTAAAGACTTTGCAAAAATAGCTGAGCCACTGCTAAAGTTGAAAAGAAAAAAAGCTAGGTTTTCGTGGTCAGCAGAAGCCAACTTGGCGTTTCAAAAATTGAAAGACGCATTGACTCAAGCTCCCGTCTTAAAATTTCCAGAAGGGGATAAGGGATTAGAGATTTCAGCGGACGCTTCAGATTTCGCGATTGGTGCAGTGCTTTCCCAAAATGGTCAGCCCGTGGCTTTTTTCAGCCGAACATTAAATGAAACCCAAAGAAACTATTCCGCAACAGAGAGAGAAACTCTCGCAGTGTTAGCATCAGTACAGAAATTTCGTGTGTTCTTTGGAAGTTCTCCAGTAACTGTATATACCGACCACGCGGCGGTCACTAGACTCTATTCTGGAAAAAATTTATCACCCAGATTAATAAGGTGGGCTCTCAAATTACAGGAATATAACCTAATAATTAAACATACGCCGGGAAAAGAAAATGTTGTGGCAGATGCTTTAAGCAGAATTAACTTAGATGAAAATGGAAGTGTAATTAAGATAGCCATGTTAACATCCAAAGTATTAGATTCTCGTGAAACAGTAATAGCCGAACTCAAAAAAGATCCGGAGTTCAAAAATATATACAATTATTTGGCCGACCCTGAGAATTTCAATCATCCGGATATTGTGCCGATAAGAAATAGGGCCGAAAATTACGAATTAATTGACGGACTGTTATTCTATACGAAAGCTACTAATGAGAATCATGAATATAGACCGGTTATCCCAGCTAGCATGAGGTTGAATGTATTAGAAGAGTTGCATGATTGTGCCATTTCGGCTCATTTAGGTATAAGAAAAACTGTTCAGAGAGTTCGCGAGGCAGTTTTCTTTCCAGAACTGCAAAAGTTTACTAGGGCGTATGTCCAGTCGTGCCCAACATGTCAATTAAATAATTATGTTAATTTCCGCCCGGCCGGGTTCCTAAATAGTATTAAATCAGAATTCCCAAATCAAATAATAGGCATCGATTTACTTGGACCTTACCCTCGAAGTAAAGTTAATAAAAGCCGATATCTTTTAGTTATAGTGGATCATTTTAGCAAATGGTTAGAGTTAATTCCGTTAAAACGCGCGTCTGCAAAAATTGTAGTAGATTCAATTCTAAATAAGTATATTTTAAAATACGGGGCGCCCCTAAAAGTTATTTCAGACAATGGTCCTCAGTTTGTTAGTAAAATGTTTGAGGAAATGTGTGCAAAACTGGGCATACGTCATCTAAAGATGGTCCCGTATCGTCCGCAGTCAAACATAGCGGAACGGGTGAATAGAAATGTAGTGAAAATAATTCGTAGTTATGTGAAAAACTATCACTCTACCTGGGATAGCCATATAAATGAATTTGCATTTGCCCTTAGGACCGCCAAACACGATACTACACAAAAAACACCCGCTGAACTCTTCTTAGGAAGAAAGATCTTGACCCCCCTAGATAAACTGTTCTTTGTACAGGAAAGGGCAGAAGAATTTAAAATGAGTGATATACAAAAGTTAATACGGGAAGCGACGGAAAATATAGAAATGGCCCAAAGAAAACAGAAATTGTACTATGACCTAAAAAGAAGAGAGGTCAAGTACAATGTGGGAGATGAAGTGTTGAAGATTAAACACAACTTGTCAAATGCCCCAGAGGAAAAGGTGGGGAAATTTTTTCCGCGTTTTGAAGGCCCGTTCACAATTGAACAAATTACGGGGGCAGTGGTTATATTAAAAAGAAATGATGGTCAAACGCTCAAAGCGAATGTGGACCAAATAAAACCGTTCTATAATCGCAGCAAAATGGCTGTATTTAAAGATTCGTTTCAGGATCCGAGGCAATCGACTAGCCAGGAAGATATACGTCAGCAAAAACAGCAGGAACCAGCTACAACGGCATCGAAATGTCAGAAGAAGAAAGCTCCCCCCCAACAAAGAAATAAGAACCAAAAAGGTGGTTTCAAAAGAAAGTCTCACGATGCAGGTGAACAAATCTACGAACGGAATTACGAGCGCACCAAGAGAAGAAAGCAGAATGGGCAAGGGAAGCCCAATGTATCCAAAAGAACTGTGGAATCATCGGACAGGTGCCTGAGAAGCAAGAAACGTCGATTGCAGCCTGAGAATCAACTTCCCGAATACAGCAGGAACCAGGACAAGCAACGAGCAAGGGCCCAGGAGAGAAGGGCCCAGTCCACCAAACGTCCAGCGGAGCAACCTCCTCTACAAAGGAAATTGCCGAGGATACAACGACGGAATTTCAAAAGAAAAAGAGACGAGCAGGCTCCGAAAGAACAACGAAAAACGAGGAAACTGAACCAGGCCACAACTTACTCAAGTTTTAAAGATTGGGCCAAGAAAAGGATGGACGATCATAATAAGATAAGTACAATTTCGTATTCAAAAGTTTAGTTAATTTTTGAGTATACTGCAAGTTGCAGGACTGATTTTACCTCAAGCGAGGTTGACTTTTACGCCAAGTGAGCGATAAGTTCTCATATGGAAAGTAAAATGTTTTGTTAAAAGAAATTGTAATTCTTAAAGATTTAAAATTACTTAATTTTGTAAATAGATTAATTCTGTAAAAGCAATGAATTGCTGAAAAGAATATGTTAACTAAATGATTTTGTACGACGCTTTGTCTAAAGACTTGTAAAATGTCTAGAATGAAAATTCGGAAAATTGAAAAACACGATTTAGTCTGTAGACTATTAATTCAATGTAATTTGATATTTCAAGAAAGTACCTTGAGAAAGGAATAGGAAGCACTTGCTGTAAGCTTAGAAATTTAACCTATATTTCTGTAAGCTTAGAAATTTAACTTCTATTTGCATTTCAGGATTGCTGTGAAATTGTTAATGTGTTATGAAATGTAACAAATAATATTATGCTAGCAATGCACGTTAAGTGCAATATTAATGTGAATGTTGTGTGCAAACTGCGAATTTGTATGCATGAAAAGTTAAAGATTCACTATTTTAGAATGCAAGTGTTAATTAGGCTCTCCACCAAATACACTTAAAGTGTTAGACATAAAGCTAGTGAGAACCTTAGGATTAGCTGGTTATAGGGCGTTTTTTTCAGGTCTCGTATGTCAAGTTCTAACTAATGTTAGTCGATTGTAGGTGGAAGAGTTGAACACCCCCGAACACATAAAAACCCGCAATGGCGGTTTGCTTTACATCCAACACCGGTGAGAGAGCATACGGGGGAAGAATTTAATTGTGCTTGAATGATAATGTGTGTGTGCAAAATTACACAGAAAAAAAAAAAAAGGATTTGTACCACTTAGAATTATTCTGTTATTATGTCATACTAAAGTTGTTTTCCTTCCAGATTTTGCTGGAAGGAGTAAGACTGTTTGAAGAATAAGACTTGAAAAAAAAAATGTTGAAGATTGTTGTTCCAGAAAATTTCGTCTGTATTTTACACAAACATATATTGCCTTGTAAGAGTTGGCCTAAGTTTAGAACAGTGAAATTTTCGACTATTTAGAATTGCTAGTTTTCAACATGGTCCGTTTGGACCAAAGTAGTTTAACTATCGCAATTCTGGCGGGAAGTATGTAAGGTTTTAGTTAAACTAACCAAGTTTATTTTAATTTAAATCTTTTCTATCTCCTCTCTGCTTCAACTTCCTGTCAGAAGAAGCGCGCGTTTTTAGCTTATGCTAATTTTTGAAGTTCAGCCAAGCACTATTTAAGCCAGAGGTAGAAACCTCTCGGTGTGTGAGAGCTTTGCCTCAGATCACGGTCACGCTGCTCAACGTTCGCCTGACCAGCTAGCAGTTTAAATTTATAAGCCATAGTGCTTACTACGTGATTGCATTGTAAAATAAATTAAAGTGCGGTAGTATTTAGTATACCTTGCTACGCACCCTTTTAGATAGAGGCCAACTTCCGCGAATTGCTCTGCGAAGCAAAGTTTAATTTAAGTTCTATTTTAATTTATTTAAATTTATTTGATTGTTAAGTTCGACCAAAGTGTGGTCTGTTACGTTCTGTATCTCTCCCGAATTGGGAGGTTTGTATTTAGTAGTGAATTAATAAAAGAGGATTTCAAATCCCTTCACGTGCAGTTATTCTCCAGCCCAGCAGTTACACCAGAACATAGCGTACCTTCCGCTCCCTGTTCCAGTTCAGGACTTAGAACGTAAGGATAAGAACCCTATCACCGAATTTACTATGTCTGCAAAGAGCATACACAGAGCACTAAGTCCTGATAAAGTGACGAGCGTTTCTATGCACGCTGCCTTAAAACATACTGATCAATGTAACTAATTCAAAAAAGAGTTCTATCGCCCAACCGGGATAGTGGTTAGTGACTCTAGCAGCCGTACCGAAGGGCTCGGATTCAAATTCCGGAGAAGGTGGCTTGGATGTAATTTGTCCGTCCCGTCATAGGTGGCAACCGTGGCCCGTCTATTAGGTGCCCTCATAATAAACAGACTAGTGACTGCCGTACCGAAGGGCTCGGGTTCGAACCCTGAAGAAGGATGGGTGTGCATAAAAGTACAGTGTCTATGCGTCATGGAGAAACTTTAAATATGCGGAGAGCCGGAAATCCTCTCGAGAGGTTGATGGTAGAGGAAGAGGGTTGGAAGACTCTCAGACCATTCCCTAGGGATGTTTTCTCTCAAAACTAGGCGCAAATGAGTTAGAAGTCGTACTGCCAGTTATATGGTGCTCAAGACTCTTACCAAGGGCACACGCAAACTTTTTCTGCTTTCCACGATAAATTTCGAAGGCTTATACTGACTATGTCGGACAAGTGGAATTAGTAACAACAACACAATAACACAAAAAAAGAGATCTTATTATAGAATCTTACAGAATTCTTGTTCAAAAAGGAAAAAAAACACTGGTATTTATTTGCATAAATACAAAATAAAATACATTTTTAGTTTAATGAACTTTTTGCATGAGCTTTAGATTAAGATTCTAAAATAATCAAACAGCATCAGAATATTAGCAAGATATTTCTTCCCATTCAAAACTTAGAAATTATTTGTGGGAAAATTCTTCCGGCATACAGAGTTTAACAAAATTATAGATTAAAGAATATTGCACTTACTAAACCACAAAAAATATTACTGAATGTCACCTAAGACAAAAAAATCTACCTTTAATTATTCTAATTCATTTATTAACCGAACCCTCAAGGCAAGATATAAAATGACGTTAAAAACTGCAAAATTTGAAATTAAATACCTCGTTCAGTTTTTTTGCCATACGGGACTCGAACGTTTTAGTATTTATTGAGTATTAATTGCAATTCTAATTCAATATACTAAATGCAATTCTAACGTACAAATTATTTCATTACATAATGGGAAAAAAAGATGAAAATATTTTCAAAATATTTTTAGAGTTACCTATGCATTTTTCGCTGCAAGCAATGTGCAGCGGTATTTGCTGAAAAGAATCAGCTATGTCGGCGGTAGCTCCCTTTTGAAGAAGGAATTTCGTTGCTTGCAAATCTTGAAGTTTTACAGCTGCGTGAAGCAACGTACTTCCTGTTGGATCACAGTAGTTCACGTACCTTGGTACGTGAACTGCACCAAGGTACTGAACGTAACGTGAACTGATACGTTTCCTAAAAATAAAAGTTGGTTAAGGTGAAAACTTCTAGAAATTATGCAATATGAAGTCACATACACTTTATTAAAAATATTTTTAAAGTTCTTAAAGAACTGCATACAGTTATTTAAATCTCTGCAAAGTTTTTATTCTTATTTATTTATTTATTTATTTTGTTATTCATTAGATAAGATAAAAGTTAATGTGAGGCATTTATTGCAAGAATATAAAATTATTAACAGACATAAAATATTAAAACTATGTTATAAAAGTATATATCTGAATATATAAAACACTGCAGTCTGACTTATTTGCTCAATATATGCAAAACCTAAATCACGAACAAAGTTCTTTGAATGAAATTAGCTGAGAACAAGTAAAGGAAAGTGCAATGTTGCATATTTAACTCCCATTTCAACTTAAAAGTGTAGGAAAAAATGGAAAAATAACAGTTGTTTTATACATACTTATGTATATTTTCTACTTAGAAAATATTAGCAACTTGTAGGTGGATTTCTTAATATTTTATGGAATATTTTGGTTTTATTGGGCAAAATCAAATAATGGAATATTTTTACAAGTATTCTAAATGTCATATTATGTTCTGAAGTACTGAACTATTAATGAATAAGAGCATTTTAAAATAAAACCTGTCTAGTTTTTTTTTTAACCAATAACGGGAAATTTACTTTCTGTCAGTTATGTACCTTTTATTGCAAATAATATTAAAACGTGTTTCATCACAAAATGGAATCAAAATTATGCATTAATTATTAATAAAAATTATACAATTATGTCACACATACAACAATTATTTGCAAAATGCATCCTATATTAGATTAGTATAATACAATCAAACTTCTTTTGTCCATTACCTGGGTAACAAGCCACTACACTTATAATATTATTTCCTTAAAGCCTTAAAATTTATCAGCAGCTAATCCATATAAATTATTCCGTTTAAGCTGCCAGTATTTGAAAGCCAGGCATGTGCTTTTCTCTTTTCTTTTCTTTTTAACAGAAATTTCGTTTCTAAAATTAATTTTCCAAAACCGTATTCACCTGAAAAATTTTTAAAATATGCATAACAGTATCAAAATCTAAATTTCTTTTTTCTTTTTTTCAGCCTCTTCCAATGAAGTCCCTAGGAAAATAATAAAAATATTTTCTATTTATAGAAACTTATCCTAATCCTCTAATTCCTTGATGTTGGGTGCTGTTCAGATATTTTAAAATTTTTGTTGTTTAAAATTAAATGTTAGAAATCAGAAAGGAAATGGATTTGACGATGAATGTTAGAAAAATGGACTTGGCGATGCAAATTAGCAAAGTGTAAAACGGTTTTGATGATTTTATTCCTTCTTGCTTAAATTGAGACTATTATTAAAAACATTTATTCACTTACTAGTTTTCCCCAGCATTTAATGCTTTTTCTAATTCTATATAGATTTTTTTTCACCTGTTAATGATAAAAAATCGAAGTCTGAGAAAAAGATAGGTTCGTGAATAACAGTGACAGTTGATACTCCTGAAATGTGTTCCCATTTTAGTATGTGTGCTGCCGAAGCAGGTACACTTCTGAAATGTGTATCATCCTTAAGAAAGCTGATTTGTTGATGCTTCCGAAATATATACCATTGTCAAGAAAGCTCATTTTGACAAGGCAGGAAGCATACCAAAGTGTTTGTCAAAGTGGCAAGAGTTTGCCAAAGAAAAAGGATTATAAATACGTAGTAGCCAAATAGAAAGTAGCGCTTCAAAAATTTTGAAAAAACTCTACTAAGGACATTTCTATCGTCTAAAGTTAGTGTTAAAATTAATCTGTGTTTATTTGTTTATTTACGTAATCCTATATTGTAAAGAGTTTGTGTTATATTATATGATATATGTGGGACGCTTCATTCAAATTTTGATGCTGAGATCCTTGCAATCTCACTGCCTCTGGAATACCTTAAGATAAAGATGGATTGTTTCTCCAAAGCAATTTTTCTAGTCGATTCCAAAGCACCCATCCAGGCTGTAGTTATAAATCATGACACAGATACCCAGATTATCTCAGAAAAGCTTTGAACTTTCAAACCTTGAACTTTCTTTATAAACACAACAAAGCAATCGTTTTGCAATGGATCCCTTCACATGAAGAGTTCGACGGTAACGAAAAGGCAGACCCACTAGCCAAGAGAGCAACACTTGAGCTACAAGACAGCAAACCACTCCCTCCAGAGTCACTTAAAAAACATATTTTTTAGAAAATAATCGATACTCTTAAATCTGACCAGGCAGCAAAATCAACAGGCAAATCCTGAGCTAACATTCAAGACACATGGAAAACGTTTTGTCAAAAAACCCGTAAAGCGGCAGTGGCAAATTTCAGACTGCAAACAGGCCACGTTTGCATGGCACATCATCTTAATAAAATTGGCATCCTTCCATCTAGTATATGCCAAATATGTAATTCGGGCATCATGAATGCGGCGCATCTTCTTTTATGCCCTGAACTAGATAAAAGAGTCTCCGAAACTTGGTGAGATACGTAAATTATACTGGAATGACAGAGCTCTCATGAACTCCTTGTAAAGACTATATCTCTTATGTTCCTCTCCTTATTGTTTAAATTTTTAACTTTTTACTTTTGTCCCCATGTTCTTTTATTCTGATTCTTACTTTTGATGTTTGTCCTTTTTTTATTATTTATCATTGTTTTTGCGTGATACTTGAGCTGATTTTTATGTTTGAACTGATCTCTCCAATTAAGACATATGTGACAGCATATTACATACTATAGCAGTTTGTGTTATATTATGTAACGTCACTACTATTTTATGATATTGTCCTCTTATGTTTAAATGTAGCAACTCCGATAGTTCCGTTTCCATCAGTGCGTAGCGGCATTGGGAGAAACACACCGTTTACACAGTTGCGTTGGATTTGCGCTTACGAAAATTTGGTGATCACTTGCATTTATTGCCATCAGATGTCTATGTATTTAACTTACGAGATTCGGACTCTTTAAGATATTTAAGTTTGATTTCATTGGAAATTTTTATTTCTGCTTATGAACGCTGTTAACAATTTTTAGATTACTAAGGTTATAATGTACATTATGAACATCTCCAATTACATAAAAGCTGAAGTAATTTTTAAAAATTTCTTTGCGTTTCTAGAAGCCTTAAATAGTATTTATGAAATAATATATAATTTGAACTAAAACGTATTATTGCTGCAAAACAAATAAAAAAGTTAAACACATTTAAAAATAAATGGTACTTTAAAAGTGCAGAGTAACTGTAAAGAAAAGTTTACAATATTTTCACAGAATCTGCTATGCTTTTCAATGTATTCGACTGACTGCCATGTGAGATTGCCCAAATTTTGAGAGAAAACAAATTTTACATAGAATTTTAGCATCAATTTCTCCATTATCATAGTTTTATAATTTATTAGAAATCTCGTTTATGTTTTAAAACGCAATATGCGCAATTATATTTTATTCATAATCCATAAACTACTGTTTTTAATTTATAAATTTTAAGTTCATATCCCTTTTTATAGAAGACGTTACAAAGATAAGTTTCTTTCTCTTTATACATCTCTCTCTATATATATATGTATATATACGCATATATACATACATAAGTTAAAGAAAACTGAAAATTTTAATTAAATAGTTCTGCGCTTGAGCTGCAGAGGATTGAATTTTAAAGCAATTATTATAAAAATAATTTTTAAATGTTTTATTAAAATGCTTAGGGCATTTATATTGTCTCATGTTAATTGGTAGTGAAAGATTAAAGCTGAAAACATCCCAATATTATCGCACATGTATATAAATTCACATAAAAGTGAAAGGAAAACATGCATATATGTATATATATACATATATATAATATGTACATACAGTATGCTTTAAATTCCTGTTATGTTATAACTTTCAAAAGAAATTCTTGCGAGGAAAATTTAGATAAATAATACATTAGATTTAATACATATAATAATATGAATAAATTACAAAACACAAATATCTATCAAATTGGAACACAGAGCTAAGAAAGTTGCAGACAGGGTAGAAAAAATGCATGGGATTTGAACTCACGAACCTCAAAAGACACACTGCGCTGTCGTTACCTTTGCCTCCACACTAATCGTCACACCAATCCCATTTACAGTTTTGGTTTACATACCCCATCAAGTAAATGAATTCTTAAAAACTAAATTTTTTGGCCCTATTTCAGTGTGCTATCGCCTAAAAATTTCATCAGATTTTGCTTCTGAGCTTAATGCTTTCTTACAAAAAATAATTTTAAAGTGACGTTTCAATTGAAAATTAGAATGACTGCTGAAAATATATTCCAAATGAAAGTTATGCTTACAAATGCACTTATAAGGTTTCTCCTTAAATCTCTTGATCTTCTTACTTAGCATAAGCTGTGAAACCCTATGTGGAGGACAGTGAGAAAATCTAGGCTATGTCCTTTAGTGTTGAAGAACTACAAAGTCAGAAGGAGGGTTTAAAGTGACCCTTTAATTCAAATAATTACTACTCTCCAACTTGAGAGTAAGCCACTACTTGGGCTGAACTAAAATAATATGAAATAAAGTGTGTTAACAATTCAAATACCTAACTTAACTTTAAGTAGGACGGCGAGGGAAGCCTACTCTTAGTGAAATGCAATAATGCGAATTTCACTAGCAAACACTAGTAATTGCAATTTGCCTATGAAGGCGAACTTTCAGTAGACAGAAGAAATCCTTGCGCGTACAGCCTTACGGCGATAAATCCAAGAGTCTGATTTTCCCCCTCGTTAACTCCTGCCTTTTAAACTGCTATCAGATATATGCGATTTGCATAAATATCTCGCTCGCGTTAAATTTGGGCAGCAACTGAAACTTTGAGATATCGATAGGAAAGTTCAAACTAAAAATAATTTGGTTAATTAAAATAATGAATGCTACATAGTTGCTCCCAGAATTTAGTAGTCTGAAACTAACTAGCCTAAAATCGGCTTTTAGTGAAGATGCTAAATTCTAAATCTAAATTTTCCTTCCTATTCACCGTCCTTTACAATTGTAAGTTTTAAATTTAGTTTAAATCTCTGTTTGTGTCTTAGATATTTTAACATAGAATAATCTTTACATCCTTTTTCTTCTTCACATCAAAAAGATCCATCAGGAATTTGGCTTGACTGACATTAGTCTGGTTTCTTCCAATCTGGAAGGAAATAAATCTTAATTTCATATTATAAGTACATTTCACCTGAAAAGTACAACATTCCCTTCCTCTGATGCTTTCCGTAATGACTTTTATTCGCGCTTTAGGTATTCGCGTTTTTTAATTTCTATTAGCGCTT
>KK117646.1:351422-368834 GCA_000611955.2 Stegodyphus mimosarum
CTCGTCACATATAATTTAAATACTTGTATTTTTCTCAAAATAAATTCCGATAGTTCGTCCACCCGCTGTTGGTACTTGCTAAACAATTCAGCTTCGAGTTTGGCACGGTCTTTAACCACAGGAAACGCTCTCAAGATTGCTAGTTTGAAATTTTCGTAAGTGTAAGTCGGCGTTCCTGGTTCTCCCAGCAGACATTTTCCGATACACTTATACCAGTTCGATGCTTGGCCCCTCAATGCTCCTGTAACTAATATAACCTTCTGATGTTCCGGAACTGGATACAGCAAAAAACGCGCTTCTAATTTTTCCGGGAATGTGTTCACAGGTCCTCTGGCATCAAAAACTACTGCCAGCTTCATGGCTGCTCTGATGGTTTCCACTATGAATCCAAATCCATCAGGCATTGCAGCTGTATTTTGGGATGTACTTGGCATATTCCAACTTCCTTCCATCATTTTTTCTGTTCGGGCGCCAGTATAAGGTTTCTCCTTAAATCTCTTGATCTTCTTACTTAGCATAAGCTGTGAAACCCTATGTGGAGGACAGTGAGCAAATCTAGGCTATGTCCTTTATTGTTGAAGAACTACAAAGTCAGAAGGAGGGTTTAAAAGTGACCCTTTAATTCAAATATTTACAACTCTTCAAATTGAGAGTAAGCCACTACTTGGGCTGAACTAAAATAATATAAAAATAACGTGTGTTAACAAATTCAGTTCCCTAACTTAAATTCTAAGTAGGACGGCGAGGGAAGCTTACTCTTAGTGAAATGCAATAATGCGAGTTTCACTAGCAAACACTAGTAATTGCAATTTGCCTATGAAGGCGAACTTTCAGTAGACAGAGGAAATCCTTGCGCGTACAGCCTTACGGCGATAAATCCAAGACTCTGATTTTTCCCCTCGTTAACTCCTGCCTTTAAACTGCTATCAGATATATGCGATTTGCATAAATATCTCGCTCGCGCTAAATTCGGGCAGCAACTGAAACTTTGAGATATCGATAGGAAAATTCAAACTAAAAATAATTTGGTTAATTAAAATAGTGAATGCTATACACTCACTTCCAAAAGTTAAGCACGAAGATGTAAAATGCAAAAAAATCAACAAATGCTGCTTTGATTGGCACAAAATTCGGCAGGAAAGTAGCATATACATATTTATTCATAAAACAAAATCGATAGCTATAAACAGAAATGAAAACAATATTAAATTTTTGTAAGTTATCATATAATGACATACTGGAGACTTAAACAGAATTATGTATAAAGTGAAAATAAACAGCATAAAATGAAAAAAAGGACATTAATAGGGTATCTGATCCCCCCTCATCTGTATAAAAAGTTTACACCTTGTGACCATGCTTTCAATTAGGTGGTCAATCACCGCAGAAATAAGCAATCGCCATTCTTCTTGTAGAGCAATCTCCAGCTCGATAAGAGTGGCTGGAGGTGGGAAACTTGAAGATACAGCACGGCCGATATCATCCCAAAGATGTTCAATGGGATTAAGGTCGGGCGAATATGGTGGCCACGGCATACGCGCAATCCCTTCACTCTCCAGGTAGTCATCGACGATATCAGCTCTATAGGGACGTGCGTTATCGTCCATTAAAACAAAAGTAGAGCTAACTGCTGCAGTGTACAATCTCACAATGGGTTCGAGGACTTCATCTCGGTACCGGACAGCCGTCAAAAAACCCCGTTTAAAGATGTGCAGGTGGGTGCGGTATCCTAATGAAATCCCTGCCCACAGCACAATGCTTTCCCCTCGGAATGCGTGATGTTCGGTGATGTTTTGGGACTGATTGCGTGTTCGTTGTTCACGCCATATCCTTATACGCTTGTCATCGGGCTCCAGAGCAAATCTTGACTCATCAGTAAACATAACATGGCCCCAGTCAGACACATTCCAATTGACATGTTCCTGGCACCACTGTAATCGTGCCCCTCTTGATTGGACGGCTAGAGGAACACAAACTCGAGGTACCCGGGCGTACAGTCCACTCATATGTAATCTTCGGTGCACAGTAGCTGCAGATATCGCCTTACCAATGGACGTTCTAACCATAGATGTCACACGTGTGGAGGTTGCTCTGCGATTCCGCTTGGCTACAACAGCAATATATCGATCTTCCGCGGTGCTTGTAACACTTGGGCAACCGGCTACGGGCCTTCGGACAACTGTCTGTGTGGTTTGGAATTGTTTCCATAAACATGAAATTACAGAATGATGAAAGCCGAAGAAAAGAGAAACATCCGTGATCGTCTGTCCTGCTTCAATGGGCCCCACAGCACGCCAGCGCTCAGAATCTTTCATTCGTCTTCTGGAAGTCACAGAAACACCTATATCTTGAAAACAAATTGTGTGAAAGTCTTAAACACATTCTATCAGCACACAATCAACTTCTGTAACCCTTCATAAAGTTGGCTTCTTATAAGACTGCCTTTTCTGCATATTTCTTGACATGAAAGCACGATTGGCTCTTACCTAACATATTTGCATACTTCCATCTACCTCTGCAGTGAATAAAGCTGCTGTGCAACATGTATTGCCAATATATTGCTGAATAATTACTGTAAGGGTAAAAATAATAATTTAAAGGAAACCAATGACGAAAAAAGATTCCAAAAAGAACAAATGCCTAAATTTATGAAATAATTCTGGAATTCAGATGAATTTTTTATGTAATTTTAAAGTTAAATAATTAGCATCGGCAAACTATATCCATTTTGACATTCATAGAAATATAGACGGTATACTGTAATATCATTGAGTTACAGAAACTTGATAAATCAAGTTTATTTTTGTGAACCTCACTTCAGAGGTTACAATATTAAACCTGTTTGGCATTAATATTTTAAAACGTCAAATGACAAACGTACTGCTGATGTAAACCAATAGTATGATATGATGTTCATTGGGACTGATTTAGTTACAGTCTCGCTATGTTTTTAGAGAATTTCATATTATATTTTTGGAGATGCTACAAGATTCATATTATAAAGTTCTTGCTTTGTAACAGCTTTAGAATCAAATTTTTTTTTCGTATATTTCACTAAATGTTCACTTCTGTATTTATAATTAAAAATCATCTTAAGATCTCAGATTGAATGCTGAAAAGTCTTAATGAGAAATAAAAGAAGTAACTCATTTTGCTTGTTGCATATAAAAACTTAATTATAAAGCAAAAGTTGATTGAAATTAATATGACGATATTAATTTCGCTATGAAATACTGCATATGCGTTTTTAACATATATATTAATAATGTCATTTTAATATATATACTGCATATGCCTTTTTACTAAGCAATATAAGTCACTCTTTAAGCAATAGAAATCAATCTGAGAGTTTTAAGGTTTTCCTCGGTTTATTAGGAATATAACAAAAATATTGTGCTTAATTCATTATGAATGTCATATTTTCGTTTATATTATGTGTCATATTTTCATTTATATTTCATTTATATTCATTATTGTTATATGCTGCATATTTTTTATAAATAGTTTGTGCACAATTTTCCCATTGAATCAAATTTCTGTTCCATGTAAAAGTACAGATAATTTTCACTTTATTTAAATGAACTTTGCTAGATTTACAATATAACATAAATCTATTAATTTCCTTGACTTTTGTGTTTGAAATAAAAAGATGCGTGTTGCATAAATAAAACAGTCACTTGCGTCTACCATAGAAACAAACGATCACCCACCCCTTGTGTCGTCTCGCATTGGTGAAGACTAGTATTTTACTCGATATGTTGAAGGAAATTAAATATTTAAGCATTATTTTTGATCATAAGTTTTGCTGGAAAAATCATATTATGTATTTATCCAAAAACTTTGAAAATATACTTTGTCTTTTGACTTAAAATCTAATGTTATTGGTGTGATTTCTAAACAGGATATAATTCCTTTTGTTTTCTGTGCTTCTAGAGGGTGGGGAACAGATTTAGAAAAGAAGATTATTAATTCCTGTATTCTTCGCAGAATTCAAAGAAACTTTTTTTTAAGTTGTATGGGGCTACAGAAAAATTAACTATGAAGCCTGCTGAGGATGCTGAGGATGCTGAGGATCTGCCCTATTGATCTTCATGTTTTACATCACAAAGAGTTTAAAGATAATTTCAGCAAATTTAAGTTCGATACCAAAGTGTTTGAAAATCTTCCACACCCTGCTGATCGTCTGGCAATTCAAACTATAATTTACGACTATTCCGTTGAAGATCATTTCCCAGTTGTGTGTTATACAGGTGGTAATTAATAATCAAGTTAGATTAACTTATGTTGCTTTTAATGATGGTTCTAAACTCTTTAGAACTTTTAATGAATGCGGTGTTTTCCAAGTTGAATTACCGTGCATCAGTGAATCAGTTAAGTGGATATTTAATCATTGTTCGTTAACTTATAACTTTCTTATTTGCACTGCTTCTCTTTCATATTCTCTTATGAATATCTTTTATAGTAAATTAATCGTCAACTACTCATGCGATTCTTAAAGATATTAATAATAAAGGTGTTGATGTCATTTTCTCTCATACACTTAGCAATAAACATTTAAGTTAGCGCTACAATATGACACAGCCTAAGTCATTCTTCGAGAAACAAAGTTTGAATAAAGCAGTTCTCAAGCGGAATGAATTGTGCAGAAATTCTTCTACCACCTACCTGACAAAATTATTGTTTCTTTCTGTTCCTCACACACACAATAATTAACATTTTTCCTGCAATTTTGAAATTACCAACTCTCTAACCAGGCACTGTAATTTCAACTCATATTTGAAGAGATTTGGGCTATCTGATACAGAACTGTGTTCCTATAGCTTCGGGGAAGTGCAATGTTAAACACTTGTTATTCTTCTAGTCAAAGTTTATGAAAAGAAGGACTCATTTTTCAGCTAAATTCCTTAAACATTAAGTTTCCTCCTCCACTCCATGTTTTTTTCACGATAAAGATGGCATTCTCTTCTTTCCGTATATTTATTTCTTATATTCCGTATGTGAATTTGTAACTTAATTTTGCTTTGTGTTGTGCTGTATTTTTTTACTTACCTCTGTAAGCCTTATGTAATAGTATGTAGCACACAAGGTGTTTAAATATTCTTAAAATAAAATAAAAAGAGAATAATATTTAAATTAGTTAAATAATAAGCATCTGTAAACTATATCCATATTGGCATACAAAGTAATTAATGTAGATGATATATTGTAATGTCATTGAGTCACAGAAACTTGCTAAATGAGGTTTGTTTTTGTAGACCTCCTGTCAGAGGCTACAATAATAAATCTTTTTTGGCATTAATATTTTAAAAATTCGAATGCCAAACTTACTGCTGATAAAAACTAATAATTTCAACTTCCTAATTTGTATGATTTTATAATATTGTAGTGACTTGAAGGATTTTTCATTGTTTAATATTGCATGCATTTTTTACTCTTCTCTATTATCAAATAAATGTAGAGTGTATTTTTAATCAAATGTTCTCTCTTTCGTAAAAGTTTTTTATAGCATGATATGATGCTCGCTGGGATTGAATGCACAGTTGTGATCTTGCTCTATTTTTAGAGAACTATAAACATATATTGGAGGTGCTATAAGATTTACTATATAATGTTTTTGCTTTAAAACATCTTTATAATCGACCTTTTTTTTCAATATGTAGATTTGTTGGCAACCGCCGTTGATTCCCCTAGCGCATGCGCATGATAAGCAAGCTCTCTGCTGCGTAATACTTTTCCAAAGGGAGTTAGCCAACGTCAGTGGTGAGTATCGGATGTAAGCGAGAAGCGCTAAGTACTGTGTAATCATGTATCGTACTTATCATGTTTCTACTCTGCTGTTCTACGTCTTCATAACATAAATAAATGTTTGTCATGTAGATGGAAGGCGTCATTTTTATTCTACAAGATTAAACTTAAGATGTACTTTTAACATATTAATAAGGTTTATGTATTTTACTAAATGTTCACTTGTGTACTTATAATTAAAAGTATAATCTTAGGATGAGAAGTCTTTATGAGGATTAAGAAAAGAAATAGCTCATTTTGTTTCAATAGTATTGCATAGAAAAAATTATTATAAAACTATATTTTATTTATTAAAATTAGTGTGTTTATATTAATTTTTATGAAATATTATATATGATTTTTAATATTTAAGCAGTACAGATTAATCTATTTAATTTAAGCAATATTAATCCTTCTGAGAGTTTTAGCATATTTTTTTTCATTTTATGTTGTGCTGTTGTGACTTATCTCACTTGTCTGACAGCAGCATCAGAATAAGCCCACGAAATACATCATGCTAAGGATAGCAAGATCTCGCCTGTCTCTGGCAAGAGCTTTGAGCACCATACAGGTGACAGTTTTTCATTTTCTTAGGAATGTAACAAACACCTTGTGTTAAGTTCATTGTGAGTGTCACATTTCCTTTGATATTAACATACATACTGTATATTTTTTGTAAATAATTGTAAACGCAATGCATTAATTTTTTCAAATATTTTTATCTTTCCCCGAGTAGCAACTAGACAGTATTATGATAGGAGCCGAGTTGAACGATAACATTTTTATGTAGCACGCACAGTAATTTTGTATTTTTTTAGTTGTACCATTTCAATGATATGTAAATAAGGCGCGAATAAAAGATTTATTGCGTTAAGTGCAGAATGTTTAATAGTTTTAAAGAAAGTACCTAACATCCCAGAAGTGGGATTGACAAGGATTATTACTAAGCGTATAACGTATTGCCTGAAAGTAGGTTAAGCCAAAATTTGGAAGCTCTCCAAAAACGAAAGTAAAAAGGTATGTGCATTGATAAACTGTTTATATTATGTCTAAATATTAAACGGAAAGAACTAAGTGTAATTCTTGTATTATTATTTGAAAATTGAAGGCTAAGATGGCTTATTTGGTGAAGGGCAAGAAATGTGACTTAAAGGAACTTGCCTTAGAACTTGACGTAGATGTTCCTTCCGATATTAAAATTGTGGGCTTCAGGGATATGATTTTGAATAGTAAGAACTGTAACGAAGAATTTACTAAACAAATGTTAAATAGAATTATAAATGGTCGTTTAAACAGTGAAAAGTTGGAAATTTTAGAAAAAGAAAGAACATTTGAACTCGAAAAGTTGAAAGTAGAAGCGGTAATCAGAAGTAGTAATGTAAATGACTCTGTTCCTTCTAATGTTAGTAGAAGTAATTTTTGTGATACGAGTAAATTAATGCATAAGTATGAATTGAGTGAAGGTGATATAAGTTTTTATTTAGTCTTATTTGAGGGACAGGCACGACGTATTGAGTTGGAAGAACAAAATTGGGTTTCTCAGCTGTTGGCTCTATTGCCTTATGAAATAACTCAATTAATTGCCCATAAACCAGAAGAAAGTGCTAACGACTATAAGCACGTTAAACAACTGCTATTGAGAAAATTTAAGTTAAGCCCTGAACAGTTTCGGCAAAAGTTCGTTGATCATATTAAAACGTTGCGTAATACGTGGAGAGACTTCACGTTTGAATTAAAAAATTATTTTGAAGAGTGGCTTGCTGGATTAAATGCAACAGATTTTGACTCTTTAAAACAGCTTATTATTGCGGACCAATTAAAGAAAAGGGTCCCCGCTGCTATACGAGATCATTTCATTGATGATGGTCTAAAATCATTAATCCTGAAGAGTTGGCTGAAAAACTAGATGAATATGAAAACATTCGGGCAGGGATGAAAGTACTTCAAATAGAAAATACAACTTTTAGGCATAATCTTAAGCCTAAGATTGGTTCTAAATTTTATGAAGGATTCTATAATCAGTAGTTAAGACCAAGAAATGTTAACGACTCTGTGCAGACAGATAGTAATTTCAAAGTGGGTTTCAAAAACAGTTTTGATAATAAATACAATTTGGGAGATAAATTTTACAAAATAGGCGAAAAAAAGAGAATGTAATTCTGGTATCCGCAATGAAAAGTGTGAACCGAAATGCTTCAATTGTAATGATTATGGACATATAGCGACGGATTGTCCTCAACCTAAAAAAGAAATTATTTGCAGGAAATGTAATGAAAGGGGATCATACATTTAAAAAGTGCACGTTTAAGAGCTCAGTCTTAACAAATGTTAAAAATAGCATATTCGGGAACCAGAACTCAAATGTTTCACCAACTGTATATTTAAAATATGTTCGCATCAATAATGGAGAAGGAATTACTGCAATCATAGATACGGGTTCCAATTCATATTTATTGAAACAGTCTGTGGCTAGGAAACTGAATCTTATTATAAAACCTGATGTGGAGGAATTGTTTGGCTTTGGAAACCAGAGTAAACCAGCCGCTAGAACACTGGGAAAAGTAATTGTTAATTTAGAGATTGATAATGTAGAAGGAAAGGACATTACAGTTTTAATTGTAGAAGATGAAACGCAACCATGCGACTTATTAGTTGGTCGAACATGGGTTGATTTACCACATATTTTAGACGCCAAGATAGGTAATACCTTGCACATGATTGTCCAGTTTCACAGTTACAAAATGACATCAACACTCCGCGAATTAAACTGAAGGCTACACAATAAATTGAAATCGAAAGTAATACGGTTAATTTCGTGAAACCTAAAACTGATGAAATAAATAACGGTTATGTTTTAATAAGTGGATCAGAAGAAGTCATTATTGGAAGTAATACATGGAGAAACAGTGGTACCAGTCACCAGTATAGTGATCGAAAATAAAATTTGAAAGAGAATCAGTGTATCGATAGAGAAGAATTAGTTGAATCGAGTCCAGATCAGAAAACTGAAAATTCAAATCAAAAGGAAATAATGATAACAAATAAAATTAAAAAGTTTAAGAGCCCAATTACTTTAGAAGAAATTAAAGTTAAAAACAATATTATGCCAGAGAGAAAACAGGAAGTTTTAGACTTAATAAATGAGTATAGAGATAGTTTTGCATTAAATATGGAGAAATTAGGGTCTACAAACTTAACAAAGATGCATAATAAAGAAACTGAAGGGAGTAAGCCTATTTGCATGAAGTCGTATAAAACCAACGCCGAGGAGCGTGCTTCTATAAAGAAGATAATAAATGAATGGAAGAAATATGGAATTGTTACCGAAATGAGATCTCCATATGCTAGCCCAGTTTTACTCGTAACGAAACGGCCAGGTGAACTACGATTAGTTGTCGATTACAGAAAGCTGAATTCGCAAATTGTTAAAAGATAAAATTCCACTCCCTAGGATCGATGATCTTCTTAAACGTCTTACTCACTTCCAAAAGTTAAGCACGAAGATGTAAAATGCAAAAAAATCAACAAATACAGCTTTGATTGGCACAAAATTCGGCAGGAAAGTAGCATATGTATTTATGCATAAAATAAAATCAATAGTTATATACAAAAATGAAAATAATATTAAATTTTCGTAAGTTATCAGATAATGACATACTGGAGACTTAACCAGAATTATATATAAAGTAAAAATAAACAGCATAAAATTAAAAAAAGGACATTAAAAGGGTATGTGATCCCCCCTCATCTATATACAAAGTTTACACCTTGTAACCATGCTTTCAATTAGGTAGTTAACCACGGCAGAATCAAGCAATCGCCATTCTTTTTGTAGAGCAGTTTCCAGCTCAATAGGAGCGGCTGGAGTTGAGAAACAGGAAGCTACAGCACAGCCGAGAGCATCCCAAAGATTTTCAATGGGATTAAGGTCGGGCGAATATGCTGGCCACGCCATACGCGCAATGCCTTCACTCTCCAAGTAGTCATCGACGATTTCAGCTCTATGGGGACGTGCGTTATCGTCCATTAAAACAAAAGTAGGGCCAGCGTACGGCCATACTGCTGCAGCGCACAATCTCACAATGGGTTCTAGGACTTCATCTCGATACCGGACAGCTGTCAAAGAACCCCGTTTAAAGATGTGCAGGTCGGTGCGGTATCGTAATGAAGTCCCTGCCCACATCGTAATGCTTCCGCCTCGGAATGGGTGATGTTTTGGGACTGATTGCGTGTTCGTTGTTCACGCCATATCCTTATACGCTTGTCATTTGGCTCCAAAGCAAATCTTGACTCATCAGTAAACATGACATTGCCCCAGTCAGACACATTCCAATTCACATGTTCCCGGCACAAACTCGAGGTACCCGGGCGTACAGTCCACTCATATGTAATCTTCGGTGCACAGTAGCTGCAGATATCGCCTTACCAATGGACGCTGTAACCATAGATGTCACACGTGTGGAGGTCGCTCTGCGACTCCGCTTGGCTACATTAGCAATATATCGATCTTCTGCGGGGGTTGTAACCCTTGGGCGACCGGCTGCGGGCCTTCGGGCAACTGTCCGTGTGGTTTGAAATTGTTTCCATAAACGTGAAATTACAGAATGATGAACGCCGAAGAAAAGAGCAACATCTGTGATCAACTGTCCTGCTTCAATGCGCCCCACAGCACGCCAGCGCTCAGAATTCGTCTTCTGGAAGTCATAGAAACGCATATGTCTTGAAAACAAATATTACGAAAGTTTTAAACACCTTCTATCAGCACTTACAATTCAACTCCTGTAACCCTCCATAAAGCTGGCTTCTTATAAGACTGCCTTTTTTGCATATTTCTTGACATGAAAGCGCGATTGACTGTTACCTAACATACTTTCATACTTCCATTTACCTCTGCAGCGAATTGCATCCTCTTCAATTCTAATTGGCTTCCGGAAATTAGCCTTTTCCTCTCCGCGCTTAACTTTTGGAAGTGAGTGTAAATTTCCACTCCCTAGGATCGATGATCTTCTTGAATGTCTTAGCGAATGTAAAGTTTTCACTACATTGGACTTAGCTCATGGATATCTACAGATTCCTTTAACTGAACAGCAAAATTGAAAACAGCTTTCATAACTCCAGATGATACTGGTCAGTTTGAGCGTATGATGTTTGTGTTAGCTAACGCTCCTGCACAATTTCAGAGACTTATGAATCAAGTTTTAGGTCCATTGCTTAATAAATAAGTATTATGCTATTTGGATGACATATTAATTCCAGCTAAATCGTGGAAAGAAATGATGGAAAAACTTAGAAAAGTGTTTGATAGACTGAGAGAAGCAAAGCTGACATTGAAGCTGACAAAATGCAAATTTCGAAAAGATGAAGTTGAGTATTCGGGATTTCTAATAAAATCGAATGGTATGCAACCTGGACCAAGAAACGTACGAGCCATATTAAACTTTCCTAAACCAACCAACGAACATGAAGTTAAACAATTTTTAGATCTTAAAAGTTTTTTTAGAATGTTTGTGCTGAAATATGCAGAGAAAGCTGAGCCGTCAACGAGACTGACGATGAAGGATGAAACATTTCATTGTAATGAAGATCAGTAAGAAGCATTCAGTACGTTAAAAGACCATTTAACTAACGAACCTGTACTAGCGTTATATAATCCGGAAGTAGAAACTGAAGTGCACACAGACGCGACCAGCAAAGGGCTGGTAGGAATGCTTTTGCAAAAAGGTGAAGATAAAAAGTGGCATTTAGTAAGTAAAGAAACAACAGAAACAGAAAAGAATTATCATTCAAGCAAATTAGAATTAATGGCTATAGTTTGGACTTTGACACGACTTCGACAATTCTTGATTGGAATTCAATTTACGACAATTACAGACTGCCAAGCTTTAGTTTATTTAAACGCGAAGAAAACTTCAAATCCTCAGATAGGAAGGTGGAGTAATCTGATTCAGGAATACAATCTTGAAATAAAGCACAGACAAGGTAAAAAAAGGAACCACGTAGATGCATTGAGCCGATCGCCAGTTGGTCAGCCAGAAGAAACCTTAGACTCTATAATTGAGAACAACTTGGAAGTTTATTTAACACTAACGATAGATGAACAAATTCTTATGATTCAGCACTCAGATCCAGAATTACGCAAATTCATAGACATTTTAAAGAAAAAGATAAATGATAGAACGAATGCAGAGAAATATGTAACTGAAAATTACGTCTTGAAGAATAATCGATTGTTTCGTAAAGTAAAAGATCGGGAAAAGAAAAAATTGTCGTACGTCATACCTAAGTCGATGAGAAAACGTATTGCAGTAAAATTTCACGATCTTTTGACACATTTTTCAGCAGATAGAACTGTTGCCAAAATCAAGGAGTCATACCGGTTTAAAGGAATAAAACGATATGTTATGCGTCACATTTCGATGTGTTTCGAATGCCTAGTAAATCAAGTGCCTAGTGGTAAGAAACAAGGAGTACTGCATCCAATTAGACCTGGTAGAAGACCTTTTGCAATCCATACATGTAGATCATTTAGGACAATTCGTAAAAAGGTTCAAGAGGAAATACAGAATTATTTGTAATAATTGATAATTTTACAAGATTTACACGTTTATATCCTATGAAACGTGCTGCAACCAAGTATGTGTTAGTCGCATTGAAGAGTTTTGTAAATGATTTTGGGTTACCAGAAAAAATTATCAGCGATAGGGGAACATGTTTCACAGCGAAAGAATTTCGAGAATACTGCGAAAATAATGGAATCAGTCATGCACTCAATTCAACTCAACATCCAAGTGGTAATGGAATGGTAGAAAAAGCAAATCGAACAATTTTGGCTACGATTAAAACGAATATGAAAAAATCCAAATCATAGGGACTGGGATAAAAAGATTAAGGAATGCCAAAGGAATTTAAACAATATGATAAGTAAGACTACAAATAAAACTCCTTTCGAAATGCTTCACGGTTATTCACTAAAATTCAACGACGGATTGATGAAGATGATTACAGACGAAGACGCAAATGAATGGGAAGATCAATAATCTCACAGAATAAAGCTAGAAAGAGAATTGAAGATATGCAGATGAAAATTAAAGCAAATTATGACAAGAAGAAAAGCAATTCTTTAACATTCGAGCGAGGAGAAACAGTAGTTGTAAGAAGAGTACCTAAATAAACTGGAGAATCAACCAAAACACAACCAAAATGTCGAGGACCTTTGTTAGTTACAGACGTTTTACCAAGCGATTCCTATAGAGTGACTCAGAAGAGAAGGTGAAAGGACATTTCTTTAGTAGGACAGCTCATGTGAGCCAATTGAAATCATAGCAGTCTCAAGCTGAATCAGAGGACGATGATGATGATGATGACATTAGTGTTGCTGATAATGATAACAACACGCCGCTTATTACTCTAGGACACGGAAAAAGAATAGAAAAATACGGTATCTATGTGACAGTTAAAGGCTCTCGAACTCTAAATTTTAATAATACATATTTAATTTTTTTAAGTTCTTAATGTTCCGAGGTCGTAACTAATTGAGGATGCCCGAATGTAAACGCAACGCATTGATTTTTTTAATATTTTATTTTTTTTCCGAGTGGCAACGAGAGAGTATTTTGATGGAAGCCAAGTTGAACGATAACATTTTTATGTAGCGCGCATAGTAATCTTGTATTTTTTTAGTTGTACCATTTCAATGATATATAAATAAGGCGCGAATAAAAGATTAATTGCGTAAGTGCAGAATGTTTAATAGCTTTAAAGAAAGCACCTAACATAATTTTGAGTGCATATGTTTCCCGTTGAGTTTCAGCTCCGTATAAGAGCTCAGATAAGCTTCAGTTTATTTGAATCAACTTCGCTAAATTTACAATATCACTCAAATCTTACTCTTTCTTCCGTTTGAAAAATCGGTTGAAAAATATGTAAATATCATTACAGAATGACTTATTAAGTTATTAATCATAAATTTGAAAATATCAGTTGTAAAAATTAATTTCACTTTACTTTTGTATTTGAAATAAAAAACTATGTATTATATAAATGAAGCAGTCGCCTGTGTCCGCCATAGAAACCATATCTGTCAACGCGTGTGAAGTCAGAGATTGGTGGAGCAAGCCTGTAGGTTTTATTGTGAACTTTTTTTTCTTCAATATGATTGAGATGGTTGTTTTCTTAACTAGCGCCTGAGTGCCGCTATAGTAAATAAACATAATGAATTTTAAAGTGTCTCGTTTATTCTATAATGCGTTTATGTGCATATCTATCTACGGATTGAATTCAGTTCAATTCATGCATTACGTGAGAATTATGGTTGAAAGTAAACTTAATTGCTGTTTATATGAAATTTATCAGAGCTCTATATCATCTCTAAGACAGACAGTTTTTGAGTATTAAACGTTTAACTAACCTGCCAAATAAGTAACTCACCATCAAAATTGCTTTAACAAATCAACAGCAAGTATGTCCATACCTGTATTAAACGTAGAGAACTCAAAGTCAAAATATTATCTATTGACATTTGAAAATGTTTGATAATAACTTATTGAAGTATTAGAATGTATATGAATTAACTGAGAACAGCGTTGAAATTGTGCTATTTATTACATACACAGTCTTCATAATCAAAATGGTGTTAACTGATGCTAATCTGCGCTGGATGATATAACAGTTAATAGAAGTTGATTTCTAAACAGAAATCAAGTTTGTAGGCTTCTATTCTACGTAAGGTTTGTCTGTATACGTGTTATCTTTTTCCCTTCTTGTGGGTGTAATATCAGTTGCTCTTTATCGTGCTTCCTGGATAATGCTTTCAATAATAAGATGGCTGAATGATCAAATGAGTTCGACCACAATTTCCAACGAATGTTTAACCAGCAAGTACTTGGCCCTTAGAAAGAAAATTATTTCACTCTTAGAACATTTTATGTTCAATATATATTCTTGCAGTGAAGTTAGCATGTTTAGAATAGTTAAAGAAACTATAACTGTGATTACTACATTTTATTCGTATTTAGAAATTGCTTTCAAAATAATTTAATTTTTAAAGCACTAGTACTTTCTTTTAAATATTGTCGCTCCTCCATTAGAAATTAAACATGTAGACATAACTGAAGGACAATGCAAGCAAAATAAAGGTTGATTAAATATATTTTAAAGTACATATATATCAGAAAAGAAGGGAAAATAAATATCAGATTTCTATTACTGAAACTGAACATTTATATTGCTGACATTTACTTTTTGTATATTAAAGGCAGTTTTAGAAAGTAGTAGGAGTCTAGAAATGAATCAAATGTAACTGTAATAAAAGCTCAAGTATTTTTACATTCATGGAAATTTTGAAAAGTCCCCGAGTTAATAGAATTTTAAAACTTGGTCTTGGTTGCTACATTTCCACCATTTCAATTTTTTAATTCTTCCCATGTTGGTTTATAAAAAGTGAATGAGCTCACATTTCAGGGGACGGAAGAGAGTAGTAAACAAACTGCATCTAACTCATGAACTCATGAACAAGAACAAAATATAACTTCATCAGAGCAAAATATGTTTATTAATTCTTCAGCTGATTGATGAAAATAATGAGATCTTGGTTTATGGTTACGCGGTTTTGATAATTTTATAATGAGTCTTATAGACCATTGCAAAAATAGGTCAATAGGAAACACTTCTGTATATAGTGGAATCAATATCAGCCTAAAATGAGGCAGATGGTATAAAAGGAACAGTGAAGAATCTACATAAATGCGAACATTAAAGGAGGCTTTATAAATGACAAAATGCAAGGTGGTGGCTCTTTAAATTCCAGTGTTGGTAAAACTGGTGTAAACACTACATTATGTAAATAATATGATTTAATACTATATCACGTTTTTATGCAAAAAATAACGTAGGTCTACAGTATTTTTATTATATTGCACACTTTATATCCAGAAATATTTGCTCTTCAAAATAAATTACATTTTGTATAAAATGTTTTCATCTTCTAAAGCATAATCTTACTAAGAAATAAGGAATAGCCTTACCTGAGGCAGATGCATTTTTTTATGCAGTTGTTATTTTGAAATCTAAAATAGTATTATAGGCAATGAATGTTATTACGTTTGTTGTATAAGATTTACTTTCATAAATGAATTAAAAACATACTTACATTATGAATTAACCAATATTTATGAAAACTGGGAAGAGACTTTTATTTTTACATTTTATACATAAAAGTTGCTTAAGAAACCCTGTGTAAATTACTGCACGAATACAAAATTAATTCGCTAAATAGTGTTGGTCATTTTCAAATTAATTCTTTACGATAAAATGACTTGTGAAATCTCTGCTGCCAAAGATGTGTTGGAAAATCATGTTTTTGCATATCTCCGGATCTACAACAATAGACTGAATTTAGCTCATATAATTTCTTTTGGAGATTAAAATCTTCTTGAACCATTAAATGTTAAAAAAATTATAGAATAATACTGAAAATATTGATGAAAAACATTCTCTTTTCATTACAGATACATGCGCTTTTCGGCCCAGCATAATGAAGCTGTTCGCGCGAAGAAATCGCAGGAAAACACTCAGTTGAAGTATTTAAAACAGCCTACTCTTCATTTCTTTTTAAATGTTTCTAGGCGATCTGTGGCATTATGGATTTATATATGTTAATCGATTAATGCTACTGGTCAACAACAGGTCATTAACAGTAAAGAATTTGAGAAGTCAAAAATTATATACGAAATAGCGTCTGCATGATCCTAAATCCCACGTACTGCAATGGTTACCTGCATTTACAGGTTCTGTATTCTGCTATGCCACATTTTGCTTTACTTTTACCTTGTTTAAAAATATACTTCGAGTAATTTAAATTCTTTCGATATTTATTTCTTGCTAAAACGATAAATCGTCATTCAGCTAGAGGCAAAAAGAGTTAAACAATTTTTGTTAATGTTAAAATATCTGTATGTAAATAAATAAATAAAGAAAAACACGGAGACATTTTATCGTTTAAGCGAAAGAGCCAACAGTGTAAAACGTCAGAAGAGCTATTTTATTATTACGTTATTTTTTTGCGTCCGACATTTAGCCGTTTGTTAAACATTCAGTTTCACTTCACTCGTTTACTAACTGGATCGTTAACGGAACTTTCCAGTTCTGAAGTTTTCTTAGTAACTGCAGAAAAAATGAGAAAAGAATCGGAAGGAGAAATTTTTGTCAAACTGTGGGCCAGTAACACTATGTTTCTTATTTGAAGATATTTTTTATTTTCTATCTTATTTAAACTATCGTCGCAGTTGAAAACGAATCGTATTTTCTTCCTTTTCTTTGATTAAATGCGCAACAGGGTCTGCGCTTGCCAAACTGTGAGCTAAATAATTACACTTGGATGGAAGAAAAGTTGTTCTCTTGAAATGGTAAAAAAAAAACTAACTTCCTAAAATTATTAGTATTTAAATTCATATATGAGGCCTTCCTCTATAGAAGAAAAATTACCGAAATTAATGCATCTTTCGCTTTTATGGGTGTGTATGAAAAGGATCTTTTAACTGTAGACTACACTGCCACTCGTCCCTTCATCCACTTGTAGAGACATACATATGTATTTCTCTTCCTCCCTCACTCATGCCGACAGACAAATAG
>KK117646.1:368849-388024 GCA_000611955.2 Stegodyphus mimosarum
TTCCTCCTCCAGATGGCTTTCGATTCATGATGTGGGCTGAAAGACAGGCATAAGAAAGCGTTCGTTTACTACGGCTTCAGTCTGAAGCACACTTAAACAAAAATAATCGTAACGTTACTCGCAAAGGATTTATTACGTCGTTAGATTACACATTTTCTTGCAAAAGCACGTACCAGAAAATGTTTAATGTACCCAAGTGAAGTACACTTAAAAGTCTTTGCTCCTTCAAACGGAAATTTATTTGACAAGGTTAAAAAGCACATCTGCAACTGAAGAAAAATTGTTTAATTAAACTTATCCATTTCAAGGCCAGCTGCTGCAATAACGTTTCATAGCTGATCCGCAAACAGAAGCTTTACCGAGGATAAACATTTGAAGGTATTCGAGATGTGGCGCATAGGTAGATAACCCTCGAGTGCTTAGCCCAAATGAGTTGTGTTATGCTATTTAACAGCTGGTGTTATAGTTACGTAAAGGATGGATACACACACTTCATTAAAGAGGATTTACTATCATTATTCTGCATATTTTAATGATAACGATGCGTCCATCATTCAGAAACAATTTGAAAAGGATATCATATTATGTATTGGGATTTCGCACCTCGAAAATTTACGCTGGGATGGAAAAGTTATATTAATCTAATCTTCATTATCTGATTAACTAAGATTGTTACAATGCGCTATGTTCAAAATAAATTTGTGTTCTATAGCAGCGTTGAGATATTTCTAAATAGGTTTACAGGCCTAATTCAAGTATTCGTGCTTCAAAATTTTTTATCATATCATTTAAAAAAGTTCATATTTAAGCAGCGGAAAACTGAACAGTTGAAAATTTGTTAAAATATGATCTGGAAAGTAAAGGCTTCTAAAAAAACCCTGTTGCTCACAAAAGTGTCAAATATTGTTTGCTTGCACACCTTTCACTTATTAGTGTTTTCATTACCCAAGTTTGGAACATTTATTGTGAAAGTACACTTTAACCGCGAATAACACTGGTAGGAAATTAAATTTTTGTTACAATGAAACTTTACTGTAGAAATGAAGCGAAAGTTTATTTATTTTAAACTGTTTAAAATAATTTTTAATACATGGTTTATCAACGCTGTCGATAGGTTTCTAGCGGTAGTAGTATGCTGGGAGGAAGGAATAAAAATTATTTAAAAAAAAACTTCATTTCAGAACTACTTTAGAGCTATGAGAGTAGAACCGAGGTTATTACTATAAGACAGTTTAACTATTCTGAAGATTTACAATAATAGAAATCGTAGAAAATACTCATTTTATTCCTCCCACAATAACATAAAGGCTGTTTTCCAAAAAACTGTCACTTCTAGGCATTTTATTAACAAAATAAACAGAAGTCTTATAAACAATATTTCTCTAAACTGTGGGAAAATGATAACTTCCAGGCATGACGAAAGGTTCTTCAGTTAAGAATTCTTCTTGTATCTGTTTTTTTTTCTTTCAATCCAGAAACATGAAAGGCTAAAAAGAAGAACGTTCTCTGCGAGATAACAAACTATCCACACATGCATAAAATTCAGAGTATGTACTAAATACTTCCGTTTTAAAAAAATGCCCCTATAGCCTCGAACTGTTGCTGTTGTTTTAAACACATTTGAATAACGGAAAACGTTGTCAAGAGTTATGGAATATATGGAGGTTTCTTGATTTTGATTATGATCAATTCCCACATAGCACAAAAACAACCTTGAGATATCCTGAGGATGTTGCTCGTGGGATATGCGCACATCCTCAGGACATCCCGGAATATCCACCGAACCTCCTAAACACATCCTCCCGAGTGCTTAATGTCACATCCCAGTATATCCTCATCACATTCTAACTAAGTCCCATCGACAACGTATGGGATATTATTAGGATCTGAACTCTTACTTACTACATCCTCAGAAAATCTCAGGATATCCCACTAACTTCCTAAACACACCCCATTATATCCTATCTAGGTCCCATAGACAGCGTATGGGATGTTATTGGGATTTAAAGATCTACTTGCTACATCCTCAAGACATCCCGTTATATCCCATTTTCTTCTTAAACTCATCCCCCCGAGTGCTTAATGTCACATCCCAGTATATCCTTATTACATCCTATCTAGGTCCCACAGACCGCATATGGGATGTTATCAGGATTTGAAATACTAGTTACTATATCCCGAAATATCCCTTTAACCTCCTAAATTACTCCCGACTGCTTAATGTCAGATCCCCAGGAATCTTCCTTACATTCTAGTGAGTGTGAAGGTGTTGTGATGACTTAAAACTTACTTATTTTCCACAAATAGTCTCAGGTACTTCTCCTATGGTTACTATGGAAAAATAAAAAATGTTGAGAATATTTATGCAACTTATTTTCTTTAATCTGAATTTCAATTGGTTTAATAATTTGTAAATATATCTAAAACTGAGCAAGGGAATTAAAATGAATTTTTAATAAAAAAAATTTTAAGAGAAAATTTTGCTTTAATTTTTAATATATTAAAAATCTTTCTATCATATCAAACATCCAATAGCCCAAAACTGAATTCTTCAATATATTCGTAATTAAATTATTCTACAAAATCAGTTTCTAATTTGAGTTAATTTGCATTCAAAATTCAATAAAATTAACCATTTAATAATCTTTACAAATGAAATTACTCATCTTTCTTTAATACATGTAAGGAATTTTTTGTCTTTTGGTGAGACTGTTGAGAAATTATTGAAAGAAAATTTTATTTATAAAACTAAATCAATTCTTAGCCACAGAATAAATAAATATGAATAAGTACTTTTGTAACATGAAAATGCTGCAAGCCTTTTTTTATATATTTAATATTTAGTTATAAAAATTATGTTCTTGACATTAACAATTCTCTGCATCATTAGAAAGGTAACTCAAGAACCTCTTCTAAAACTCTATCTTTGTGTTCACACATTTAAAAAAAAATCTGAAAGGGCTGAGATTTTAGCAGTCACTTAAAAGGGCTCAAAGTTTAAAATGGTTTATCAGTGGAGATTATCAATAGGGATGGCCAAGGGGAAGCAGCAAAACGTTTTATAGAATACTGAGGCCTGGAAGTTATATATCTTCTGCATGTTTGAAAAGTGAGGACACATATCATGTTTAAAATGCAATACAAATACCATACAAATATTTAATATTTTAATTAAATATATGTTAATTAAATGCATTTTAAATCAATCAGATTAAAAAGTAAAAAAATAATATTCCTAAGAACTGTGTGTATTGCTTTTAAATAGCTTAGCTTGTTAATAACAGATTAGATTTGAAGGACAATTATCTTACATTTTGCCAAACGGCAAGAGACTTGAATGAAAATGGAAATGAGTTTACGATCGATGATATGAAGTCACATTTCAAGACTAACAGCCCGTTTGGATTTTAAAAAAAGAATCTGAAAATAATGTGCTCTGAATTATTGTTATTAGTTTATGCAAAATTCACTAAAATGAAATTTGCCAGTTGAAATCAGCACTAGATTAAACTTTGTAAAATCTCGCACCTGTTAAAGGTTACCTCATCCAGTATTTTATTACTAACCATTCATTTCCAAGCAAAATAAAACAATAATTGCTATTTATATGACAGTCATCAATATCATAGTTTAAGTATGCATTTTATGCAATGCGGAAACATTCTAAATGAAATTCTACTCTATATTTATTAATATGATGCTATTCAGGAATTTTCATCTGAAATCAACTTTACCAATTATTAATACTTCTAAGTATATTCAGTTTATTCTTTCTGCTTAATATATGCTGGGCCAAATTTCTCATAAATTTATTAATGCGTTTTATTTTGAGATTAGCTATATTGAACTCTCGATTCAGAAATAAAGATTAAATGTAAAACATGTAAATATATGTGTTATTTATAAATATATGTTATTTAGAATTTAGCAAATTTTCTAGAAAATGCTAATCCATTGAAAAAAACTTTCCCATGCCTAAATAAATTTTTAAAAATATCAGAAAAAACAGCAGTTAAAATTAATAACGAAAGGGCAAAAATAAATCATCATATCAATATTCATCAATATCGAATACTTTTAATGTACAGCATTTAGAAACAAGTTAGTAAAACACATATGAAAATTAAATAACGTGCATGTTTCAGATGAGCAATGTCAAAAAACTGAAACTGGTAAATTTGAGAACAAATATCCTCAGAATGTTTGACAACCGATGTTCTCCGGAAGATGCAGTATGAATATCCTCAGGTTGTGATATTGATGAAGTTCTCAGGGCATCTGAGAATCAACATCTTCAGGGCATCCTCTCATATCCCGGGACATAGCGACTTAAACAAGACATCCTCAGGATGCTAAATTACGATGTCCTCAGGACATCTGAGAATCAACATACTCAGGACATCCTAAGTATGTCCCGGGATATTGCGACTTAAATAGGACATCCTGAGGATGTTCTGTGCTATTGGGTTATTTCGAAAAAGAGAACATCCTTCCCCACCACCCCCACCACCCACTCAAACTGCTTTATACTGTCAGAAAGAAAAGAAGTTGCTGTAGAGTTAATAAACTCTAAAGAGAAAAAATATTTTTTCGGTCGGTTCATGCGAAATACGCTGCAACCAGATACATCTAACGCATTCTGTTTTGATAGCCCCACATAGCCCCAGATATATCTAAAGCTTAACATCCAATTAGTTCGGTTCTGTTTTATACTACATTTTTATGTTCAAAGGGGCCATTTGCCCGGAAGGACTATTAATTTCGTTTTCGCACTTTGCGTTGATTCACTAAAAGCGTTGTTTGACTTTTCAAATTGTTGCTACCGTATATTATCGCCCTGTTATATTTAAAGAAATTAAATAATGAAGAATCTGCATAAAAGTTTGGGTCTTTCTCGCATTGTGATAAAATAACGGTACCTAGAGCCATCAAATTTTGAAAATTGAACGTTTCTGCCCGAATATGGCCATCTGGAAGCCCAAATTTGAAATCTGTTTTATTATCGATTTCATATTTTGCAAAACTTTAACTAATTTTTGATTTACAAACTCAAGGATTTCAAAGCGAGCAATGGCAGCGTTGTACAGAGAAAACATTTTTATCTCCAGCCCGCGAGACTGTGTATCGGAAATTTTAAAGATATGCTCATTTTAAAATTATTTTACAATATTGCTCTTAAACTGAATTTTATGGTTTAAGTGTGAAGAACATGAGATTTAATATATAAAGGTAGCACACAAAATGTTAAAAAAACACCACTTTGGACGAAATTTCAAATCTGAAACCTTTCAGATTTTTCTTTTTCCCTTTCGCTTTTTTTTTAATTTTTTTAAATTGATTTATTATTTGGGTGTGTGTGTGTGTGAAACCGTAATTCTAAATGGAGCGTATCGCAGTTCTTCCTGGATCATTTACTTTATACGAAGCAAAGTTATAGAATCCTTCTAAGTCCTGGAGAGTAGCGGCATGCATTTTTTTTAAACCAAGCGGAACAGATAGAACGAAAAATTATTTTCTGAATACGAAAACACACCAGAATGACAGAGCATAATAACTTCTAGTAACACTTGTAAGGATCTTAAGTTTGACTAACGTTTATTTTATTTTAAAACTTTACTGTCCTCTCTTATTTTCCACTTGCGGCCAGAATTAACGCGTGAATATGTTTATGCAAATTGTGCTTGCTAACGCTTAAGTATTTAAGTTCTGGCTTTTTGCCAAGACCATACTAGAAGGAGAGAGAGTGAGCCATCTTGCCCCGAGTTTTCACGCGAGCTTGCCATCAGTTACTGTCGCCTTTAAGGCCAGAGGTTTTAGTCCTCTTGAAAGCTAAAGACGTATTGTAGTTTTCCGCAGGTTGCGTACCACAGACGTAGTAATTTAAAAGGCTAGTCTCAGTGTTAGTCATCTGTTTAAAATATTAAAAGTTAGCTCTTATTTTAATTTTATTTAGTTAGCAGTCTTATATTTTTACGTTCAGACCACAAGTGGTTAGTCTTTGTATACCGAAGTGCGGGAGCGACTGTGAAAACGTGGGGAAAATAAAGGGTAATTTTAACCCTTGTCATCTTGTCGTCTTTGTTATACTCCACAGGACATAGTTTGCAGTCAACTCACTGTCCAGTCAGGACACAACATGTTCGCCAAGGTGATAAAAGAAATACGAGTCCTGATAGTGGCGCCCGAAGGAGAAGACCCATGGCCGACTTTCAAGAGGAAGTTGATGAACCCGTGGTATCGGCCTAAAATTCAGAAATGTTAGCTGCCACCCTAGAAGGATTTGGGTACATCGTCCAGACCATGCGAGCATCAATGAAGCCAGCAGCGAGCTTCGATGGGAATTCACCGGTGAATAACGTTTTGGTAAAATTAGATGACCACTTTATGTTGTATCCAGTCCATGAGTTCCAAAAAGTGATTTTGGCTACTAGCGCTTTGAGGGTCAAGCGCTTAGTTGGTTCAAGTGCATCGGAAAAAATCTCTTGGGCCAACCGAGAAGTCATACCTATACTTACGAAAATTTCACGACCTCCTTAGTAAAGTCCTTCCCAGTAGTAAGCAGTCTTACTAAATTAGAAGCGGAACTCTCCAGCACATACCAGTAACGAATTGAGGACTTCTCAAGCTTCATTTTAAGAAAAATACAAATATTTAAACTTCTCTATGGAAGCCGCCCGGATCCTGAAATAATACAAGTAATTTTGCCTAAGTTACTTCCCCAGGTATAAGACTTTACCGAATTAAGGAATCCGACTACTTTGAAAAAGTTATTTGAGCTCGCAATCCAGTTTGAAAGCAGAAGAACGGCGGACATTGAAAGAAGATGCCAGTACGAGCAACGAAGCCAATTTGGTGCGCCAAGGCCACAGCACAGGCAAGATCACAGTTACGGAAGCAAGTCGAATCAGTGGTCAAAGAAACCTGAATATTCAAAAATACCAGTGAACGTCGTCAGTTCAAAAATAAGCCAGACAAAAAGTTTGAACGCCGGCGGAAAAGCCCCGAAAAGAAGAAAGAAGAGTTAAACTGAAACGGATTTCTGCTGATGGTAGGGTGCATAAATCCGAAGGCCAAAAAAATCCATCTACCATCAAGCTCAATATAGTTGCTGTGAAAAATTTAGTTCTTCCGAAGATTGAAGTGCTAGTGAACAATATTCCAGCCACTGCCCTCCTGGATACAGGAGCTCAGTGTAGCTTTGTGGTAGAAGAATTGTTTTTAAATATTTTCGTCGGTATAGAATGTACAGTTCGGATAATACGACGGTGACAGCAGCCCAGGGGAAAAGATTCAAATGTATAGGTAAAGTACAACTGTATATCCGCATTAAGGACGAGCAGGTAAAAATTGTGTTCCTTATTGTAAGAAATCTGCAAGCAAGCATAATATTGGGAGTAGATTTTCTTTCAGCATCCGAAGCAACATTCGATTTCAGTCAAGCATCACTTAAGCTGACCATGAAACCAGCGCCGGAAGTAAAAACGGACCTCCCCCCCCACACACACTGAATCTCCAACATCTGCCCAACTGAAAAGCAAGAAAAACTACGCCAAGTGGTCAGTGACATTCCCGGATTTACGCTAGTAACCAACCATGAAATAAATACGGGAGATTCACAGCCAGTTAGCCACAAGGCTTACTGCTATTCCAAGTCGAAAGAAAAAATTATAGAATGGCATATTAAAGATATGCTAAGTAAAAAGATCATCACTCCCATTTCCAGTAGTTATGCTAGCCCGGTTGTTTTATGTAAGAAGAATAATGATTATCCGGTTACACACCCAAAAACGTAGCGTTTTGCAATAGGTTATCGGAAACTTAATAGCGTTATTAAATATCCGGTTTATCCATTATCCATTCGTGAGGAAACGTTGCGCAACGTAACTTCCACTAAATGTATGACTACATTAGATTTAACATCTGAGTGTTTTCAAATAGGCGTAAAACCTGAAGATGTACCAAAAACCGCTTTCATAACTAAGTCTCGCACTTATGCATTTTTGCGTATGCCATTTGGTCTATCAGGAGCGCCAGCAACATTCCAACATTGTTTTGAGACCCGTCCTCGGGAAAAGCACTTTTATTTATTTAGATGACATTATTGTTACTAGTGATAATTTAGAACAACACATTAAAGACTTAAAAGAAGTATTTTCATTGTTAAATGAGGCCGATCTAAAAGTTAATGTTGAAAAGCGTAAATTCGCAGTGACAGAATTACGTTATTTGAGGTATAAAATTTCACAGGAAGAAATCGAAACAGAGAAATCAAAAATAATTGCAATTCATAATTATCCTTCGCCAAATACGGCAAAAAACTATCTTTATTTCAAGGGTTCTGCTCATACTCTAGGTTCTTTATAAAGGATTTTGCCACCATTGAACCGTTATTAAAATTAAAACAAAAGCAGGCAAGATTTTCGTGGACAGCCGAAGCTAACCCCGCTTTTGAAAAATTAAAACAAGCGTTGACTCAAGCCCCTCTGTTAAAATTTCCCGAAAATGATGAAAATTTAGAAATCGCAGTCGATGCCTCTGATTATGCCGTAGGGGAAGTTCTTTCCCAAAATGGGCAGCCCGTTGCATTCTTTAGTCGTAATTTAAGTGATACTCAAAGGAATTATGCAGCGACAGAAAGGGAAATACTTGCGGTTCTGTTTTTTCCGAGTCTATTTTGGAAGTTCTTCATTAACGGTCTACTCTGATCATGCGGCGGTCGCTAGATTATATTCAGGAAAGAATCTATCGCTGAGATTAATACGATGGGATCTTAAAGTACAAGAATATAATTTGATAACTAAACACACGCCGGGAAAGGAAAATGTCGTAGCAAATGCCCTGTCAAGAATCAAGATAGATGCAGAAGGAATAGTGTTAAAGTGGCAATGCTCACATCCCATATGATACATTCCCGTGAGACCGTAATAACGGAACTGGGCAAGGATCCGGAATTTAAAAATATATGATTATTTAAGAGATCCTGAAAACTTTAGCCACCAAGATATTGTAGCGATAAGAAATAGGGCGGCCCATTACGAGCTAATAGATGGTCTATTATTTTATACGAAAACTACGAATAATAACAATGAAATTCGACCTGTTATCCCAGCTAGTATTAGATTAAATACTATTTTACGGGAATTGTATGATTCGCCCCTGGCAGCTCATGGTGGCAGTCGGAAAACCATCCAACGCGTATGCGAAGCAGTTTATTTTCCTTAACTGCAAACGTTAATAAAGACGTATATCCAGTCGTGCCCAACATGCCAGCTAGTTAATTACGTTAATTTTCACCCGGCCGGGTTTCTAAACAGCATTAAATCAGAATTTCCAAATGAAATAATTGGCGTCGATTTATTGGGCCCTCTCCCCAAAAGTCAATTAAATAAAAGTCGGTATCTCCTCGTTATGGTTGACTATTTTAGTGAATGGACCGAAATTGTTCCCCTAAAAGAGCCTCTGCGAAATTAGTTGCTGATTCTATTTTAAATAAATATATTTTAAAATATGGGGCGCCTCTAAAAGTTATATCGGATAATGGCCCTCAATTTATAAGCAATATTTTTGAAGACATGTGTCAAAAACTGGACATACGCCATTTAAAAATGGTCCCGTATCGACCGCAATCAAATGTAGCGGAACGGGTCAACAGAAACATAGTTAAAATTATTCATAGTTATGTTAAAAATTTTCATAAAAGCTGGGATAACTATGTCAATGAATTAGCTTTCGCTCTTAGGACCGCCAAACACGACACGACGGGCAAAACTCCTGCTGAGTTATTCTTATTCAGGAAGATTATAACCCCACTGGACAAATTGTTTTATGTTCAAAAAAAAGGGCCCCTGAATTTCAAATGGCTAATATACAAAAGTTAATTAAGGAGGCAAAGGAAAATACTGAAGTATCACAGAGAAAACAAAAATTTTATTATGATATGAAAAGACGGGAAGTAACTTAAAATGTGGGGGATCACGTACTTAAGTTGAAACATTCACTTTCCTCAGCTCCAGAAGATAAGGTGGCCAAGTTCTGTCCACAGTTTGAAGAGCCGTTTTCTATTGAGAAAATAACCCAGGCAGTGGTGGTTTTAACAGCTAAGAATCCGGCAAATATCAATTAAATCAAGCCGCATTACAACCGCATTACAATCGCCAGATACTACACCCCGTATTAAGATTGTTGTTGATACTACTCTGAAGTCAATCATCAATCTGAAAACCGAAATCGAGCAACTGTTTGCGATCAAAAGGGAAAGAAAAAAAATCTACATATACATTTAAGCATTTTGCACTAAAACTCAAATCTCAATTAACATAAATATTTGCAATACAATACTACCATTTCATATCATTTTACCATACAAATACACATTTTGTTACTTTAAATTCAACTAATGATTTCAAATGTTATCATTCTCATAACAATATCATAACTCTTTTAGCAAAACAGAACAAACTGATATTCCTCATAAGCATGCTAACAAAATATACCTATACTAATATTATCACACTGAGAAAAGTAAAATTAAGCGTCTATGGAAGATCATTAAAAAACTATTATCAAAATTTACATAAAAATAAAAGAAACATTTTTCTATTATACAGAAAATCTTTCCTCTAAACTAGATCCTATTAAAGTTTCCTTTACTTAATAATACTACAGCATCATTCTTATCCAAAAAAAAACATATGCCACTTACCTTAAATATGTGTTAACCAATAAAATTTTTCTATTTTGTCTCAAATTATATAAATACATTATTTGCACACACACACACAAAATTAAAGTCATTAAGAAGACTAAAATTAACTAATTAGTAATTATATTGTTTGCTGAGTTGCCCAGTACATAATGTTCAAAGTTCACTGGTGGGGAGTCTGGATCCGCGTTAGACATATTTCTTCCTGGACAATGTTCTATTTCTAAATTATATTTTTGCAATGCTACGGACCACCGTTGCAATTTGGATGATTGCGAAGCATTTCGCACTATAAAGGCTAGTGGATTGTGATCGGTCACAATTTTCACAGATGAACCGAATATCCATGGTTCAAACTTTTTTAATGCCCATACTATAGCGTAAGCTTCACGCTCTATAGTCGGCCAGTTCTGTTGGGCTTTCGTTAGCTTTTTACTTGCATAGCACACGGGAAACTGTTTGTCACCTCTTCGCTGTGATAAACACGCACCTACTCCAATTTGCGATGCGTCCGAATGGAAGATGAACGGATCCCGCGGTGTTGGAGTGTTCAACTCCGTCGATTTTGCTAGTCGTTCCTTCAGTAGTTGAAACGCTGACTCATGCTCTTGCCTCCACTCAAGAACTTCAGGTTGTTTCTTTTTTGTGAGCTCCGTCAATGGATATGCGATTTCTGCGTATCCTGGGATATAATCGCGATAGTGATTACACAGTCCTAAAAGGCTTTTGAGATTGGCCTTCGTTTCTGGTGTTACTAATTTCTTTATTGCTTCTATCTTCTCAGGGTCTTGTTGATGTTTCCCTGATCCTATAATGTGTCTTAGATATTTAACTTGTGGTTTTGCAAAAGAACACTCTTTTGAATTGATAGTGAATCCAAGTGATTCAAGTTTGGTGAAAACTTTATCTAAATCTTGAAGATGAGTGTCGAAATCAGCGTAAAATATAGCAATGTCATCGATATAGGCTCTTGAAAATTGTTGGAATTCTTTCAATGCATTGTTCATTACTCTCTGAAAAGTCGCTGCTGCGTTCCGTAGACCAAAATGTAAGACTTTAAACTGATATTGACCTCGATGGACATTTGCTTTTCCTATATTATATATATTTCCTATATACATTAAATCTATGGCATTTTCCATAGGAAAATCATCCGGCTTCGTTACTGCATTCAACGCTCTGTAGTGCACACAAAGTCTAATATTTCCGTCTTTCTTGCTTACACAAACTATTGGGGGAGCTATTTCTGCATTACTTTCTTCTATTAGTCCTGATTTCAATAAATCTTCTATTTCTTCATCAACCTTGGTTTTCAATGCTTCAGGTATCCTGTAGATGTAAGGTTTCTTCCTCTCCACGTTCGGTATTAATCTAATTTTATGAGCTTCAACTTTGGCTATTTTCAGTTTTCCTGTGAATAACCCTTGGTGTTGATTTATAAGCGTGATTAATTTTCTCCTTTGCTGGGGTTCTAAATTTTCTAAATTCAGATTCTCATCGATTTTAAAATTTTCTAAGGGAGCTGAGAAATCTCCTTTTGGCAAAGTTATAATTTCTCCGAACTCTTCTTCATTTTCAAAAATCACTCCAACTGCATTTACGCTAGCTTGAAATTTTCTAATTTTATTCGAATGCACATGCTTTATTTTTCCGTCGTCACTTTATAGGAATGAGGTGGACAATGACTTATGATTTCTCCTGGTCCAGTCCAACGTGCATAGAGTTTATTATTGGAATCTGGGATAAGTAAATAGCCGTATTCTCCGATTCTAAAATTTTTTGGTACTGATCTTCGGTTGAAATATTCAGCATATTTTTATTGTTTCTCACTTGCGATCAACTTGGCTTGCTCTGCTGCTTCTCCAATCTTATTTTTAAATGCTACAAATAATCCACTGCAGATTCGCTTAGGTTAGGAGGTATAGGTATCTCTCCTGACCATGAAGACTTCAGTACTGCTAAAGGTCCTCTTGGTTGTCTTCCGTACATCTGTTGAAATGGTGAGAATCCTGTGGTACAGTTCGGTACTTCTCGGTAAGCAAACAGTAAATATGGGATATGCTTATCCCAATTTGAAGGATCAGTCCTAACGACATGATGTAGCATTTGCTTGAGGGACTTGTTCCATCGTTCTACCAGTCCATTTGAAGCACTGTACGCGGATGTAGAGAACCTAGGGTGAGAACCTAATCTTTTCTGAAATTCTCTAGTTAATTTTGAAACAAAGTTGCTCCCGTTATTACTTGCAATTATATTGGGAATTCCTGTTCTCATGAATATTTCCAGTAATGTATCGCAAGTAGTTTTTGCTGTCAAACTTCTCAATGGGATTACTTCTGGCCATCGGGAATTTTGATCTACTAGACACAATATGTACACTCACGTTTGTGAAAATTGCAACACCAAGAAGGAATCGTCATAATTGAATGCAATTTAATACACAGTTGAGTGGTAGTGGTACAAATAAATGATTAAATGTTCAAAGCAAACAAACAAGAACAAGAGATCAGAATCAGTATTTTGTGTGGCCACCACGCGCCGCAATAAGTGCTGCTACACGACGTGGCATGGAGTCAAACAAAGTTTGAATGTCTGACTGAGGAAGAGCATTCCATATCGTTTGTACGCGTACCCAAAGTTCGTCTGCAGACGCAACAGGACGAGGATCACGAGCAAGACGCCGACCAATGACATCCCACACATGTTCAATTGGCGACATATCCGGGGAACACGCAGGCCAAGGAAGAAGCTGTACCTGCTGCGCTGCAAAGAAGGATTTAACAATCCGAGCAGTATGAGGGCGGGCATTGTCCTGTTGAAATACAGCGCCTGGCAAGCTTTGAAGGAAGGGAACAGCTTCGGGCTGTAGAACTTCACGGATATACCGGTTGCTGTTCAGATTGCCCACAATTCGTAGCAATTGAGATCGTCTATGATATGCTATGGCGCCCCAGACCATAACTCCGGGTGTTCGTCCACTGTGGCGTTCGATAATGCACTCCGGAAGGTGGCGTTCACCGGCATAGCGTCTGACACGAATGCGGCCATCATGGTACCACAAATTAAAGCGGGATTCGTCAGAAAACACGACATGCTGCCAATCAGCACGCCAGTCTCTATGCTGATTGGCCCATTGTAGCCGCAGGCGGCGATGGTCGTGCGTTAGGGGGATCCTGTATAAAGGAGTCCGTGCGCGCAGTCCACACTGCAGCAGACGTCTACGAATTGATGAAGCACACAATGAAACACCTGTAGCTATTGACCACAGTGCTGCCAATTGTCTAGAGGAAGCTGTACGGTCCGTCCGCGCCATGCGGACCAGGTGTCTATCATCGCGAGCTGACGTCACATTTCGGGGTCCACTCCCGGATTTCCGAGTTGTCCGACACTCGTCCGTCCACTGCTTCCAAACGCGCATCACTGTGCTGCTGTTACGCTGCACACGAGAGGCTACTGCACGATACGACAATCCAGCTTCACGAAGGCCGATGATTCTCCCTCGTTCAAACTCTGTAAGTTGTTCAAATCTCGCTCTCTTTCGTCGACGAGGCATAAGTACAGATTGAGTTAACGTTTACCACTAGCAGATAACCACCGATAACCATACACGCCTCGCTACAGCCGTCTATTTATTCGGATCCATCAGCCGTTCAGAGGGCGCTGCTCAGCATACGCATGCGCTACGGATTTGCAATTCTAATCATTTGCATATCATGCGCTACTTTGCATTTCCTGAAAATTTCAGCTCACTCGCGTAAGTCCTTCATGGTGTTGCAATTTTCACAAACGTGAGTGTATTTATGTTTTCTAGCAGAAGGAGGTTCAATGGGTCCAATTATATCAATATTCACTACATCGAATGGTAATTCTGGCCTTCTGACCGGTGTGATGGGAATCTTGTCAGATCTCCTTTCTGGGCTCTTTAACTGACAATATTTGCATGTTTTGCAAACGGTTTCGACGTCTTGCGGTAATCCAGGCCAAAAAATGAGTATCGAATTCTCTCTTTTGTTTTCCTTATTCCTAGATGTGCTCCGAAAATGGAACTATGTGCTAATTCCAACACTTGCTTTCTTCTACTAATAGGAAGTACCAGTTGTGAAACAGTCTGTTCCAATATTTTTTCCTTGTGATGTAAAAGATTATCGATGAATAAATAATTCCCCTTTTATTCTTTAGCTAATTTCCATGCCTCTCTCAGTGACGATCAATTCATCTGCTCTCTTCGTAGATTTTCAGCTGCCGGCAAGTCGGTGTTTATGTCTGCGCTCGCCCCCTCCCTCTCCTCTTCTTCGGTTTCTTCCTCCAAGACCGTTGACGGGGGCAGTTTGCTTTCCCCTTTGGTTTGAGCTTCGGCGAATAGAGACTGCAAGTGTAATTTCTCCGCCTCTCCTCCAATAATTTGTTTATCCAAAATTGTTTGCGGGGGGGGGGAATTTGCATTTTCGTTTGTTTGTACTTCGGCGGATAGCTCCTGCAGGTTTCCTACTTCGGATTTATTCTTTTCTAAATTGTCGATGTTTGATTCTTTTCTAGAAGGAATAATCAACAGTTCATGTATTTCTGGAGTTATTAAGCAAGGCACATTTAATTTATCAGTCACTGCGATTAATGTATCCACAAAATTAAATAAATTACTTCCACAGTTCTTGTAGTAAATAGGCACACGGCAAACCTTCGCTTCAATCGGCTGTCCGAAAGCAGGGTTAGCATGATTTTACTCCCTTCTCGATCTTCTACATTTGGAATGAGTGATGAATGTACGATCGTTATCTGGGTTCCGGAGTCAACGATAGCTTCGATTTTCTCAGAGTTTATAAAAACATCTACTTTTTGCAATGGTTGGACGATACTTTCTTTGAATTGGTGTCTTAAATGGGATGAACTTACTTTAGCAACAACGGCTTCTTCTTTTTTGGAATTTCTAGAAGTTCTGCTGTCATCTTTCTCCTTCTTCTTTACTGCGGTTTCATTCTTTCTTCTTTTGTCAGGGCAATCTCTTGCAATATGTTGATAACTTCCGCAAGTATAATATTCTTTTCTTCTCGCGGAAAATCCTTCCTGTTTTGAGTATTCTTTTTTTATATGTGGTGGAATATATTTATTTTGTACACGTGCCGTATCCATGAATTTCGGCGGTCGTTTGATTTCATTTCGGACATCGTCGAAGGATTTCCGCTTAGCTGTGAAATATATATCACATTCTTTAGCTAACTCTTGTGGCTTCAACCATGTATTTCCTTGCTGGACTGCTATGTGTGCGGCTGTTTCTCCGTATAGAGCTTGAAATAATTTATCAGAAATAACTAATTCCTTGAGTATTTCAAAATCTTTTACTTCTCTTAATTTGCAGTAATAGTCCCATGTGGATGTCAGTCGCGAAGCAAACTGGACATGATTTTCGCCGGAATTACGGTTCACTCTTCTAAAATCTTCTAAGCAGGCTTGAGGAGTCGGTTGATATTCCTTTAAAATAAGAGTTTTCACTTTTTCATAATTTTGTAGATCTTCTTCCTTTGTATAGACGAGAAATTTGAAGCTTTTTCTCCGATTAGTTTCAATAATATTTCTGCTTTGAGTTCTTCTGGAACTTTCTTGTGCTTAAAAGCTCTTTCGATAGAATCGAAAAATATATTCCATGCTTTCGCTTTCTTCGGTACTGGTATAGTCAGTGTTTCCACTCCTTTGATCAGTTTATCAAGGGAAATTTCGGTTTCTCCGCCGTTGTTCTGGATCGAAGGGGTCGAATTTCTACTTTCTTCATACTGAGTCATTTCTTCATACCGAATCTTCGCTAATTCAATTTCATGTTCTCTTTCTCTTCTCAACCTCTCTTCTTCCATTTGTGTTCTTTCGATTTCTTTTTTTCTTCTTTTTTCTTCATATTCCATTTCTTCCCTTCTTTTCCTGTTCTCCACTGTAGTAATCAGAATTTCTTTCACAAATTCAGCACCTTCGATGTATTCTTTACTGTTCTGAAGCTTGTGTTTCAGTTCTGCCAACTTCAAATCTGTGGTTACTTCTTCACCAATTTCCAATAAAACAGTTACCAAATCTTCTTTCTTCACGTTTCTGAACATTTTCTTTCCTTTTTCAAACTTCTGAATTCGTAGTCCACTACTTTCGTTTCTGCTTTCACGGTTCTAAGCTCTGGTTCTCGTAAGAGAGCGTGATGTGATGGCTTCGTGGTTTCAAAACATTAATCAATGTGAAGAAAGAAAAAATTGTTTATATATTTAAAGAAATTTAAAAAGAAACTATAAAACTCGGAGCGGTACGTTGCTCCTACAAAATACAAAATACGACCACCTCGCTCTTCTGTGGCCAACGCTCATCCGTCTTAAATTACAGTAACCTCCTAGGAGGAGACATAAAACGCGCCAAGCGTTCCTTGTTGATCGCCAAACAGTCGCCAGATACTACACACACCTTTTTTTCAAAGCCGCAGGCGTTGGAAGACACATATTTGTTACATCAATCAGTTTGTATTGTAAATGTATTTTGAGTTTTGTACTTCGAATGGTATATATATGCATTTCTCGTACTTATCACTTGCAACTATTAACATCTCTCGGAAAAAATCAATATAGGAATCCAAAAAATGATTCTTAGCGATGATAAGATTAGAATTATTAAGCACTGTCAAGTCACAGTGCTTCAAAAGAATCCCATTGTTTAAAGGTAGATTATATCCATTATGCTTATATCCTGGTTCAAAAATAAAAGCTGCGAGTTGAAATTAACGGAGCTGCTGATAGGAAGACTTAATTAAAAATATTTATAAAAAATTCTAATCAATGCTTAATATTATCATGTGGTTGAAAACTTATTCGGTGTTTGATTAATTGTACGGCAAACTGAAATTCGGTACTTATAAAGAAAAGAAAGTTTAGTCAAAATACTATGAGGTTATTGGATCTTAAGAGGTTTTTGTATTTAATCTTCAAATTAGCTCAGTTTTTGTACTGATAAGCAATAAATTATTACGCTGTGAAAGAGTAAAAGAAACTTAATTAATTATTTGCTGATATTTGGGAAAATTTCGTTAATCATATTAAAGAATTTGAACGGGATTTGAAGCCAGGATGTTATTATTTGTTAAGGTGAATAGATACCGATAATCGATGAGAAGCTACAGTCGTAGCCATAGTCAATCTGGTATTTATTTGAAGTAAATTCTAGTATTTATTTGAAGAAAAAATACTTAAGGAGTACGGTTATTATTATTAAAATTAAGCAGAAAAATTTGGATTTTTACCGTAACTTCGCCTTTTCGTTCCCCTCACTAGAATGTAAATGAGTGTAGCTAGTATTTAAATTGAGGTTTTTGGATTGTAAGACAGGGCATGTTTGTAAGCTCCGCGTACACGCTACATTTAATTCCTGCCAGCTGTAATAGTTGTAATTATTCGGCTTTGCTTGTTGTAATTATTCGGCTTAATTATTGCTGCCGATACTCGATTTTGATATGCCGGTAGAGTTTACTAAGCAAGTTTAACTCGTGTAGTCTTTGGCTACTAGGGGTGTAGAACTAATTAACTTTTACCAGATCAAGTAAAGTCTTATAGGTATCCTATTTCAACATTTTTCCTAGCTCTACAGCATATATAAGAAATACTTATTCTCGTAATTACAGATACATGTATGTTATTCCCTTTGTAATTTGCAATACATAATCATAATTAATAAGTCTTTTAAATGAGCTTCAAAACAGCCGTGAAAATTATATTTTAAAATGATTATTCAGTTAACTCGTGTAGTCTTTGGCTACTAGGGGTGTAGAACTAATTAACTTTTACCAGATCAAGTAAAGTCTTATAGGTATCCTATTTCAATATTTTTCCTTGCTCTACAGCATATATAAGAAATACTTATTCTCGTAATTACAGATACATGTATGTTATTCCCTTTGTAATTTGCAATATATAATCATAATAAGTCTTTTAAATGAGCTTCAAAACAGCCGTGAAAATTATATTTTAAAATGATTATTCAGAAATGCGTTTATCATCGATTTTATATTTATGAAAAACAATTTCTTCTTTTTCAGTCCCTTACTCGTTTTCCTTACTTCTTACTCAAGCGATTTAAAAGCAATAAACGCAGTTCTTTATCTCTTTTATTAATTACTAGCTGGACTTTTGAAGTTACATGAGTTAGATTTATTAAAAACATTACATATTTTTTACTTTTTTTATAGTAACTCTTTTAGGAGCTGCCGCGCCAGCGGCTTGTTATTTGAAAAGTGAAAAGGGCAACAAAAGTGATCCGACCCAAAAGTGACGTTTGAGAAGAATATCCCTTCTGGGCTAAAAATGTGTGACAACAGTTAACGCTGTATCATGTAACGGGAATTCTAAAGACATGCTGTTTTTCAAAATTTTGTGGTTTTGCTGTCACATTTTTTTGTAGTAAGTGCGAAAAAAGTGATGGTTAAAGTTAAAAAGATAGAAAAATGTTGTATTAGCAGGAA
>KK117647.1:12465-37730 GCA_000611955.2 Stegodyphus mimosarum
TGGCGGACATTCTGGCGAAGGAGGGTTCTGAAGAACCATTACCAGTTACCAATTCACTGACATATCTTGAACTGTACTCCATTAGAAGACATGCAGACAGGCAAATTTGGCTCGTTCCGCCGAATCATCCCTGGTATCAAGCTGATTGTCCTGGAAGATCCCTTGCTATTGACTGCGATAGATGTGTTCAGACAACACTTTCCCGATTCTTCAGTGGACACCTGAAAGGACTCACTTTCGAGAGAGGTTACAAGATGCACCCAATTTGTTCTAAATGTCAAAATGCACCGGCTTCACCGACACATATACTTGAGTGCCTGGAATTGTCTCTTGAGGACCTTTACAGGTCTCCTGTGCTTGTTTTCGATTTTCTGAAGGTGAACGGACTCATGGACCTCGTCTAGTAAATTCCTAGACATGGAGATAAGCAACAACAACAACAACATAAATAAATAAAATGACTACTAAACTCATAAATAATTAAAAGTTAAATAATTAATTATTAAAATAATTAAATAATGATTGATCAAAGTAATTAAATAATTTAAATTTAATAAAAAAGGATAATCTAAATAAAAATTTAATAAGCGTTTTTTGATATAATTAGTCTACACGGGCCTTATCCCAGAAGGGCTATTAGTCTCAAAACCCTGAATAAGTTTTTCAAATTGTTGCCACCAAATATTATAGAAACTAAATATTGCAAAATCTACATGAATGTATATAGGTTTCTCTCATTGTGATAAAAACGGTACTTAGAGTTATCAAATTTTGAGTAACGTAGTCCTCCATTCGAACATGGGCACTTGGAAACCCGAATTTGGAATTTGTTTTATTATCTATTTCATATTTTATAAAACTTTCACAAATTTTTAATTAAAAAAACTCAACAGTTTCAAAGCAAACAGCGGCAACACTGTAGGGAATAAAACCATTTTCTCTCGAGTGTGCGAGACTGCCTATTGGATTTCTCAAGACATGCTATTTTTAAATATTTTTAGCACAATGTAGAGTTAGATCAAATGCTCTCGAAACGTGCACGTGTCTGTAAATTTTAAAAAAAATCGTTTGGGTGTAATATAAAATCTGAAAGCTTTCAGATTTTTTTTAATACTAAAAATAAAATTTTCGAGATTAAATTTCTACTGAAATTTTTGTTCAGTAGTTATTTTTAGTTCATCACTTTCCACTGAATTTTTTTTTCCAGTTACATAAAAGAAGTGCCTGAAACTTCTTATTTATAGCTCCGCTGCACTCCGACTGGAATTATGATTTATCCCCAAAACTAAACAGTACCGGAGCAGCGCAACTTAAGCTCTGAATAGATTAAAACTTTGGCTCTCCCAAGTCCCCTTTCTTCGGAGACCTATGGGAGATCGGTGTAAAACCCGTAAAGCATCACTTAAAGGGCTCGATAATTTAAAACAATAGTTGTGCAGCTGGAGAGAACACAAACTCAACACAAAACGTATCCGATTTTCAATGATTCTTGAGATTATCAAATTTAATAGAGGTATCGATATATGCGATTCCGAAGCCAATGATAATAGCGTTGCGTGCGTACGAGTTCGTAACGGATTGAATGCACAAGTCGTTAAAAAGTCAATAAAATTTATTTTTTTCACAAGAAATAAAACAAAAGGCTGAAATATTTCCCCAGAGATATTCGTACAATATCACAATGTCTCAAACGTTAAACAGAATTGAATTCAAAACAGAGAAAGTTAATCCAATCTCACAGCGAACTCGCTACAATCAACCACAGTATTAAGTAAACAAACAGGAGTTCGCTTTAAACAGCTACAACTGCAACTGACCTGAGGTGTTTGAATTTGGCTTTTATAAGCTTTTTAATCATTCCCTAGAATATTCTGGTAAAATCTATAAATATCTCGATTTTCTTCAATGGCAATATTAATTACGAGATATTTATTTATTAAATATTAAATGCACGCGCTCTTTTATCTTTACTTTTCGGACGTAGCTTTCTCTTCAAAAATCGCCTGCGTTGCACGGGAAAATAAGCAATTTTAGTTATATTCTAAAAAGGCAGCTAAATAAGTATGAAATTCTTAACAATAGACTTAAATCAGAACCGTTTCAGACACTAATAGAGAAGAACAAAGGTTGCTCAGATCGTTTGGAATAAATGGTCGAATGATTAGAACGATTATCTACGTACTCCACAGCAGAGAACCAAGTGAATAATAGAGAAAAACTATTTTGCTGTTTGTCTCATGGTACTTATCAGAAAAGACTACCTACCAGTTCATAAATGGATATTAGAGTGTGTTTTTAAAGTCTATAATGGCTTTAATAACAACAGAAGAAATATTAAAATCAAAACAAAATCGAAGGAATCAGTGTTTCCTGTAGAAACTTCTATTACTGCGAGGATAAAATTGTATAAGGGTTGTTCAAATGAGAAGATATGAAACTTTATAACAACCAAACCGCTTGAAATTTGAATATGCCATTTTGGCATAGCATAGCGAGACATCTAAAGCAAGACTAGGATATTTTAGAAACCTTGATCTAAAGACGCGAAAGTTGTGTCCATTCTGGCTGTGCGCATAGTCGGGAGCCGGCACGTGACTCGGGAGATAAGTAGGCAGTTGTATGTTACGTCCAATTGATGCGGCAGTACGTGTAATGACATCATGATGTTGGCATTGCAAAATTCAAGGACTAAGGAATAGCGAGGTGTTTTCAGGTTTCTGACTGTGGAAGGGGTTAATAGTCATTGGCGGAAGGTGACTGTTGACAGGTCAGTTAAAAAGTAGAGTGCCAGTTTTCGTGGAGGTCTAGAATTTTTGAGTGGTGACCCAAACCCAGGCCAAGCAAACACGGTAATCACAGACAAACTCATTGACAAGGTAAACGACCTGGTTAGAAATGACATTTCAAAGGAAAGCTCTTCAACATAGAAGAAGAACTGAAGGACACAGTGGAGGACTGGCTCCTCTCACAGCTACGGGAATTCTGGGAAGAGGGAATCCTTCGGCTCGTGAAAGAGTGAGATAGTTATGCTATAGTGTTTATTTGTGAATAAAGACTTCAATATATCCATAGTGTGGCTTCGTACCTCTTCATTTGAACAACCCTTATATTTCTTTCCAGTGTTATAGAGTAATTTATTTTATTTTTAAGTATATTGATTTTGCTTAAAGAATGAATGTTTTTGTCTAGTTTCTTGAAATATTCTAATTTCAGTCAGAAGTGTTAAATCCCTTTGAATTGAGATGGCTCTGCCATTACTACGCAACTGAAAAAAGAAAAGAACGTTTATTTTTATCTTGCTAAGCTCTCTGTGTGAGTGCAGTCGTCGGAGTGTCGTTCATAAAATATGCAGAGAAAATTATTAACTATATTTAGTTTGGTTTTGTTAATTAATGACGGTTAGATTCCACTCTTTAGTAATTTGCGCTGACCATTTACTTGGTTCTAAAAAATGTTTGGTATTTACGCAATTTGCATCTTCCTCAAGAGGTCAGAAAGATAGCTTCTCTAACTTACCTTTGGAGGGTTAAAATGGATTTATCTAGATAGTGATTGTTTTCGTGCTCGTGGAATTTGGTTGTATGGGCTTTCATATTGACAAGGTGACCGATGAGAGCTCTATGAGACAATAACCGATGAAGAGCTCTATGAAAACGGATATATAAGTTCTTCATGGGTCTGAAGATCATTGACCGTAAGAAGGTAGACTGAACGATAAAGACCAGGATGAGAGCGGATGAAGATAGAGAAGATCTGAAAGCTGTGGCAGACGACGGAGAAAACACTTCCAGCAGGCTTAGAGATTGATTTGAAGTCTACGGCTTAGCAATAGGAAATAATAAAATGGGGAGAGATTCAACATACAGAGAAGCAGAATTGAAGATATCTCATTAGATGGTTTAATGATAATATTACTATATATTCCGTTTGGAATGTAGAATTATTTTCAATAAATTATATTGGGATAGTTACCGTTTGCTTATCTATAAAAACTTTTCAATTGTTATGTTCTTACTGTAACCTTGACCTTAGAAAATAAATTATATGTATAATTTCCTCCATTCGATTTTCATAGATTAAAAAAGTCTAATGTGTACACCATATGACTTCCTTGTACGGAATATTAAATTATATGCATTTTTTCTTGCATTTCATTAAAACTTATTGGATTGAATTAAATCTACTTGTTTGATAGCGCGTAAACCACAATAGAGTAAACGCACTCTTTAAAATTCACCATAGTTGTTTATCACAGCGACACCTTTCACTAGGTTCACTTAACAGAATTACATCTCATTCATTTTATAACTCAGAATGCGCAAAAATTATATCATCTGAAGAATTATCTAATCGTTGCCACATGTTCTATAAGGATCTTAAGTTTGACTGACGTTTATTTTATTTTAAAACTTTACTATCATCTCTTATTTTCCACTTCCGGCCAGAATTAACGCGTGAATATGTTTATGCAAATTGTAAGTATGTGGCTTTTTGCCATTAGCGTAGTAGAAGGAGAGAAAGTTAACGATCTTGCCACGAGTCTTCGCGCGAACTTGCCATCAGTTACTGTCCGCCTTTAAGGCCAGAGGGTTTAATCCTCTTGAAAGCTAAAGACGTATTGTAGTTTTCCGCAGTTTGCGTACTACAGACGTAGTAATTTAAAAGACCAGTCTTAGCGTTCGTCATCTGTGTAAAATATCTAACGTTAGCTTTTATTTAAATTTTATTTCGTTAGTAACCTTATATTTTTACGTTCAGACCACAAGTGGGTGTTCTTTGTATTCCGGAGTGCGGGAGCAACTATGAAACGAGGTAAAAAATAAAGAGTAATTTTACCCCTTCTCATCTTGTCGTCCTTGCTACACTCCATAGGACATAGTTGCAGTCAACTCACTGTCCAGTCAGAACACGTCATGTTCGCCAAGCAGATAAAAAGAAATACGAGTCCTGATAGTTCTATTCAAATACTAAAAAGATGTATAACTCTTAAATCTAAAAAGGTGTATAAAAGAAATAAATCTAAAAATATGTATAAAATAAATAAAACAAACAAAAGAAAGAAACAGTTTTTCAAAGACAATTCAGATTTTCTTATTCAATCAATTCAGTTCTCGCATTGCGACAAGGCAAACATACATAAAAACTCAAAATATCGATATTAAAAATTACGAACTAAATCTTAAACACTCATTTCCTCGAATAAATTCCAGACTAGATTAAGCATGATTTAATTCGAAATAATAAAAGCAGGCGCTTTCTTTGTCGTTGTGAAGCTTAGTTTCTCTAGATTGGCAGCAAATCCATTATTCTGCTAAGTTTCAAATGTCAACAAAATAGGCTGCCATTGGAAAAATGATTAGGCTTAGCCGCACTTAGACAACTTTTTAAATTGTTGATAGATTGTTGATAGAGAATTTTCAATTGTTCATAGAGATAATTCTACAAATATTGCATGCAGATTTACTAAAGGCATTAAAACCTGAACCGGGAGATAAGAAGAACATAATTCAATCATTTTTAAAGCAAAAAATGCACAATTTACCAACATATATGAATAAAATCTGAGCTTAATGAGCCGAATAAGAGAGTGGATATATATTTTGAATTTATACATAAATATTTATATACTTTTGGCTGGGCCAGTTGCATTCAAAAAGGGAGGTGCACATCTGCATGTTATAGCAGTCATGTATACAAAATTTTAACGTCTTGAGGTTACTAGTTTTTGAGTAATGCGACATACATACATACATACATACGTACGTACGTAAAGATACCATCAAAAAAATCTCTTTTTAGTCCATTTCAAATCAGTTTTATAATTCGTTTGGGGAAATAGAGTCCTTTATTCTGTCCTTACGTAGAGATGTCAAGCAAAAATATCGTTAAATTGCATTCGATAGCGGTCAAAATGGATATTTTCTTTGTAATAATGGTACCCGTAATTTTTCGTGATTACAATATTTCCTTCACTTCGAACAAGAAAGTAATTAATAAAAAATGGGGAAGTACATGAACAAATATAGTTTAAATGCATGTGACGGTGTATGGGCACATTCACATTTCGAGATATCCTGTCATGAAATTTAGATACATAATGTGCATTTCAGCAGAATTTGATGATCTAATTATAATTTATCCCAAAGAGAAACTTTGAAATCTTCAAAATTAAATAAAGGGCTGCCAGCAATTTATTTTACTTCCCTCAATCTCCTCATTGCTGAAACTTCAACAGTGTTCAATTGAGAATTTTAACTACAAAAGAAGAGTACTTTTAAAAATTTTAAAAATCTTTTTTCAAAATTACTCAGCCTTCGAATAAATTGTGTAAAATTTCCAGCGAAATGTCATGAATCTTGCTACGTCACTTCTTTATTAAATACTTACTCATAATAAACCTACATAGATGGCTACGGAAGAAATATAAAGCATACAAATATATTACATAGTGCACTCTGGTAGAGAAATACAAAAGAAGTAAAGGCAAAAATGTGTCTTCTAAAATATATCTATATGAGATTCTTCAATATAAGAATAACGAAACTCATTATTCAAGTAAAAAGAAAGAAAAAGAAAAGAATATGTCTTGAACATTTTTACAGTTTCAAAGCTTGGTTAATTAACACTTTTCCAGGCATCTCACTAATGTGAATAAAAATAATTTTGAAACTATGATTAAGTAATTTGTTTCAACTCACTAAGGTGACATGCGTATAAAGTTTTCAATTAAAAAACACTTTGATAAAGCAATATATCCAGTACTCATTCGAAAATAAAAAAATACAGTCTTTGAAAACATTCCCTCATTTTCTCATTACAAAAAATAGTTACGTTACTGCAAAGAAAAACTTTAGATAATGAGAATAAAAAAAGAAATAATTGGCAATTGTCGCAACCGTTGTGATCTTTTACCAAAAGACGGATATTGATTTTGAATCAGTAAAGAAAATTAATTTTAGAAAATCTAAAAGCAAACAAAAATAATATTGTCTGCTAAATATCCTCTCACATATTTATCATTAGGGTATTAAAAATCCCTGCACGGCAGGTGCGTTTGATGCTTCGTAATCGATTAAAGAGTGTTCATCGGATGTTAGACAGATAATTTTAAGTTTTCTTCATTTTTTAATCTTATGTAAAATTGCTAGTTACTTTTAATGATCTATTCAGGCGAACAAAAATTTTCCTCCTCTTCTATTGCTATCCAAATTAAAGAGAATTATTTAAATTTTTAAAGCAAGATACAGTGAATGCAATGAACAATGGAACTATGCGCTGCTGTAAAGACATTGGAAACTGATATGCATATTTCACTGTATATAGACACAGTATAATTTCAGTCAAATTTCTTACGAGTACTGACTGTTTTAAATGGAAGGACAAATCTGTATTAATGTTTGCAAGCGCGTATTGCAGAAAAATGTAAAGGCTGAAACTGCTTTAAAAGTCCCAGAGTGCATTACTAGGCACAATTAGTTAATAGCGTAACAGGAGGTAACTGACAGCCTCATCATGCAGAATAACTGTGGCTATTTGATGTGGTAATGAGTCAACATGCCAGAAAGTCATCTGGTTATTGTTATTGCAAGTGGCAAGGTTTGTGGTGTGACAAGGTTTCAACGCTTCTTGCGTTCCTAAAGAGAATTGGATGAATTTTACATAGTCTTCCTAGAGCGTTCAGTACTCTTGAAATACGGCCAAAGTGGAGGTATGTGGAGTTACACATGTCAATAGAAACAGACATATAACCAGTCTTCACGGCATGATAGAGGTATGTCTTACGCTGATTGTAGACACTAATCATTAACATGAGAAGATGGCTTTTATAAAGGTATTAAATCGTCTACAGTTGGATTTCCATATTTTACGTTGTTTCTGGCAATAAGAAATCAGCATTCATTATTAGTTCTTACATACACCCATAAAATGAACATACTTCAAACTTAAGATAGGACCAGCAACTTACAAGAAACGTCTTTGAAAATATGTCTTCATAGCCAAAGATGTGCAGCGGCATTTTTAGCATGTGTAACGAGGATTAATGAATATTTAATCTTAAAAAAATTCTCTAAACTATATCATTGGAAATTTAATTAATTATTTTGGCGTAGTACCCATTACAGTTAACCATAAGTATCCCTACATATACATACATATACACAGTCCAGTCACATTAATGTGACCATCTGTCAAAAGCCAGAATAACCACCTTTCGCAGAGCGGACTGCTGCGAGACGTGCAGGAAGAGAGTCACATAGGTCCCTGAAGGTGTTCTCTGGGATGTTGAGCCATGCCGACTCTAATGCCGTGGCCAGCTGCGCTAGATTACGCGGTTGAGGATCCATGGCGCGAACAACTCGATCGAGATGGTCCCACAGATGCTCGATTGGGTTTAAGTCAGGTGAGTTTGCTGGCCAGGGGAGGACGGTAAACTCATCCTGGTGCTCTTCGAACCACGCACGTACACTGGCAGCTGTATGGCACCTCGCATTGTCCTGCTGGAAGATGCCATCATCCTGAGGAAAAACAATGCGCATGTAGGGGTGAACATGGTCCGCAAGGACAGATGCGTACTTGTATTGATCCATTGTGCCTTCCACAATGATCAGTGAACCTAGAGAATGCCAGGAAAACATTCCCCAGACCATAATGCTCCCGCCTCCAGCTTGGACCGTTCCGGCAATGGTTGCAGGGTGGTTCCTTTCAGAGGTTTCACGCCTTATACGCCAACGTCCATCTGTCCGATGGAGCATAAAACGCGATTCATCCGAAAACGCAACCTGTCGCCACTCAGTGGACGTCCAGCTGCTGTACTGGCGTGCAAATTCTAGCCTTCGCCGTCGATGAACAGCAGTCAGCATAGGTGCACGAACCAGGCGTCTGCTTCGGAGGCCCAGACGCAGCAATGTTCGCTGAATAGTACTTTGGGAGACACTTTTGGTAGCCCCTTGGTTCATTTTGGTGGTCAGTTGCTCAACGGTAGCCCGTCTATCTGCCCGAACGCATCTCCGCAACCGTCGTTCGCCTCTGTCATCTATGGCCCGTGGTGCACCACATTTGCCACGTCGCTGATTTTGGACAGTCCCATTTTGCCATGCACGGTACACTTTTACCACGGCGGCACGCGAACAGTTCACAAACTCAGCCGTTTCGGAAATGCTTCCACCCTTGGCCCGAAAGCCAATGATCATGCCCTTTTGGAAGTCGGATAAATCGCTTCGTTTCTGCATTACGCCAACGATTGAAATGTTTTCCGAAGCCCTCACACACCCTTTATATACGCTCAACTGCACTGCGCTGCCACCTGCCTTCTGTGATTGGTTATTTAACTCTGACATGGAAAGTACGTGGTGGTCACATTAATGTGACTGGACTGTGTATGTCAGTGTGTGCGGCAGTGAGAGAAAATATACACATTTACAGATTTCCTCTCTCCAGTGAAGCATACTGCAAGAATTTTTGAACAATCTCTTATTATAATTTAGCCCAAACTGGTTTTTGAAACCTCGAACTCTGTTACTAATTAATGCATTGGATTTCATACAATGCCAAAGGCTCTTTTGATAAACAAATATGTACACTACACAAAAAACAAATGGGACAGTTCTATACCTCCCGTTCCACTGGACCGAATGACGAAATTCAAATTGCGTTTTTTATGTCTTAAAAGCGCGACTTAGGATATATATTTGATTTATATATAGCAGTGTTCTAATATACGTATCTTGACATAAAATCGGACTGTTTCTTAAATGATATGTAAATTATTTTCCATATTTAGATTCTACGACTCAAATTATTATTTTGTAAAATTTGTTGCGAAATTTATGGAGAAATTCAAAAATTTATCTTGGCGCATTTTTTTCAGTTTACGCCAAGAATAAGTCACTTGGAGAACTTCTTAATATATGGACACCCATTTTCCTTTCACTTTCTACATTGTACATGAGAGGAAAATTGTCACATCGTTCCTACTTTCAAATAATTTTAAGCAAATGCCTAAACCACATTTAATGTTATCGCTTTTAACAAATACGTCAAATTTCAAAACGCGCCATTGTATAAATTCACGTATATCTTCGGAAATTTTGAATTAAAAACTCTAATTTTTTACAGGAATGCTTAGAAATAAATCTAATCTCAGACTATGGTAAAAATTTCATGGATCATAATTCAAAATTTTTTTCGAAAAATTTATAAACAAATTATTTAAAAATACAAAATTTTAAAAACAGATCATAAAATATGGGCGAATTTTATTTGGAATGAACCTAAATTTCGAAACGTGAAAGGAAGAACCCAAATAATACTAATAAAAACGAGAAATTAATAAATATATACCAAACCTTAATTAACACTGAGGAGCTAAAATTTTGACAGCTAATTTTTTAAAAAATACTAGCGCAATTTTTACAAAACTTGCCAGTTTGGCATAATTTGAGTCGCAGAATTAAAATATGAAAAACAAAAGGGCATGTCATTCCAGGAAACGTCCGATTTTGTGTCAAAATACCTGCGTTAAAACAATGCTATGTATTAATCTAATACATATCCCAAGTGGTGCTTTCGAGACATGAAAAACGCAAGTTGAATTTCGTCAATCGGCTCAGTAGAACGGGAGATATAGAACTGCCATTTTTTTTATTTTTCTGTGCGTAATGTGTATGAAGGTATAAAACAACAAGCAAGCATTATTCAAAGCAAATGGGTCAATAATGCTACCCATGTTTGGTCAACAGCTATCAAACTGTATGTAAAGTACTATATGCTGTATGGCTTGATTGTCGGTTTAGGAAGGTGTAGCGTTTATCTGGGATATTATTTGATGCAATCATCTACTCTAGTGATTGGCACTGCAGGAACTACCAGCTAAAATTTATCATTGTTGTTTGCTCAGAATTTATATATTTCTTATATGCACTTGATATTGCTCATTATCAAAAGACAAAGTAACTGACTTCTGAAACAGTGTCTCTCCGCTGAAACAGTGTCAATGTTTTAATCTTACTGTGTGTGGAATCAAAGCGCAAAATATGAGTATGTAGCACAAAACGGATATTACGGATATTGCGTACAATCGATATCCTCTCTGCTGGCATAGGATCGACTAGAAAGCTGAACTACCGATTTCAACTCTACACTGGTATCAACACATTATGCCGGCATCTATCCCCTGTAGGTACACCACAGAATAAAGAACTTAATTAAAATTAAGTTCTTTCCGTCTTGGGTATAAGTTGCTGTTAATGATAATCCTCAGCTATATGATGTAATTTTTTTTGCAGAACAGTTCCACTACTACGCTGTGTCGATGGTAAGCTGGTATTAACTCTATGGAATGTCGATAGTTTCCTGTGACAACTCTGTAAATGTTATAGATGTGCATTAATCTTCTCACTCATTATTACATCATTATCAAAATTTATATTTTATCGTGTCGAGCCCATGCCAACAACTAGTGCTTTCGCATGGTGTCCATTCTGCGCCAGAGTCACTCCCACGCCGTGTCGACCCTACGTAACAGTTATGCTTGAGGGGTCTTTCTGGTTAGCTGATTACCTAAACAAAGTCTCACCCTTCAAAATTTACTTAAAGATATGATTATTAGCTAATAAACTTAAAGTTGTGATATGTTACTTATGTCAGTTATCGCTTCTTAATTAAACTAACTTTTCAAGCACAAGAACACAAGCTAGTGGAAACTTAACTTTGTTCTACATCGAAACTTGTTAGCACTATATTAGAAGATTAGAAAAATAAAAATATGTCTTCTTGACTGTGCAGCAATTAGCAGGAACTTACTCTTCAACTGGATATAGCATTTCTACCCTAGGATAGAAAATGTTTAGATCGAACAGACCAAATCAAGACAAACTTACCACTTGAAATAAATGCTCGGCAGCCTATCTCAACAGAGCAGCGGCTTTCTGGATGCAAGGCAAACGCGACAGCCATGTTGTAGTTGTGACTTATTCACATGTCTGACAGTAACATAGAACACGCAATAGAAATTCATCGTGGCAAGGACGGCAAGACTGCGCCTGTCGTTGGCAAGAGCCTTGAACACCATACAGGTGACACTGCGGCTATGCTCAGTTCCGCCCATAATTCTGATAGAGAGCACTTTGGGGGGACAGGTCGTGTAATGGCAAAACCACACATTGAGTTGATCAATGTTAACGAATTTCGCTTACTGCGCATGCTCAGTAGCGTACCGTTGGCATGGAAGAAAATACTGGCGAATAACAATAAACAACCCTACGCAAGCCTGTTCGTCGTGTGGGCCTTAGCGACTTTTTACGATTGCAATACTATGGCTACTTTTTTTGTGCTTATTGCACTTGCTTCTGTTTCATTTCATTTTGGTTTATTTTGTTGATAAACACTGCATTTAGTATCCGTTATATGTAATAATTTCTTTGGCTTTAATTTAATAATTTAAACTAGATATATTCTGTAAGTTGTTAAAGTATTTATGAATGGAACGCATGGTAAATAATCGATTGCTTTTATTCATCAGAAGTGTAATCCATAAACAACATCATGTAATGTTTCCTTTTTTGTAATCCTTCATAAACGAAAATTTGGGGAGTTTACAATCGATATTTACACTCTAAGTAATGAAGCAACGTACAACCTAAAAAGTTTAAAAACCCCGAACTGTTTACATTCAGATAACAGAATATCACCCATATACCATATTTCTCTTCTTTTAAAATTACGCCAAAGTCGTAATTGCGCCAAATTCTCTTCTGGGCATGCGCAGTGTGAGTAATTCGTTTAACAGTGTTCAACTGAATGTGCGGTCTGCCATTACGCGGACGGGTCTCAAGTCTTCCACCTCTCCTCCCCTACCACAACCTTTCGACAGAACTTTCGGCTCGCCGAATATTTAGAGTGCCACTATGCCGTGCAGATACTGCATATTTGTAAACACCCAGGCCTTCTCCGTGATTCAACCCCGGGCCCTTTGATACTGCAGTCAGCGTCGCTAACCACTGTCCAGGTTGGGCGGTTACACAAGCCATTACACAAGTAAACGTCTATCTACTAAACGCCATACGATTACGATTCTTTCTCTCAGTTTATACTATGCCGTTTGCAAAACAAATCTGCAGTAGAAGCATTATTTGAAGTTATTTATTGTAATTATACAGACTATCTATCGAGAAATGTCAGCAGCTGCTTGTGATTGTCGTTCTGGGGACATGCTAAAAATATATATAGATGTGTAGAATTAAAACGTCTGTTAAAATGCGCACATTTAAGAATAAATTAAGATTAAGCGTGCTAAGTTATACATTTTATCTTTTATAAGAGTTTTTTTTTTATTTGTTTTTGAAAACCGTCTTAAGATTGATAAATTTCAACAAACAAGATGCTAAAACAAACAACAAACAAGAAGCGTAAATTTCTGCGCTGAAAGAGTACATTAAGAAAAAAAGCATAAAGAAAAGCTAAAAATGAAGTATTTAGCTATTACTTTAACTCAAATATCACACAGCAGTGTTGATGCTATGAATGTAACTCAAAATAATATGTCATCTACGTAGATCAAACTGCTCTGGTATTATGAACGTTAATCATAACCGTAATTAAGTTGGATATGTCGCTTCATGCAGTTGTCATTCAGCTATATAGACATTAGCGAAGAAAGCAACTAAAAATTAAAAAAGCTGTAATTAAAGTTTAAAAAATATTTATTTTTACATAATAAAATAAACTGAATTCTGAAATTTAATTAAAAATGAATTACTCTCCTTTCAAATGCGTTCTTTTAGCACTTCTGGGAAAGATGCCGCATTTTTGCAATTAGTTGTGAAACAGCAAATTGTTTTTCTTCTGCAGTGATAAAGCTGGAAAATTAATTGCGTGGTTTATTTTGATCACTTCATCTTCACTTATTTCGTAATAAAACGCATATTGTATCTTTTTCATTTGCTTTGAAGCATATTTTCTCCTGAAGAAAAGGGACCTCTGTCTGACTGCATTTAAAATTAATAAAGTTTAGATTATAATAAATATTCAATCGTAATCTACAACAAACTGAAGCTGTCTTTTCGCTCAGTTTGAAATTTTATATTGGGGTGTTTCTTTTTAAGTCCGATAATTCAAATTTTGATCGCAAACTCATACTGTATAAGGCATTTTCTCCCTCCTCCTAGCATGCCTTCGTGATGTAACTGTAGTACACTCGGCGCGTATTCGAGAGGTCCAAGATGAAGTTCCGGCGAGGTCATTCCTCATTTTTCCTCTCTCCTGTTTCAAAAAACCTAATGACTCTGCAGTGGTGCCTGAACTAAAGAAAGACTGTGAACAATAATTCGTTGCCTCTAGGACTCAGAGATTAGGTCTCCTAATCCCCAGTTCTCCTTAAAAGGGGAAGTATATAAGGTATTTTCTCCTCCTTCCAGCATGCCTTCGGGGTGTAAAGGTAGTACACTGGGCGCGTATTCGAGAGGCCAGGTTCGAGTCCTGGAGAGGGCATTGTTGATTTTTTTAAGTCTCCAGCGTCAAAAAAAGTCTAATGACTCTAGAACTAGCATTTTTTAATCTAGGGTGGCATTTGTCTATTCAGTATTGGTCACTCCGAACACCATAAATGATGGCCATTTTATTGTGAAGGCACCTAATAGACAGCCACCTTTGCCTAATATGAAGGGCAGTCACAAACATGTCTTCTCCGGGATTCGAAACCGGACCTTTGGTATCGCAGTAGGCTTCCCCAATCTACATGCATGAATAACAATTTTTTATTTTTATGTGTATAATTTTGAATCGGCAAATTAATAAACCTCGCTAAAATGACATGTTCGTACAATTTTCGAAGTAAAAAACTAGCAATTGTGTCGTGTGGTGATTTCTCGAAAACTTGGCTACATTCTCGAGGTTTCCACTCTTTTGTATACTTAAGACAGATTTTTTTCAAGTCATTTTACTTGTGTCCTTATATCGCCACAACCAATAGGTAAATATTGCTAGTTTCGCATATAAACAGGTAACTCGTAGGAACGCGGTTTCAGTCAACAGTTCCTGCTTACAAGCTAAGGACAGAAATTCTATTTGCTTTGCAGATCGAAGCTATGTTGAATTTGTAACTCTGTGATTTTCAGGAATTTTTTGCATCAAGGAAACCCGCAATATCTTCCAGCTCTTTCGATTCAGCTATCTTTAGCTCATTGATTTCATTTATAAAAAATGCTTGGAGATGGAACTATTGTCCAAAATTTTCTGAACATCTGATTTCGTTTTTCAAAGCTTTACAAAGTTATTTGTATATGGCAACCACACGAAAGCTATCTGTCTGGGGAGGGATGACTTCTTGGAAGACTGTTTATGGGAAAGTGCCGCGTATTAACCTTACACAAAAGGGGAAACTACGAAAAACACATGCAACCAGCCCGTTTACCTGGGTTCGAATTACTAGAATTCAGCGTTCTTAATCATTCAGCCTTTGAATACCCAAAATTTTAAAACTTTATGAATCATGCTTTACGAACTGATATTAAATAATGAAATTAATTTCAAATTATTTCCACATCAAACTACTATCTGCGCACTGCATAGTTAGCGTAAATAACAGACTATCGCTCCTAATATCTCCTTCGAAGTATACTTAAACACAATATTCTAAAACTTAATATAAGATGGCGTAATCCACCTACGCACCAATGGTACACAGGAACATCCCCTGGCTCCCTACTAGAATTCAAATGTGACCGTGGCTCGCAGATTGCTCTAGATAGACTAACAAGTGGCCACCTTAAATGTCTTTCCTTTCATAGTGGCTGAAAAATCTGCCCCGCTTGTGAAAAATGCTGTGACCATCTAGCTTCACCGGATCACCTACTGGATTGCATCGGACTTTCTAAGGAAGATTTAACATCCAATCCCCTCACTGTTATTGATTTTTTGACGGTCAACAACCTTCTGGAGCTGATCTGACATATGTCAGATCTTTCAAGGATAAGCAACAACAACAGCAACAAGCTAAACCTATGAATTATTGTATATTATGTATAACTGGCGTGTAGCTTCGAAGTAAGAAAGTGTCTTTGAAGAATATAAAAGGCGATATATAAACTGAAAGACATAAGACCATGCAAATTAAATGCAATTTCTCCATCAAATAAGCAATGAATAAAATTCAAAAAAGGGCTAATTGCTTACAAACAAATGGATAATAAATGATGGAATCTCGTGAAAAATAAAAATAGGAAACGTTTGATGAGTCAGAAAAAACTTTTCGAAGAAGTCCAATCCATCTCTTGATAAAAGTTTTAATTTTAGTAGGAGAACGTTTAAGGAATGATTGAATGCCAATAAGTATTAAAAGCTGAGAGCTACGAGTCATTTTCCCTACCTTGAGAAACTCTCACTTTCTACATATCAAAATTTGAAACTCTTTGTAGAGTCATTAGGTTATTTCGAAGCAGGATAGATGAAAACTGAGCAATGCCCTCCTCGGGACTCGTATCACGGACTTCTCGAATACGCGTCGAGCGTGCTGACCACTACATCACGAAGGCATGCGAAGAAGACGGAAGAAGTACCTTATTTACTCTCCTCCCTTTTAAAGTGCGACCCAGTCGTCAAATCTCGGGGGGTGGAAAATCATCAACCACCACCTTTTTTTGTTTGGGCACCACTTGTCGAAATATTATGCTATTTCGAAGCAGAATAGATGAAAAATAAGCAATGTCCTCGCCGGGACTCGAACCACGGACCTCTCAAACACGCGTCAAGCGTGCTGACCACTCCACCACGAAGACATGCGAAGAAGGCAAGAGAAATACCTTATATCTTGTAGGTTATCCACTCTGATAATAATGCTTCTTCGTATATTTTTAATTGGATTAGGAATTTTAGGGAAAAGATGCTATGGGTTGTCAATAAATGAAATTAAATTAGAAGGGAAAGCTGCAAAATTAATAACGGTGTGTTGGTGTATGAGATTAGGGCAAGACCTCGAGAATTATCTGCTTAAGGGTGGTGTTTCGTGGAAGACTTTCAAACGGAAACTTCCTCGTACGCATGAGAAAAACCATGAGAACTCCCATCCAGCCACCCGTTCGCAGGATTTGAACCTCGGATCGAACTACCAGTGTTCAGCGACTTTACCACTCGGCCGCTGGTGGGCCGTAAATTTAATGAATTAGTAATAGAATGAAGACAAAATACTATTAATTTTTAATAGATAATAAAGACTTCTCTAGCAGACAGAAACACATGGCTAAAATAATTAAGATATGAAGTATAAGTATCATTTAACAAGCCACAAATAATAAGAGAAAATCTCCTAATAGTTGCAACTAGGAACAGTAACGCTTTAATTATGCTCATGACTAAATTCGCATTGGAAGGAATGAATCTTAAGAGCACTAACAATGAAATATAACGAAGAAGCCATTATTCTTTTTCAGACAGTGACAGGATTTGCCATGAAATGAGAAGGAAGTTAAAAAGGTTTTCCAATTTCCATCAATATCAAACTTACATTCAAAGAAACCAAGAAAATTAAAAATCCCTAATTAAAAAATGAATTGAATAGTGGGCTTAACTGAAATCTTTGTAGATAAATGACATTGATTCCATTCGGTTCATTTGTGTTTTATTCAGTTTTATAAATTGTTGTTAAATGCTCTTCCGTGACATTAGAAAAACCAAGTTATTTTCTCCGTACCACATACGAAAAAGAAATAAAAATTTGCATTTGTCAAATGCGTATCCACAGTAACATAATAAATGATAAACAATAAATGCATATTCAGAATAACATATGAGTAGAAATAATGCGGCGGCCAAGTGAATTTTTGCCTTTTAATAATAGTTATTAAATTTTAAAAAAAAGGAAGCATCGTAGAGGACAGCCAGATGCTAAAATGAACACATTTATTTTAATGCGTAACTGTAAGTTGCAATAAATATACACTCACGTTTGTGAAAATTGCAACACCATGAAGGACTTATGCGAGTGAGCTGAAATTTTCAGGAAATGCAAAGTAGCGCATGATATGCAAATGATTAGAATTGCAAATCCGTAGCGCATGCGTATGCTGAGCAGCGCCCTCTGAACGGTTGATGGATCCGAATAAATAGACGGCTGTAGCGAGGCGTGTATGGTTATCGGTGGTTATCTGCTAGTGGTAAACGTTAACTCAATCTGTACTTATGCCTCGTCGACGAAAGAGAGCGAGATTTGAACAACTTACAGAGTTTGAACGAGGGAGAATCATCAGCCTTCGTGAAGCTGGATTGTCGTATCGTGCAGTAGCCTCTCGTGTGCAGCGTAACAGCAGCACAGTGATGCGCGTTTGGAAGCAGTGGACGGACGAGTGTCGGACAACTCGGAAATCCGGGAGTGGACCCCGAAATGTGACGTCAGCTCGCGATGATAGACACCTGGTCCGCATGGCGCGGACGGACCGTACAGCTTCCTCTAGACAATTGGCAGCACTGTGGTCAATAGCTACAGGTGTTTCATTGTGTGCTTCATCAATTCGTAGACGTCTGCTGCAGTGTGGACTGCGCGCACGGACTCCTTTATACAGGATCCCCCTAACGCACGACCATCGCCGCCTGCGGCTACAATGGGCCAATCAGCATAGAGACTGGCGTGCTGATTGGCAGCATGTCGTGTTTTCTGACGAATCCCGCTTTAATTTGTGGTACCATGATGGCCGCATTCGTGTCAGACGCTATGCCGGTGAACGCCACCTTCCGGAGTGCATTATCGAACGCCACAGTGGACGAACACCCGGAGTTATGGTCTGGGGCGCCATAGCATATCATAGACGATCTCAATTGCTACGAATTGTGGGCAATCTGAACAGCAACCGGTATATCCGTGAAGTTCTACAGCCCGAAGCTGTTCCCTTCCTTCAAAGCTTGCCAGGCGCTGTATTTCAACAGGACAATGCCCGCCCTCATACTGCTCGGATTGTTAAATCCTTCTTTGCAGCGCAGCAGGTACAGCTTCTTCCTTGGCCTGCGTGTTCCCCGGATATGTCGCCAATTGAACATGTGTGGGATGTCATTGGTCGGCGTCTTGCTCGTGATCCTCGTCCTGTTGCGTCTGCAGACGAACTTTGGGTACGCGTACAAACGATATGGAATGCTCTTCCTCAGTCAGACATTCAAACTTTGTTTGACTCCATGCCACGTCGTGTGGCAGCACTTATTGCGGTGCGTGGTGGCCACACAAAATACTGATTCTGATCTCTTGTTCTTGTTTGTTTGCTTTGAACATTTAATCATTTATTTGTACCACTACCACTCAACTGTGTATTAAATTGCATTCAATTATGACGATTCCTTCTTGGTGTTGCAATTTTCACAAACGTGAGTGTAGTTTATTGCATTTTAATTTTCGTTTAACTAAAACGTCTGTAAAATTCCCTGTTACATTCTTTAGCTTGCTGGAAACCTTAATTTTCAAAACTAAAATTTTTAAATGCAAGCAATTTGGAAATACATTCAGTACTATTCCGATAAAATGATGGTAAACTAGTTATTAAATTGAACACGTTAGGACAAAATGGTACTTTTGGTTTGTGAACCATATCAACTTAGACACGTAGCAATAAAAAACAGGGTCATAAATTGAAAACCAGATATTCTGTAACTGCTGTCTTACAATGCGAAATAAATTAACAACAGCCTAACAAAGTTCAAAAACAGCCAAAAGCAAACTGAAACTAGGAGAAACGCACTATCGATTAGCATTCGAAATTTTCTTAAAACTTCGACTTCTACGCTTTTACTCCTTTACCTTTATAGTCTTACGTGGCATTACCGCATAGTTTGAAAAGGCTTTATAGTTGCTTTTATAAAAATAATTTCTGCGTTTATAATTTAAGCATTTTTAATAATCACAATAATTTTAAACGCGAAAGATTTCGAAGTTCCTAAATGGTTGAAGTGTAATTCAAGAACATTCCTTTGTTCGTGAACAGAACAAAGTTTGAAATATGAGACTATTAACAGAAAAGAATATAATTAAAACGTTTTTAAGATTTTCAGGAAAATAAATTTTTTATTAAACCGGTAAGCGTATCGAAATGTTATCGTAAGAAAAGTTATTTAAAAAGGCTTATATTATTTAAGTAACTATTATTAGTAACTAAATTCATGTAGATTACTAAATCAGTTACTCAGAACCTGGTAAAATCTAAATAATAAAAACGTAGTAAAGTTAATCCAATGAAAGAGATAATTAAATCTTCAAAATATGCATTAAATTCCATTCACAACAATGCGGCAGAAATTCTAGCAAATATGAAAAACAAAAACCAGATATAAACGAAATTTTCATAGAAACTGAACGTTGGGGAAAAATAATAAAATAACAAAAATACATAAAACCATAAATAAGCGCTGATATTCTGTATTTTATAAAATTAAAAAGGGCCGTTTCGAAATCTTTTTGAAAAAAGAAATAAAACGTTTAAGAAATTATGATTCTAAAATTTATTGTTGGGTATACTCAAAGATTTGTAAAACCCTTGTAAGTAATTAAACTAATAAAGTTTTATTTTAATTTAAATCTTTCTATCTCTTCTCATGTTTCAACTTCCCGTCAGAAGAAGCGCGCGTTTTCAGCTGATGCTAATTTGAAGTAGAGCCAAGTACTATTTAAACCAGTGGTAGAAACCTCTCAGTGTGAGAGAGCTTTTAGTCTCAGATCACGGTCATTCGGTTCGACGTTCGCCTGACCAGCTAGCAGCTAAATTCTAAGCCATAGTGCTTACTACGTGATTGCTTATTGAAATAAATCCAAGTGCGCTAGTATTAGTAATTCTTGCTACGCACCCTTTAGTTAGAGGCCAACTCCGCGATTAGCTCTGTGAGCAAAGATTAATCAAATTTCTATTTAGCTTTAGTTTAAATTTATCTGATTGTTCATTTAGACCCAAGTGTGGTCTTTTACTTTCTGTATCCCTCCCGAGTTGGGAAGTGATTTGTAAATAATATTGATTTAATAAAAGAGGATTTTAAATCCCTTTCAAGTACAAATATTATACAACTGAATCACAGTATCTACAACCAGAACATAGCTGCATTCAGCTCCCTGTTCCAGATCAGGACTTTAAGGAGTTACTTTAAGATGTTTGCAAGAACATGCCCAGAACACTCAGTCCTGACACCCTTGTAAGATTTATCCTAAGTTTATGAACAGTTATTTTAAGTTTTGTATCTTTCCTATCTTATTCTAATTTCAGCTTACAATTTCCTTCCAGAATGTAAATTCAGAAACGCAGTTAATGTAAATGAGGAAGAGTACTACTTAAGTCGTGACTTCACCGACTTCTAGAAAGAGAGTCTGATTCCCTGACTAGCGCGCGTTTGCCTTTTGGCTAAGTCTCTCTGAGCTATTGCTACGCTCGGCCATACCTTAGGCCCTTGCTTGGCTTCGCCGATTTAATTAATATTTAGGGGCCAACTAGTTAGATCTCTGATAGCTTCTGCTATACCTTTCAAATAGCTTAGTTAAGCTAGTCTTAGTTTAAATTATTATTATTTTAAGTTCAAACCCGAATGGCGGCTTTGTGTAAAGTTCCAAGTAAGAACTGACTGTAAATATACTGAAAAATAAAGGGTTATAAACCCTCCTTAAGTCTTACGTGTTCTGTTCACACACTTAAGTGATTATTCGCTTGTTAGTGTTCGTGAGGTTCTAAGTTAGAACTTTAGGATTAAATAGTAAAACCCCGTACCCTTTTGTTTTCTCGTTTCAATAATCGAAATTAAATATGATATCAAAAAGGAAATATTGTTCATTACCCATTGTTGGGTTAAAGGTTTTTGAAAGATTCTTCTTTACATGAATAATACACGTAACTAGATCTAAAATAATAAAGCGAGGTACCTTTAATTAATGTTTATATTTAATCGTTTTAATTTAACCATGAACGTCAAAAACATAAGCGTGTGCAACCATTGTTTCGAGGAAAACACGTTTAGACATTCGACATGCGCTTAATTTTGAAAAATAAATGCAGTTTTGACTTTTGTACACTGTAGGCATTCACTTATTTTGCATAACAAAATTATTTTAAGTTTCATACCTTTCCTGAACTTCTCAACTTCTCCTAGTATTTTCTCCCCAGCATGTAAAATTAAGTGAAGTGAATATTTAAACAAGTGAATCTCTGAGTTTATTCAGAGTGTGTTTTCGCTAGCCAGCGCGCGTTTCGTTGCTATCTCGTTGTTACGCTAGTAAGCCTTTTGACCATTTCGGATTATTATCACGCCTGTTAGATTTCAACCTGTTAGTTGTAATTTAACGAGAGTCAATCTGTTAGGTATAATTTAACTTGCTAATCCAGAACTATTTTTTTAGATTCGACTTGAATTATATTCTACATTTAAGTTTCACAGTAAGTTGACGGTGTTTTTGTAACATCGAAGATCGTGCCTTTCTGTTAAAATTTGAATTAATGAAGTGTTATTTTCACCCTCTTTCTGTGCAGGTGATTCATTTACGCCTGTGCGAGAATTCGCAAGGTTCATTGTAGGATATATTTTTATTTTATGTGGAATAACAGAGACAGATCTTACTACACATTATGTTCTTTTACTAATACGTTCTAACTCAGTGTGACACTGCTGAACAGTCTAGTATATTAATTTCCCAGAGACATTCCTTTTAGCGCAATGTAAAATATCAACAAATATAGAGAGAGAAATTTGAACTAAACTTAAAGCGTAAAATTAAAGATCCGAGACGAGATTGTCATGGTGCAATTGTGATTTTGTCATGGTGTAAATTCTTCGCAGCACAGTCACATTCAAGCAATATAATCAACACAATCATATGAAACCAAGTTTTCGAATATTTGGAAAGACAGAGTTTGGGTTTAATATAACATGACATACAAATTTCCTTCACTGAAGAGCATAATTGTAAATTTAGAAGAAATATTTTTAAAAATAAAAATCATTTATCTGTACTAACAGATAATAGAAGGCAACTGTTTGCGGAAAATGGCATTTTCTTATATATGTATGTGGGGGAAACTTGAAGATGTTCTCTTTTAGTAAATTACACCTCCACACCTTTTCCACGCCACAGAAACATTTAATAATATAAAGAAAAAGCTGTACAGATTGAATTAGATAACAGTGCTTTAGCGCCTTCTCGCGCTTGTTGGATACAATTTAAACACAGTTCTGACTCAGTTTTGTTATTTGTAAATAAACGGACGGCGCCTACTCGCGCTCGCTACCATTGTCACCACACCTTCACACGGTTCTCTGATATCCTCGTCTCCACCTCGCTCTCGCTGCAGGCGCACAGGTGATGCCCTCTGGTGGCTATAGAACTCGGGGATCCCACAGTTCGGCGATCCTGACCTTGTTTTCGCCCTCGAAAACACGGAACAGTGACACTGGTACATCAAAACAGAACCTGAAAATAGATTAAAAAAAACAAAAGAAAAAAAAAACAAAAATACAAGTTGCGGAGGGGCCGCACAGTCCTAAGCAGGAACAGTCCAGAGTTTCATATGATCAGCTGCCGTAGTTGTACAGCCAGGACCTTCATGCTGTCCTACTTTTTCCACCTGGTACCGGTCTTTGCCTTTTCTCGCTGTTACACGATATGGACCGAAGAACTTTGGTCTTAACTTTAAACCACCTCCATACTGCGTCCTTTGAATGGCCACTAGATCGTCCACGTTGTATACCTGTGCCTTTTTTCTCTTCTTATTGTACGTTCTTCTATTCTCTTCCTGAATTTTTAAGATGTTTTTCCTTGCTTCCTCTCTCATATCTTCTCGATCTTTCATCATAACATTTGTTTCTTCTTCTTCGAGAATTTCAATAATCTTTAAGTCCTCTCGATTTCTCATTTTCACACCAGTGAGGAGCTCAAAAGGGGAGCTCTTTGTGCTTCTGCTCTTAGTGCTGTTCAAGATCCGTTGTACATCTCCAACGTATTTGTACCACTTGGTAGGATCATCTATGGATAATTTGGATAGGACTGGAACCAGAGTCAGATGAATTCTTTCCACCTGCCCATTCCCTCTAGGAACTCCTGTAGTTGTAAATATGTGCTGGATCTTTTCTTGTCTGCAGTACTCTTCAAAGTCTTTGGACGTAAAAGCCGTACCTTTATCACTTATTATTCTTAATGGATTACCGAAAGTTGATTGTTGCAGTTTCAGCTTCTGCAATGCCTCTTGAGCTGATGTAGCCTTTACTGGATAGAGCCACACGAACTTTGTAAATGCATCAACGACGGTCAAGATATGATTATAGTTCTTATTTGTCGAAGGTAATGGCCCTATAAAATCAATGTGAAAAGTGCTCAACGGGATACTCTCTTTTGGTATGGGATTCAACAACCCTTCGCCTTTACCTCGTTTTTTGTCGCACAAAATACACTCTACACAATTTGAAATAACTTGTTCAATTCGTTTTCTAAGGTTAGGAATATAGAAGTCCATTTTCAGCAAATCTTCCGTCTTAGACACTGCGAAGTGTCCCTTGTTGTGGATACTACGTATGATTTCTAACTCCAATGCTTCGGGTACCACAAGTAACTCGCGACCACTGTCGAACTTGTATAATACACCATTTTTCACTAGGAAATCTTCCTTTAGTCCTTGCTCGACTAAAGATTTCAGCAACTGGAGACGCTCATCACTCTTTTGCGCAGCTGCAATTTTGGCAGTAACTTCTCCCTGAGAATAGGTAACCATCATGACAGCGTTTCTACTCAATGCGTCCACGTGCTTCATTTGCTGCCCAGATCTGTGAACAATTTCATAATCAAATTCTTCCAGAAGTAACGCCCATCTTGCCACTTTAGGAGTTAAATCTTTCTTGAACATAGTCTTTTGAAAAGCATCGCAGTCGGTAATTATTTTGACCTTAGATCCCAAAAGGTAATTTCTGAATTTCTTTAAAGCTTCCACTATAGCTAAAACTTCAAGCTCATAACTAGACAGCTTCTCTTGTTGCACGCTAGTTTTTTTACTCATGAAGTAAATGGGGTGCAATTGCCCATCATCAGACTTTTGTAGCAATACAGCGCCGAAACCACAACTGCTTGCGTCTGTATGCAATTCTAGCGGTGCTCCTTGTTTGAAAATATGCAAAACAGGACTTGTCGATAAAAGTTCTTTCAACTTGTTAAATGCCTCTTTTTGCTCAGGCCCAAATTTGAATTCTACCCCATTACGAAGAAGATCACTTAACGGTTTCGCTATTTTCGAATAGTTTGCAATAAATTTCCTAAAATATCCCGTCAGACCCAAGAA
>KK117648.1:0-14832 GCA_000611955.2 Stegodyphus mimosarum
ATGTCTTTCTTTACGGAGTCCCATGACCTTTTAACCCATTCACACCCTTGTGTGATAGTGGGCGAGGCAGAGACCGTCCAAATACAGTGCGAAGCAGAGCGGGGCTTCCTGGTCTCAGACGGCGCCAAGGCAGAGCGGCGCCATGGTGGGCTTTTGTATTTGCCGTATAAGACGCAGGCACTTTTCCCCCCGATTTTGGGGAGAAAAAGTGCGTCTTATACGGCGAAAAATACGGTAATTTCCGAAGTGACTTAGATTTGCGTATACGTAATTTAAATTTGCGTTCTGGCAGGAAATTGAAATTAGAAAGGAAATTCTCTTAAAATAAAAATAATTAGTTAGAACAAAATAAAGTCTTTACAATGCGAGGTTTTGTTTCTTAGTCTTTTTTAATCTTGATAGTAAACTGAGTCAATTTTCCTAAGCATATTTGGCATGATTGCTCTTTCCTAGCACAGGTGGTAGTCTCGTGCTTTGCTATAAATATATTTCTATCGTCTTAAGTTTCTTTATCGATAGGTCGTTCTGTTTTGATAGGAATATAGTGGGTATATTATCATCTAAACCGAGCGAATTGTCTTATAATGTCTAGCTGCTAAACTTTCAGAGTGACTACTGAAGTTAAGAGTAGGAATCAGAAAGGAGTTAAAAGAACCCTTTAGTAGATCCTTTAGAATTCACAATGCGTCGACTTGATGCTAACAAACGACGCCTCGCTCGGGCGGTAACTCAGCTAACAAGAACTAAAAATTCAAAGACATTAACAAAACAGTAGAATTTTCCCAGATCATCGACGCGGTTTTAGGTAACAGATAATCCTGCTACCTAAAATCGCATCGAAATCTAGTGGCAGCAAAATAATAGCAGTTACGCCACTTTAACCAGCAATAAGTGCAGAATCAGAAGCTTATGCTACAGAGGTACAATATTTCCCACTGTCTCTAACTTTCCCTTCTAGAGCTCAGGATTTAAACCTTTCCTCCTACTGGTAGAAACTGCATTCTTCAGGCAAGCTATTAAATTTACATATTCTGGCTTTGACAATTAGGGAAGTGAAGGCTTATAGGAAAGAAAGCATAAACTTTACTGGTTAGTCAAAATAAATGTAAGTTCCTACAATCTAATTTTCTCAAAATACTTGTTACTATTTTCCGTAAGCACATTTCCTGTCCTATCGATATATAAGTTACTGCCATTTCATTTGCCGTAAACTTGCAAATACAAACTTGTGCGCAAGCGATCGTGTGAAAAAATGCACGGCTAAGATGACGTTAATAAATAAGTTTTTTCTTTATTAATAAAGGGCAAAAATCTAACTTGGTTTTAGTATATAATAGAAAGAGATTTCCTCAGAAATGATCTTCAATTCCGTGCGGCGCGAATTAGGACGGACGTCATATGAGCGATGTATAGTACATAATAGAACACTATCATACCAAGCACTTTTCGCCACAGCTTGGCATCGTTATTTTGAGCAGTTTGTTTTAAATGCATGATTTTACTTTCTACATTTTGATTTCCTGGGGAATCATTCTTAAATTCTTAAGATCTATAGCTAATACTTAGCTTAAAATCGTTTTAGACGTTGAACTGGAATTTGAATGCAAAACTGAAATTGCAGCATATTCTTAATAACTAGTAAGCGTTTAGCTCTGAGAGGAATGTACTGTTTTTATTTTAAGAGAACATAAAAAATTTTTTTTGTTGTTGTTGAGAGGGAACTGTTCTTTTAGTAACAGATATAGAGAATATTTATAAAATTACTGAGATTTAATTTTGCCTGATTTCGTTGTTCAAGGTAGCCTGATTCGCTTACGTTCTTTAGCTGCTTGTTAAAGACACAAATGACAGCACACAAAGTTAAAATGCACAAATTTTAGAAACATTTGCTAAAAACTACTTTTTTTAGGAACTATTAATTGATTATAATTTAACAAAACTATAAAACATTAAAAAAATATTACATTTGAAAGCGTTTCGCTGCACATGTAGCAAACGTCGGCTTACTAAGAGCCTCAGATATCTTAGTCATTGCTGGGCTCATTTGAATCGATACACGACCAGAAACAACAATCGTCATTTATCCCTCCATCAAATGGGAAAACTGCCCTTTTCTAACAATATACCACTGCAGCTAAAGAAAGAGACTTATCCTTATAGCACTCTGCGACTCTTCAAGTATTCTCGATATGTTCCAATGAAGCCAGGAAGAAATAATGTCTCGCCTCAGGTAATGTGTCTTATTATCCTTATCTCCAGTTCCACCGAAAGAAAATGGTGTTATATTCGCTACGAAATCATTGCAACAACAGATAAAATATGATGATACTTTTTCTTGTCTTACTACAGATGTAACTTGTCTTTTAGCGACAGGCAATGGAATTTCTGACCTTTCCTCAAAGGAAGAATAAGCTACATGAATAAAGTTTCTAAACTTAATTTATTAGAAGAATATAAGTTTATTTCTTGTGAAAGTACATGTTTCGTTTTTCATTTGAAAGATCTAGAAGCTGAATACGAAGAGAATAATAACACTGTAAAACGCATTTTCATTTAATTCTTGTTCAATTAATGTCCTTAAGGCTAAATATTCTTGGAAATTAATCTTGTATTTGAAATTTTATTTCAAAAGCTACTGGTTATAAAATCAGATCTCATGATAACCAGAAGACTTCCAAATATTCAGAAGAAAACGCTTTTCTTTTCATCTTAAAAAGTAAATCTTAAAATGTGATATTCCTTTTTAGTTTAAGATTAGCCATTTCATATCTAATGACACAAAACTTGTTTTTTAATAATTGGTTATTGAATGTTGTGAAGAATAACTGGTATCTTTTTCTAATAATAATTCAAATTCCTTTAAATTTAAAACTGCATGTATTATCACTGTTTCCCTGCGCAAAAATTACTGTCTTCTACAGCCACCTTTGCAAAATTCTATGACTAACTTCTGCTGAAATTATATAGCTATATCATAAATGTTTTTAACTGATATTTAATACTTAAAGACGCTATTCCTTATGCACACAAAATTTATATCAATATCACCTAATTTTCTCCCTGTCTTTTCTTTAAAAAGCGCCGATTCTTAAATTAAATGTATGCAGTTAATTCTGCTTCTGTACGGAAGCTAGGCTTCGCGAAAATGAAGAAAAATGATACAAAATCGAATGAATAAAGTGCAACAACTAAGATACACAGCTATAAAAGCTACAGATTTCTAATCTTTTCTACTACTTCACTAAAAATAAAATAAATATGCTATTATATCAATTTACATGTACTTTATTAGTATATCAAAATTATTTTTATTATATTTTTACATTCACGAATGTTTGCATTTGTTTTTAAATACGACTGAGGTAGTCGGTTAATTTTGACAAATAAAAGAGAGAAAACGTATCGATTTTATGCAATAAAATAATGAAAACAGGTTCTGCAGTTACTTTAATGTAATTTAAATATGTTATGTAGTTTAGGTTATATTTCGAGATTTTATTTAGTGCTGATATTTTGCCTTCTCAAAGTCAAAATTACTTCAAAAAATTTACCCGTAAGTTTTCATCATGAATACAAAAGTTTGACATTTTTTTAATAGACATTTATTAACAGCTAATTTTAGAAGAAGATTTTTGAAAAGATGGAATTTGAGCCATGCTAAATCAAAATATTGTTACGGAGTTTGTATTTATTTAGCTATTTTCAGTAGAATTATAATTAAATTGTTTTATTTTCACGTATAATGCAGCGAGTGACGAAATTTAAGAGAAAGCTACGCCGGAAAAGTAAAAATACAAGAGCGCGTGCATTTAACATTTAATAAATAGATATCTCGTAATTGTACTGTTCTGCTATCCAGAAACATCGAAACAATAGATGTTACGAGAATATTCTCATGCTTGATTAAAATGCTTATAAAAGCCGGTTTAAAACATCTCAGCTGAATTATAGCTGTTTTAAGAGAACTGTTGTTGTTTACTTCGTGCTGTCATTGATGGTAGCGAATTCGCTGTAAGGTCGAATTAGTGTCTCTGTATTTTGAATTGAGTTCTATTTAACGTTTTGGCAGTTCTAAATATAACTGTTGTGAGATATTGTGATATTGTACGAATATCTTTGAGGAAATATTTCAGCATTTTGTTTTATTTCTTGTGAAAAGAATAAATTTTATTAACTTTTTAACGACGTATGCATTCAATCCATTACGAACCCGTATGCACGCAACAATATTATGAATAGTATCAAAACTTTTTTTTTCTTGGAGCATGTTAAATCGAAGTTGTAAAAAAAGCATAAAAACAAAAATTGATGAATGTAAAAATACTTGATTTTATTACATTGATATGTTTGATTTGTTAATTTCAGCGCGAATATTTTTCATGTGATTATTACTAACACTTCACATAACTTCGATTTGAGAAAATCTCGTATAAACTGATCACATAAGAGTTCCAATGTAGAAAGTTCACAGTTGATAGAATTTCGGCGTCTGTACCTCTTAAGAAGGACTACATTTGATGAGTCAGTGATCAGTGGAATAGGCACGTCACAATGTGGACTCGAAATACAGCTATACAGATCATTTTTTCCTGTGCTTAAAGTGAAATTCTATTTACCTTTTAGTTTTCTTAATTACATCAATAATTTTCACGGCAATGGTTCATTTCGGAACACCATCATTAGTATTTCGGCACTCTTCAGCTAATTAATCATTTTTTGAATGAGAATTTGGGTTTTGATTTAATTATCTGTTTGAATATTTCTTTCTTTGATGGAGTATCTTCAGGGGTTGGTTCTTATGCTTCACAATCTTCAAACTGAGGAATTATAATTCGCGAACATTAATATTTTTGAGTTTTTTTATCCGCTTTCTGCTTCAGCATTCGAAAATATCTGGTCTTTGGTGAGGCTCTTGGAATTTTGACCGAGATTGGATATTTTCACGCGCCCGAAAATTTAAGCGGATTTTTTTGGCATCTGTAGTAAGTGGTTTCTTCCTCCTGTTTCATTTCAAATGTTTAGGTAAGATGGTTCTATTTACATCCATCTCATCGTCTAGTCAATTGTTTAGCAGGATTTTTCAGTGTTGCGAAGGCATCGTTGCGAAGGCCAGATGAAGTCTCTGAACTGACACTTTTAAGTCCAGTTTCAGGGTACCCACACAACCATAGTTTTTATGAGCAGTGAAAGCTCTGATTACTTCTTTCCACTACACATCAGACATGGGGCAAAATATCGGCAGAAGTTTTGATTTTGGCAAGGTGCTTATGTTAATATCAGAAAAAGTTTCATCTATGTGTCGCCCGTCTTGAATGGCGCGAACTGGTTGGTACTGAAATGTGCCAGCATGTTCTCAATAGGCGTTGGCGGTTGAGCTGACTCTCTTCGAGAAATCCAGCTGTTCTCTTAAATCGATTTCATTGCATTATTAACAGGAGGAAGAAATTTCTTTGTCTTCTGTTCATCTTATTTTCTATGTCTTTGTGAACAGAATCTTACGAATCAGCAACTGTAGGTGTGATAACAGGGAGTTCAGTTGTGCTCACGTGAAAGTAGGAACTGACTCTTCAGTTTCTAGTTTCTTTCATTCTAGTGTACTGCTTAGGTTCTGGACAGAAAAGCCGTTTTCATTGGCTAGAACAATTAAATCAATTTTTATATGTTTTTCTAAGTTTCTCAGTCTCAGATCATTACCAGACGAACTTCAGCTCGCAGGCTTCGATATCAGTAAAAGCATGAGCCAATAAAAGTTGATTCTTTTTAAGTTTACATTTGTAGAACAGTTTCCTAATATGAGGGAACGTTAATCAGAAAATGATTTGGCATACCGAAAGTCAAGCGTAGTAAAAAAAATTGAGAAAAAAAATTACATATATTTTGTTCCTTATATATATATATATATATTGACTGACAATCAGCTTCATTTCATAAGCGGCCATTTTGCTTTTAAATTCTTTTTTCTTTCCTTCAAGCAATTGAATCTAAATTTTTAAATTAGTGGTTTAGCAAGGATGTGAAAGAAATGGATGATTTTGAAAAAAAGAAAAACGTCTTTACTGACTTTTGTACATATCGGATGAAAACATTAACGCAAAAAATAGAAATAATGAGCTAATTGCTTCTATTTATGAAAAAAATGATGGGTACAGAGTCTTTTTATTCATATTCATGCTGTTACTAGAGCACTTCTTTCAGTTACTTCTTATTCCTGATTCCAAAAGGGAATATTTTATTTGAGAATGGGTACAATAAAAACGAAACAAAGGATTAAAAATTAATAAATAGACAATTTTCCTCCACTAAGTATAGGGGGAAACATTATAATTAGTACTTATACTGTAAATACTGTAAATGCTTGTAATGCAGTACAAAGTTCGAAATCCGGACCTCCGGACTACAAAACAAGAAGTGCTTTACAAAAATTAAGAATGCAGAATATAATACTCAAAAAAAGATGTTCCGTTACGTTACCATTCATTAGATTTCTGTTTTAGCATTAAATCCAGAAGCAAGTGATTATACTACTTGATATTAACACACATAAATTTATTTACATATAATACAATGGTTGCAAGCATAATTATTAGGCACACACCTTCGGTATTATTATAATTAATACCTTTTTTCTTCCAAAACTAAAATTATCGAATAACTTCAGAGACATGATGCTCTGAGCGCCAGCTAACGGCGGGAGCTATCAATTCATAACAGTCTTGTTGGACTCGACCATACTTTCGGCCCTTGAACGGTTGTGAGGAGTAAGTCTAACCTAAACAATAAGTGAAGCTTCAGTGTTCCAATATATTCATATCTTCTCACTAAATTTAAACTGATGACCTCGAAAATTTCGAAAATCTGGATTGGCCGAATTTCCTACGATTCCGGATTACCGAATTTATACGTACTACAAATGCTACACAGAACTTTCTTTTCGGGTAAATTTGAAGAGTCATTTACAAGTAAATGAAAATGTTTTGCTAAATTATACAACTTTGAAGCAGATGTATTATTACAATGATAAAGAAAGTAGTTTAAATGAAAAATCAATCATACCTTTTGGAGAACATAAACTAAAATAAATTATACAGTTTCAGAAATTTTATTTGATTATAAGTAGCAACTATAATTTTAATAAATATATCGGTGTCAAATACTGACTTAAAATTGCAATCATAGGAATAATAGCAGGAAATTATTCTATGTAATTTTAACATCTGAAGGTCTGTCAAAGAGAAATGAACTATTCTGAGGAAAAAAAAATCCTCTGAAATGCTTGTTGTAACTATACACTAAACTTTCATCAAATATTCAAGATACTAGATTATTAATTATTACATCATTAAATTAGATTAATGTTTTTACAAACAGACTGAGGAAATTGAAAAAATTGGATGCTTAGAGATATGAGGATCAAAGAATACAAAGACAAAAAATATGATGTATACATCACATGACTTCCTTGTACGGAATATTAAGTTATACGCAATTTTACTGCATTTCATTTAAACATATTGCATTAACAGTTAACGAATTTTTAATTAAATGCATTTCGTCGATAGCGCATAAACCACAATAGAATAAATGCACTCTCTAAAGTTCACTATATTTATTTACCATAGCCACGCTTCGGCGGTAGGTTCACTTAACAGCGTTTCATCCCATTCATTTTATAACTCAGAGTGAACAAAAATTATAGCATCTGAAGAATTACCGCAAGTTCTATTCAAATACTATAATAAATCTAAAATGATGTATAAAAGGAATTAAAAAAATAAAATTGAAACAATTTTTCACATACGATTCATCGCTGCTTACCTAATGCGCATGCACTACTAATTAATTCAGGTACTTCGTGGTAAGGCAAAAATACATAAAAATTCAAAATATTTTCATTAAAAATTGAAAGACATAGAAAAACATAAAACACTAAGTAGAGTTAGAACAATTAAAAAATATTTTTACAGTTAAAATTACAATTTGTGCGCAAAATCCAACTCATAACTTAAATATAATTCCAGAATGAAGCAAGCATAATTTAATTTGCAATAATAAAAGACATTACTTTGTTGTTGCGAAGCTTAGTTTCTCTAGATTGGCAACAAAGCCACTATTCTCCTAAGCTTGTCAAAGCTAAAACAAATATGGCCGCTATTGCAACCAAAAATTTGGCTTAGCCGCACTTAAAAAAACTTTTAAATTGTTGATAATTCCACAATTATTGCATGCAGGTTAATTAAGGGCATAAAAATCTTAACCGAAAGATAAGAATAACATAATTCAATCATTTTTAAAGCAAAAATTCACAATTTACAAACTTATAGGACTACAGAAACTGAGCTCACTCATCCGAGTAACGAAGTGGATATATATATACATATATTTATATACTTTTGGTGCGGCCGATTGCAACTAAAATGCGAGGTGCACATTTACATGGTATAGCAGATACAAAATACAAATATATACAAAATTTTAATGTTCTGAGGCTATTCGTTTTTGAGTTATGCGAGATATATACATACATACGTACATGTTATGTACAGACGCCACGAAAAAATCTCTTCAGAATTCCTTTTAAATCAGTTTTCTAATTATTTTGGAGGAAAAAAATCCTTTATTCTATCCTTACATATGGATGTCACTCAAAAACGTCGTTAAATTTCATTCGATAGTGATCAAAATAGATATTTTCGTTGAAATATGCTACCCGAAAATTTTCGCGATTACTATACTTCCTTTTTACTTCGTACAAGGAAGTAAAAAGAACATTTAGTTTTGAGAAAAGGCGTAATGTAACATTAGAATCAATATAATAATTGGAGGCTTAATTTAACGTGGAGTGTAACACTAGAATCAATATAAAGCTATTGTAAATGTAGGTTGAATAGTTGGACAAGATGAAAACTTATAACCTTTGGACGATCGATATACAGGGTGTTTATAAAGTCCCGGACCCATTTTGATGTTTAATAACTCATAAAATAATAAAGATAGATTAAAATTAATAACATAAATGGTTAGATAGACTCAAAAAGTTTCATGACCCTTGTCAATGAACTTCCACGTGTGCCCCCTTTGTCGCACGGAGAATATCAAGTCGATATTCAATTTCACTCCAGGTACCGGCAAGCATGTCGGCATCCACAGAGGCTATTGCGGTTGTAATTCTGGCTTTTAGGTCATCAATGTGCGACACTCTCCTCCTGTAAACGTTGTTCTTTACAATCCCAAAAGGAAAAAGTCCAGCGGTGTTATATCAGGTGATCTGGGAGGCCAAGGAATTGGATCTCCTCGCCCAATCCATCTTCCTGTAAAATGGTCATTCGATGCGCCATCTTGCTGCAAAAAGACATGTGGCTGAAGCTCTTCTAGTTGTGGAAATACGAAGTTTTCCAACATGTCTAAGTATACGACTGATGAGACTGTCTTTTCTGTAAAAAAGAAAGGCCCAATGACTCGGTCGTGCATTAGTCCACACCACACATTAACCTTTGGGAAATCCCTTTGTGCCTCACCATTATGGCGATTAACAATGCCAAAAAGATGAAAGGAGGCTTCGTCGGAGAAAAAAAAAAGAGAGAGAGAAAAGTGCAATTAATAAGCAGACGATGTTTAGAAAAGTACAGATATTTAGGCTGGAAAATGAAATTATCTGAAATTAAACACACGCGCAGACGATATTTACAATAGTAAAGATATTCAAACCTGAAAAGGAAAATATATAAGTTATTCCATCAATAAATGCCATAGGTTTGTTTACATCTTTATTATTTTATGAGTTATTAAACATCAAAATGGTTCCGGGACTTTAAAAACACCCTGTTTTTTTGGAATCACACACGTTTACTAAATAACTGGCTTCAGGGTTTGAAGCTATTATTGGAACCTTTGTATGAAGGCAAACTGTATATAGCCGACTTCAGAAGAAATTTTTTTATAGAAGCCCATTTGACTTACTTTTCATTTTTACAATTAAAGAGGAACAGTGTCTTTGAATAACGCAGCCATCGCCTACAATGGTCCACTAAAGCCCTTGCTAATGCATAAATTAGATTACACAGTCATTGTACAGCAGGAAGGATCTTATGGACAGATTACCATCACCAGCGTGTATTTTCCTCCCTCACGTGACTTTGTGACTAGGGCAATGATAGAAGATGGCCAAATGGAAAAATGACCATAAAGTAATTACTTCCAATTAAAAAACCCAAGGTATGCTTATTTGCCCAGGTAAGCTCCATTGAAGAACCCCGTGCATCAATCTTTATGGTAAAAATATTAAAATAGTTAGAAACTTGAGATATCTTGGGATTATAATTGATGACACATTCACTTGGATGCCACATTTAAAGGAGGTCAAGGGATGACTTCGCAGGATATTTCATTCTATGCTCAGACAGCAGCACCAACACGGGCGACTTTCTTAGAAGATGCTTAAGACGTGGTACTCGGTAGTTGCTGAACTTATTGTACTGTATGGGGCCTCTGTGTAGGGCTTAACGGTCACTACTCCAAATGGAGAATCTGCTACCCTCATCCCAAAATCCATTCCTCCTGACCAATTCCCGAAGGTGCAAAACCTCGCCTACTAATACACTAAACGTGATTTTAAGACTGCCGCCTCTGCATCTTTTAGCTCATCGCGCAGGCGAAATAGTGCAGGAGCTCCGGCTCAAAGAGACAGCAACTTATGTATAGGATAGGACTTATGTGTGGGATAGGACTTATGTATAGACTGACTATGAGCAAAACATTGCCAAGCCACCTTGTCACTCGACTGAATTCAATATTTCGATTAACTGTAAGTCCGTGGCGTGGTTCAAAGCCACTGCAATCTTCACCGATGGGGTCAAAGAAGAACGTGGTACCGGTAGCGGATATTGTGTTCTACATGGAAATCAGATCTTAAAGACCTGGGAAAGAAAGCTCAGGCAGTACAACTCAGTTTTTCAGACACGCATGGTCTACAGAATCTTAAGTAATGCATTATCAATGATTCTCACCCAATTAAACTACAGGCTTTTAGAAAGACTCTGAAAGCAGATAAGGAAAATTTGCAATCCGAAGACTTCGGATTGCGGTCTAACACCTAGAAGATTAATAAACAGAAATATTTGAAAATTAAAAAAAATGCAAATATTTCGCTTTATGTCTTAAATAAATATACTTACTGCTAACCCTCTTAAGAAACTAAATCTTCTTGATCGAATAAAATAAAAATTCAGCTCAGGAAGATGTCAAGTTTCAAAAGCTCAGTTTCTGCATTTTGTTTTTTTTTTTGAAGGTAAAAAGATATGAACAAAAACTATTACGTTTTAAAACAAATTTTAACAACTGATATAATAAGGCTTGCAATCTATATATGACAGTATACTTCTCCATAACTATTTAATATTTTTCTTGATGCAGATGATCCTGTACGACAGTTGGCGAAAGAAAACTTTTTCAACCGTCCATTATGGGATATCAGAAATTTTTCTTTTCGACACTTATGATGAAATAAAACATTTGCTGCAGTATGAAAGTCAGGTAAAATTATTTAAAAATGTTTAACAAACTCTGCACTGAGTGATGCATTTTTATGATATAAAAAATAATTAAAAAATTTTACTTATCGTAGACTGGTAACAGAGTTCATTTATCACGGACTCAAATTTATCGCAAACTGGAAAATACTTTTGGGGGGGGGGTTATTAAAAAGATTACGCCCTTTTTTATTAATGGTCGCATATTTTGTAAAACAGCCCTTTTTTACATCTATAGATAGACACTTGGAATATTTATATGTAATTTTGCGAATTTTGTAAGTACAAAATTAAAGCTACCTACAGTGTTAAAATTGTTTTCTCAAAACATCCGCCTCATTTAAGAAAACTTGGAAAAACATATCTAAGACAAACTGTTAAGGAAATAAAGCCATTTGATCCACCTACATATGCGATGTCTTTAACTGCTTTAACAAACAACAGGTGTTTCATTTTAGAGAACTTCCTGTTCCCTTGGAAACCATCCCTGGTGTCCACCATAAAGCCAATGAAAGTGATCACAAATACTCGTTAAGATCACTCCCTCTTTGGCGGTTTTCCGTTGACTCATCTTGCAAGTGTAATAAAGTAGCTTTTTCTGAGAAATGCCGATAGAGTAAGACGATCGTGCGTCGGGAAAGCTGTTATCTTTCTTCTTTAGTAATAATGCTTTAATGTTACATTTTAATTAACCAAGAATGCCTATGTCAAGGTTTTAAATGAATCCCAAAGAAGAAACTCGGTCTTAGTTTTCCCATCTCGGAAGCTCGACGACGTTATTCTGCATAACAACCGCTTTAAAATCATTTCGTTATTCAGCATGCTGTTATCAACAAGAAAAATTCTTAAATCTAAACGAGAAGAATGATGTTAAACCTGTTCAATGACCCAGATGTTTTCAATAGATAGTTTGAAGAAATAGGAGCTAAACGGAGGTAAACGAACGGTAAAAAGCTTTAATATTTTGAAGTTAAACCCTCATATGATACATTAAAAGAACTTTTTTATTTATCGTTAAACTAAGTAAAACGAAACGATTGCAATATGAGAGTCAATATTTCTTCCCAGACTATTCAATTATATGTCTACTTGAAAAAATATCGACGTAAGTTTTCTTTTATAAAATAAAATTGCGATTTATTTCTTTAAGAAAGTACCCTTAAAGTCTAAACCTGATTGTTAACCTTTCGCATAGAAGTTTTATTTGCATTTTTAGTGGTTAAATCAGACTATCAGATTAGGAAAAATTTATTTTTGAAAAGAGGTATATGTTCTCTCAACATTTCTGATATTAAAAATACCTATAGTTGTATTTCTGCTATTTGAGTAACGATATTTTATGCTTATAAGTTTTATGAATTTGACTATTGTAAAGCTTCGAGGGCTACCTCCCGTAACTGGTGGGATGCCTTTGTGAAGGACTTACTCAAGAAAACTGGCTCTTACCCACGTTACACATGGGAAAACCACGAAAACACCCACGTAGCAATCCCGTTCGCTGAGATTCGAATCCAGAACGAACTGCCAGTGTTCAGCTACGTTACGGCTTGGCTACTAGTGGATAATGGTTTACATTATCATTGCGTTTAATTAGACATACTAACAGGCAAATTTGTTTTTGCCAGTTTGAGAGAGCAGATTTTTAAAACAAGAGAGGAGTCAAACACCCAAAAGTAAAACGTAAAATTAGGCAAAGAAACAACCTTGTTTTTGGCATAGATTTTGGTCGAGATTCCAGCGATTTCGAGAGCAACCAGGTACAGGTCTCTCATAATCAGGAGTAAGAAATCTGCAGATTTGTTATACCTGTTTGCCGTCAAAATCGATAATCTTGACCAAAATGTTTGCTAAACGCAAGGTTGCTGCTTTGCCTAATTTATGTTTTAAAACAAGTTTCAAACCATGACAGTATATAGCATAATGGGAATGAAACAAGCCTGGAGATTTAGAGGCATCGAATGTACTGTTTAATAGTTTTCATCTTTAATATATTTTTAATAATATGCATGTTAGAGATAATTTAAAATATATGTAATTGGTAATTTATATAAATATTTACCATGAGTGTACTTAAAAAGTTTTCTAACACTCAAGAGTGAATTTTATTTGCAAAAAATCTTTTGCATTTGCTTAGTAAAAACGTTTCCATATTTATATGATAGTTTGAGGTAGAGAAAACGAAAAAATATTGCATTAAACGTAGAAAAGGTTTATCCACAAAATTTCGGGATGAGCACGCTCATACTCGAAAATACGTCAGTATGCAGAAATTAGACAACTGAAGCAACTTAAAGGAAATCAGTAATTTTAATTTAAGAATCTCGTATGTAAAGAAGCAAAGGGGACTTTATTCGAAGTTTGGCAAACAAGTAATACAAAAATTACAAGGAAAATTATCGGAATAAAATCTATAAGAAGTCATTGCATCCCTTGTGCAAGCTCTAATGGTATAATTGGTAGCCTGTCCAGTTGGCAGCGAAAGAGCTGTGATTCGAGCCTCGGCAAAGGTATAATTGTTTTATCACAGTCTCCGACATTAGAAATTCTAACGCCTGAACAGAAGCCCGACTTAAAATGTAGCCAACCTGAATTTAGTTGACTGGATATCTTGCGATTCCCCGGTTACCATTTAAGTAGCGAAAACTATAAGAGGATTATTTATAATTATATTATTAGATATAAGGAATTATTTAATTTTTGATGCGCCCTCTCGTTATGTAAATGTTGTTGTCACAACTATTAGTGCATGTGTTTAGTAGAAACTTTTCTGAGAAACGAGCTTCCCCTTCTCCTGCCATTGGAGGTTCCTAGACGAAACATGTCTCCCCGGAGCCTATGTCCCGCGTAGCCTTTCCCCAAAGAACTGGTTTTCACATAACTCAGCTAGCCAGTCAGAAAACCCGAAAACCAAATTTCCGAGAAACGTTTTTTCGACGACTTGAGAGTAGCTTGTAGAAACACCGGTTTAAACAATAGCAGGTTCAGCTAATGTAGGAAGATTCATGATTGTAATTTCGGCCAGCTGGTTTTAGTCTGGTGAGTTAATTCGAATCCCGACATAACTGATTTTTCACATCTCCTGTTTTAAAAAAAAAAACTAATATCTCTACCGTCCAGATATTTTAGGAGCTATTAGATATAAAATCAAATGAAATTAAAGATTCAATCGGGATGAACATTTCCAAGTGACTATTTTAAATTTTTTTAAAGATTGTTAGTTTTCAAAAGGGTAGTTCTCCCATCTGTAGAGCAATAGTAAAAAGGTAATTAAAGCTGTTCAAATATCAATTTTTATAAATTCTCAGAT
>KK117648.1:16928-107359 GCA_000611955.2 Stegodyphus mimosarum
ATATATATATATATATATGTCATATATTTGAAGCGCAGAAGGGAAGAGTGAAGAAAACACTTGAACTCTTAATAGCTTTCGATGTCTGTCATGGCCGATAGTTAAGGCATACCGATGAAGATAACAAAAATCGAGATCTTTTATAAATCATCAAGCTTTATTTCCGCACATAATCAAGTCATTTAGTAGATAGGAGATTTCTAGATCATAAGCATTACAATATTTTTTATATGCACGTTATATCATCTTAAGATAGGAACAAAGGAGGGCACAGCAAAATAGAGATGTTGGCAGGGTGGAAGCTAGGGAAAGGAATGCAGTAGAATAATAATGACTTAATTAACTCACCAGCGGTATTTATATCATGTTTGATGTACAAGTATAGCTAATCTATCATTGGTTAATTTTAGTTTTAGTTGCCCTTTTCAAACAAACTTTTCAACATTACATAACGACGGAAAGATCTGGAATATGGGAGACAGATGAATTTAGGGGAGAGCACCATATTTAGAATGTTAATTTTGAGGTCCTCAATTATATTTTTAAAGTAGCTATTGTATTTTGTTATTTCTTATATATATATATCAGTAAAGACATAAAGTGATACTTTCAACAATTTTAATCTCATCAAAAACAGCAGCATATAGCGAAATTGTCTAAAACTAAACAATACCAATAAAATCAAACAGAAACAGTTTATCTTGATATAAGTATTCATAATCTTACAGAAATTAAATTTTTTGATAAAAAGTATTTAATTTTTCTACTAATAAATTGGAGCTCAAACATACCTAAAAAATTATTGCAAATACAATTATTAACCAAATAAGTAGAATTAAAAAAGTTTGCAGTGAAATAGAAACACAAAAAGAAGAAATCATAATTCTCATCAAAATTTTAAAAGATAATTAAATTCCTTCAAAATTCATAAATAATCTTTTAAAGAAATCTGGAGTAGTATACACCCTATAATATCTTTTAAAAATATGAATTTTTTAATATGAAAGCTTCAAAAGAGAAGGATAAGGAAAGACGTTTAAAAAAGTTTATAGGATTTTTTTTATTCTTTTATATTTCATTTTTTCCCCTTAATTACTATTCCGTTGCTAAACACGGACCGTTTAAATATATAATTTATATATCATGATAAGCCCATTTTACGTTTCTAACAAAGGTTCCTTTTCCTAACCTTTTTCTGTAAATACCATTTAAAAAAATCTAAAATTAAACTTTATGGAACTTTCTCTCATTTCTACAATACAATTATTAAAACTATTTGACCAATTTTAAGGCACCTTTTTAAGTCTATTATTTTAAAGAACATTTGATTTTAAAATTTAATTAAGTTTTACAATGAATGATGTTCTTTTCCCACATTTTTGTTTTAAAAGAGTGAATTTACTTTAATTTCTTTCAATTCATAGGTAATCTTTGTCAAAGAAAAATAATTTTTCATTTAATATTTTAAAGTTTTTCTTTTGGTTTCAAAATTGCATCTTTTGTTCCAAATTTTAGCCTTTTGAGCAATTAATTTCTCGCCACGGTTTTTTAATTTCGCCAATGAAGCCAAAATGGCAAACCCGTTACTTCTGTAACATAATTTCCTAGTTTCGATTATAGTATTATGAAAGTGCTCGAAGTTTTTAATTTCTTATTGTGAGTTTTAATTATATCTTTTCAACTGAGTTTTATAATTTCACTTACGTTTTTAACTACATTGGATTATTTGCCATATGATTAAAGGTAAAATTTTGATTTATATTTTCACTAAACTATTTTATTATTTCACTTTCGTTTTCAGTTCTTTAAGTGAAATAGAATTCTCTTTATTTAAGGTACAAGATTCTAATTAAAATTTACTTTGATTTTTGATTGCTTTGGGAAAGAGCATAATTTTCCGGTGAAATATTATAATTAATTAGAATACATTGAAATGGTTCATCGGATAATTCTGGATACAGAAAAGCAAGGAGGTTTGTAGAAGAGAGATTTCATTGGTTTCAATGTTCCTTTCCTCTGATGAAGTGGCATTGAAATTGATTGAATTCCTCTTCTTTTGAGTGTTTTAAATTTCTTTAAATTTTACAAAATTTTCGAATTGGGGTAATGCTTGTTTTAAAAGTTTTAGTCTTAACAATTTAAAAAATTCTTTGTTGCATTTTTAGGATTATTTGAAATTTATTAATTATGAATTTCAGTTTTCGTCTTTGTGAAAAAGTGGTTCTTAATTTCCTACGTTATGTCTTTACTGTTCTTTTTTCAGCAGCTTAATGCGCGAAAATGCTAGGCATGTTTATATTTTGTTTTCTTAAAAAATGTTTTGTAATTATAAATATATATATATATATATATAAATTACAAGACATTTTTTCAGGCTTCGTGAAATACTGGCATCAGATATAGTATTTATAAAAGTGCCAAATAAAAAAAAATAAGATTAATGGAAAAAAATCATTGACTATTTTGAAATTTAGAATACCGATCTGACTGGAAAACAGTGGCATCTTATTTTGTTAATGATCTGATGTATATTTAAAAAATTTTCTTAAAGTTATAAGTTCTAAAAGAGTTAAATTCTTGCTTACATTTATCAATATAGAGCAGCAAATAATATTTCGAAAATATATATAAAAACTTGCATGATTTAAAACACAGCCAAAGTTTAAGACAGAAATCCTTAGTATATGCGTTTACCAGCAGCCGAGCGATAAACACGCTTAGTACTTTTAATTATGGTTCCAGAGGTGTTCGTGTTCCGGGAAAGAGGATAGTTGCACGGGAATTTTCGCTGTTTTCATCATGTATAACTTGAATATAGATTTCCTTAAAAAGTCTTCCATCAATTCAAACACGCTGCTTAAGGGTATAGCCCTCGTATATTTTGCAATAATCTAAATAATCAAATCGTTAATATAGTCTGCAGAGTTTAGTTCATTTAGCTATTATCCAAAGTGTCTAAACACTAGGTAGACGTTAACCTAACTATCGCTAAGTCTAAAGAAACAAGTGAAAATTGAGAAGGATGTAAAAGATCCTTTATTAAAACTAAATAACAAGAGAAGGTACACCTCGTGTTTATAATTCAGCCAATCTCTTGGGGAGAGATAACTTAAATTAAGAATAAGTCTGTAAGGTTTATCCTAATTTTATTAACAGTTATTTTAAATTATGCACATTTTCTATCAGTTCTAATTTCAGCTTACGATTTCCTACCAGAATGTAATTTCAGAAACGCAGTTAATGCAAATTAGTAAGAGTACTATTTAAGTCGATGTTTCGCCCACTTCGAGAGGGAGAATCTGATTCCCTGACTAGCGCGCGTTTGCCTTTTGGCTACGTTCTCTTTGAGCTATTACGCTTGGCCATACTTTAGGCCTTTGCTTGGCCTCGCCGATTTAATTAATTTTTAGGGGCCAACTACTTAGAAACCTGATAGCTTCGGCTATATCTTTCAGATAGCTTTAGTTAAGCTTAGTTTAGTTTAAATTCATAATTATTTAAGTTTAAGCCCAAGTGGAGACTTTCTGTATACTCCGAGTTAGGAGTTGACTGTATTTATTCTGAAAAATAAAGGATAGTTAACTCTTCTTAAGTCTTATGTGTTTGTTCTCACATTTAAGCTATTATTAGCTTGTTAGTGTTCATGGGGTTCTAAGATTAAACTTTGGAATTAAACAAGTAAAACCCACATTTGTCCCCCGAAGTTTTCTTAACGTACCATGCCGCTAGGTACTGAACATTTCTCGTTGACCCCTCCCACCTTTCAGTTCCCTCAGTCACAACCAATCCCGATGGAGGGATTCGGGTTTATCATGGATGATGAAGCCAACAGCAACTTTTGACGAAAGAGGATCCGTAATGAACTTGCAGGGTCAGCTATATCTACACTTCACATTATATCTTGTCAACCAGCCGCAGATAATTATCATTGCTACGTCGAACTTAAAAGGTCAAGTTCTAAGCTGGTACAAAAATATTGGCAAGACTTTGTTGGGGGATCCAGGATTCGAAACGTATACGGGGGAAAATTTTAAAAATTCGCTATTGAAAGCATTCCGAGTGAGACCGCGCAAGACTGGAATCAGAATTATTCAGTAAATATCAAACTAATGCTGACGAGTTAACGGATTTCATCTTAAGAAAGATCCATATTGTCAAATTATTATATGGAAAAAGGCCCGACAAGGAACTCATTGAAATAATTTTGCCGCGGTTGCTTCCGTCAATTTAAGATTTTCTTAAAGTTAGAAATCCGCAAACGCCGGAAAGCTTATTCAAACTAGCTGTCAAATCTCAGAGTAGGCGAAAGGCCGAAAACGCGCTTGCGAACAATTTTAGGCAGAATTCAAGGTTTCAGGCCCAGACGAAACCTCAAGGTCAGCAGAATTCCTATTGGCAAGAGGGGAAACTAGCAAAGCGGAATAAGAAAACAGCTTGTCAGACCAAAGCGTGGGGGGAAATAAATAGCAGTTGGACCAAGGGGTTGAAAAGAAAAATTTAAACTAGTCACGGTGATCAGAAATAGGGTGAAGTCACCATGTGAGAAGGTAAATCCCTCAGAAATCAAACTGAATACGGTAGTCGTACAAAATTTTGCCTTGCCAGAAATCCAGATACTACTAAATGACGTCACTACGACCGCCTTACGGGGCTCTATGCAGCTTTCTGTCGCAGAATTTTTTTAAAAAGCATTTTCGTAGTTATAGGCTGTTTAAGACAGCCGGACAACGGGTGATTGCTGCCCAAGGCGAACAGTGTGTCTGCTTGGGTAAAGAGAAGCTTCATTTTCAAATAAAAAACGAGGCCCAGAAAATAAACTTTCATGTGGTAAAGAATTTGCTAACCGCAGTCATATTGGGGGTTGATTTCCTACGCGCAGCTAGCCCAAAAATTAATTTTAAAGATTCTACCTTACAGGTCAAGATGCTCAAAATTCAAGTAGAAAAAACCGCAGTCCCGGAGGTGATTATAAGTCACCTCGAAGAAGGAGAAAAAATTCAAGAATTGGTAAAAACGTTTTCTTAATTATTTGACGAAAAACCTGGCTTCTGCCAGATTGTCTCGCATAGCATCGATACTGGTAGTGAGCCCCAGTTCGTTCAAAACCCTACAGATGCGATCGGGTGAAGGAAGACATTCTCGAGCAAAACATTAAGAAAATGTTCGAGGATAAGATAATTACGCCAAGTACCAGCCCCTATGCTAGTCCTGTAGTTTTATGTAGAAAGAAGAATGGACTGCCACCCGCAGATCCGAACGCATGGAGGCTTTCAATTGATTATCGAAAATTAAATAGAATAACGAAATACCCCACATACCCCCTCCCGGTAATAGGTGAAATTATAAGAAAAATTCGGTCAACTAAATATATGACCGCTTTGGACCTGACGTCAGGCTATTTTCAAATTGCAGTCGAAAAAATTATTTTACAGAGCTTTGCTTTTATTACAGAGTCAGGCGTGTATGCCGTTTTGAAAATACTGTTTGGCTTAAGGGGATCTCCGGCTACATTTAAAAAAGTTATGGATATTGTTTTAACGCCAGTCTTGGGAAAAAGTGCAGTCATCTATCTCGATGATATTATTGTGAGAAGCGAAACCCTAGAGGAACATGTTAAACATTCTAAAGACGTTTTTATATTATTAAATGAGGCTGGCCTCAAAATTAATCCTAAAAAGTGCAAATATGCCGCCAAGGAATTGACGCACTTCGGCTACAAAATCTCGAAAAACGGTATCAAAATTGACAATTCTAAAATTTTAGCGATCAAAAGTTATCCACCGCCGAATACGGCTAAGAAATTATCATCGTTTCTGGGAAAGTGTTCCTATTATAGAGTATTCATTAAAGATTTTGTAAAGATATTTGAACCGTTGTTGGTGCTTAAACGAAAAAAGACTAGGTTCACATGGACAGCGGAGGCGAACACGGCGTTTGAAAAATTCAAACACGCCTTAATTAACGCCCCTGTTCTTCCCGGAGGGGGATCAGAATTTGGAAATAACAGCAGACGCGTCAGAATACGCAGTTGGCGCAGTTCCTTCCCAAAATGGGCAGCCGATAACTTTTTTTAGCAAGGCGCTTAATCAAACCCAACGAAATTATACCGCAACTGAACGGGAATTCCTCGCGGTCCTATTAGCGGTGCAAAAATTCCGTGTGTAGTTTGGAAGTACCCCGATAACTGTGGATTCAGATCACGCGGCAGTTGATCGCCTATACGCCGGTAAAAATCTTTCGCCTCGGCTCATACGTTGGACACTAAAATTGCAAGAGTTTAATTTAATAATAAAACAAACGCCGGGGAGTGAAAATGTACTTCCGGACGCCCTATCAAGAATAAAGTTCAATGACGACGGAAATAGAATTAAATGCACGATGCTAACTGCGAAAATAATTGAATCCCGGGAAACAATAGTTGCCGAATTAAAAACGGACCCAGAATTTAAAGACAATTACGCTTATCTGGAAGATCCCGAAAAGTTTGAACATGTAGACTTAACGGCTATTCCCAGTAGGGCGGCCCATTATGAAGTTAATGGTAAATTGCTCTTTTATACGAAAACAACCAACGATAATCAAGAACAGCGACCGGTAGTCCCAATGAGTCTACGCTTAAGTATTGTAGAGAAGCTCCATGATTCGAAATTAGGAACCCATCTCGGTGTTAGGAAAACACTGCAAAGAGTCCGCGAAGCGGTGTATTTTCCGCAGTAGTACAAAGTTGTGACTGCATATGTCAGGTCATGTCACTTGTGTCAATTAATTAACGACGTTACGTACAACCCGGTCGGGTACTTAAATAGCATAAAAACCACTTTCCCAAATGAATTGGTTGGCATTGATTTGCTTGGCCCCTATCCTAGATCTAAGATTAATAAAAATAGATACTTGTTGTGAATCATTTCTCAAAATAGGTGGAAATAATTCCCCTTAAACGGGCTTCAGCAGAAATAGTAGCAGATTCGTTTCTAAATAAATTTATTTTAAAATACGGGGCCCCAGTAAAAGTAATATTAGATAATGATAGGCAATTCGTAAGTAATTTATTTGAAAATCTGTGCATGGGCCTTGGCCTATGCCATCTAAAAATGCCATCTTATAGACCGCAATCAAATATTGCGGAAAGCGTAAATAAGAATATAGTTAAACTTATTCGGGGATAAGTTAAGAATTATCATGACCGTTGGGACAGCTGTGTCAATGAATTAGGCTTTGCCTTGAGAACAGCAAAACTTGATACCGCACAAAAACGCCCCGAAGAATTATTCTCAGAAAGAAAAAATTTAACGCCACTAGATAAGCTATTTTTCGTTCAACAAAGACAGGAAGAGTTTAAATTGAATGATGTCCAGAAAATTATTAATGAGGCCATCAAAAATTCTGCTGCGGCAAGGTCGAAACAGAAAGGTCTATTATGATAAAAGAGACGCGACGTAAAATATGCGATAGACGAGAAAGTTTTTAGGATTAAACATTCCTTATCATGCGCACCCGAAAATAGGATAGCCAAATCTGAGCCCAGGTTTGAGGGGCCGTTCATTATCGAGAAAATTAAATTTCCTACGGTTTACTTAAAGGCGGAAAATGGACAGCAAACAATTGCTAACGTGGACCAGCTAAAACCGTACTATAGTCGTACAGATTTTCTAGCTTTAAAAGATCTATTGCAGGTTTCTGGCAGCGCGCCAAGAATATGGATTTCGCCGTCTCCTAGGAGCAACAAAAGAAAACAAGTGGATAACACTGAAGAAAGTACCGCTAAGCGGACGCAACAGCAGCCACAAGGTTCAAGCTCAGCGAGAATGAAGAAATCAAAACAGAGAAAAGTTTCCCTTCAACAGAAGCCTATGCTGATGGGAAAGCGGAAACTGCTCATGGAGAATAATCAAAGGAAACTTCCAACTCCAGAACTGAAGCCAACTACTTCGGAAGAAGCCACAGGAATATGGCAGCCAAGTCCTACGAAAAGAAAACGATCCGACGAGGCGAGTTCCATTCCTTTTCAGGAAACCAGGAAAACCAAAAAATGATTGAATGATTAGAAGGGAAAATCCGGATGCTACAAGGCAAAGAGGAAGCCAGAGTTCCAGAACTCTCAACTGACGAGAAAAGAGGGCCGATTCAACGCCCGAGGAACGAAAAGAAAGGAAGGACCGGAAGTGAATACCAGCCGCCCGAGAAGACTGAGAATCCAAAGTTTAAGATCTCCCATATGGCAAGAATTCTGCGAGAAAAGAATGGAGGAATATAGAAACCAAAAAAGATAAGTGAAAATTTTCTTTGTTTTCTATTTTGTATTGAAAGTTCGATTTATGTCATGCGTTTAAAGTTGCTAAATACTGTTTAAAGCAAGAAATTGAATTCGCAAGTTGCGAGAATGTAGTTGTAACTATCTGTTAAACAGAAATGACTTTTTCAATTCGCAAGTTGGCGAAAATTTATTTTGTACATACATTTCTTTTCAGAATTCTTGAGTTACGAGAAACTAATTTGTGAATATATCTAGTGGAAAGACTTCAAAAGTGTTAACTTAAAGATTGTAGCAAAACATTATAAATTTTGTATAGCAATTATAACGAATGATGTAAAATGAATTTTAAAATATTCTATGTTAAAATGTTCTATTGAAAGTAGAATTGCTAACGTCAGCTTTTAAACTATTGTAAAAGTTAAACTTGTACAAATGTAGGTTTTTGTCAAGCATGACTCTAGATACTTTGTATAAGAGATGAATTGAATGAAAGTATAGATTTAAAGTTAGGCTCTCCAGGCTTCACTTAAGAATATAAATTAAGCTCTATGTTAGTACATGAGATCTAGTTTTGTGTTTAAGGAGTCTTCTGAGGTCTGGAAAGTGAAGTTTCTAACAAATCGTAGCTTTTGGATAGTTGGTAGTGTATCTTCGCGAAAACACAACAATAAATCGCTCGTTTCACTCAGAATAATTTCTGGAGAGCGTGGGGGGAAAAGATTTTAAATTTTGGTGTGAATGAAAGTGTCTGAGGGCCAAATATATTTTCAATAGTAGGATAATGGTAGGAAAAATAAAATGCTTGTGAAAAATTCAACTAACATGATTTCCTTCCATAAGAGTGGAAGGATCAAGAATTTGAGCCTGCTCAAGAAAAGAAACAAATGTTTGTTTAAGTCAATTTGTATAAAATTGTGAATGTAAAATTCTTAGTTTTAGTATAGCTTTAGATATTGTGTAAAGTTGGCTCTAAACAGGAAAAGTTTTAATGATGAATTTCATTCAAGAAAGCACATTTGCTACAAGTTTAAAATTTTGATGAGAAAGAGTTTTGTAGAATTTACACTCGTAAACCAGGTCGTTTTGAGACCTTATTCTTCGAGTAGTTAAATTCTGGCAGCGGAAGATGTAAGGTTTCTCCTAAGTTTACTAACAGTTGTTTTAAGTTACTTCTGTATCTTTTCTGTCAATTCTAGTTTCAACTTACAATTTCCTACCAGAACGTAATTTCGGAAACGCTGTTAATGCAAATGAATAAGAGTACTATTTAAGTAGATGTTTCGCCATCTTCGAGAGAGAGAGTCTGATTCCCTGACTAGCGCGCGTTGGCCTTTTGGCTACGTTTTTTCTGAGCTACTACGCTCGGCCATACTTTAGGCTCTTGCTTAGCTTCGTCGATTTAATTAATATTTAAAGGCCAACTACTTATACACCTGATATCTTCGGCTATATCTTTTAGATAGCTTTAGTTAAGCTTAGTTTAGTTTAAATTCATAATTAGTTAAGTGCAAGCCCAAGCGGAGCTTTGTGTATACTCCGAGTTAAGAGTTGATTGTATTTATTCTAAGAAATAAAGGGTAGTTAACCCTTCTTAAGTCTTACGTGTTTGTTCTAACACTTAAGCGATTATTCGGTTGTTAGTGTTCGAGGCTTCTAAGATTGAACATTGGAATTAAATAAGTACAATGTGTCAAATTGTCACAAGTCAGATGTGAAAGTTAAATTTAAATAAACTAGTCGCCGAAGGCTACACAATCAGTTTAATCAGAAATTGGCCCAAAGCCTAAAGTGGAATTTAAATATCGATAATTATAATGCAAGGATGAATAAAAGAGCTGTTGTCTAAAATAGCAACCTAGTAACATGGCCGCAAGGGGCGGAACACGCTGTGTCTTACAATCTCAAAATCTTAGCCTTAAATACAGGGGATCTAATTGGCATTCTCACGGTAAAACGATAAGGGAGTTGGGACAGTACAGATCTAAAACATAAAATAACTGGTTGAGTAACATAAAAGAACCTCACACCTTACATCAAGAATCTTAGTTTTGATTCATATGTAAAATGCAAATGTTTGCTTGCATTTGTTAAATTTCTTAAAATTTTTTCTGGTTTTCTATTAATTTTAAAATTTAACTTATACTCAATCTCTCCTAGTGCCGTGACAAACTAAAACCAAAATATATAACTTACTAAAATGAACTTATTAGAAAGCTAAGGAAGGAACTGGTTGATTAGACTAGACTCAAAATAATATTAAATATAACTTTTCTTAAATCAATTAATTCACACATAGCAAGGCAAATCATCTTAATAAGACTTAACATAAAAAAGCAAAAAGGAATCTTCTCTGGTACTCCGTAGAATAAAATCCTATCTCTCAACCAAAACATTTCAAAAAATTCACATGTATCTATAATTAACTCAAGAATCACAAGTTCATATTCATTGAATCAAAACCTCATAAGCACCAGAGAAGAAATATTCACACACCAATCAATCAGTTCCACTATGAAAATCAAGCCCTAGTTCTAACTTGCCTGGAACCTAAAACAAACATTAAATATTCAATAAAAATGTAGTTAGTACATATTTGCTAAAAAACAGGGCGCGTTGTGAGTACCCTAAAATGCATAAACATTTATCAATAACCCGATAATATCTCCATGTTTTCTTAAAAGCCTCCCGGCTCAAACAAATGGAGTGACTGAACAGACCAACTACGTAACACACACAAAAAAAAACAAATGCAAGTAATAACATAAAATCAAACTCATTTATTAGTATCTAGGATAAATTTATGGGAGAGCTGGCTAGACTACCCTTACATACAAATGCAATAAACATTCTACATTAAATTTCTTCAAGAGTCATTTATCAAAATAAAATTTTGTAGTTTAACATAATAACGGTTACTTAGAATAACTAGGACATTAAATGAATCATTTAAACTGAATCTCACACAAACCAATATAGAAATTACCATTAACATAAATTTCATATTTTTGACAATAATTTTAAATTCTTCTAAGACACAAACAATCCTTTTTTTTTCAAATAAATTTTCTCTTTCTCCCCAAATTAAGAAAAATTAGTTTAAATTACACTACTAAAATACTATAATCTTATAAATAAAAATGTTAAGTAACTTACAGTAAACAACCGGAAATTCATCATCATAGGCTATAGGCGACGTCATCATAGGAAGCTATAAGCTGCAGATGAGTTCTACTTCTCGCATCAGTTTCTGGAAAATTCTAAGTTCATGAAAAATGAAATGTAGAACCCCAATGAAGAAGATCGGCAATCAAATATTCTGAAGTATTAAAGTTGAAGGAGAAACAAAGGTAATAAACAAGATGACACTCAGGTGCTTCGGCTGACAGCGACAACGGGAATTTTCGAGCGAAGACAGAATGTTGAATTTTTATTCTTCTCAGGAACGAAACGCTTCTGTTTGGTACGAGCCATTTCACTTCCGTTTTACGGGAAAACCCGCTTCAAACTCGGAAGAGTTCGCTCTGAGTTCTACTTCTCGCATCAGTTTCCGGAATAAGTTCATCGCATCTTCAAGCCAGCCGCAAGGGCAAAAGCTCGGCCGCGGGGCCAAAAGCCCTTTCTGCTAATTCTCTTCTCTGTATCTCCTAAATTCCGGCGAACACAGCCGCAGCATCGCAAGTCTCTTCAGCTAAAAGCCGAGTCCGTCCGCAGAACGCAAGCGCAAGCCACCCAAGCCAGGGTAAGCTTGGCCGCAGGGCCAAAGGCCCTCTGCTAATTCTTTTCTCTGTATGCAAACTCAAAAACTGCAGACTCCAGAATGACTTTAAAACTCGCGCAACAACCGAGGAAAACTCGATTTCTCCTCACACTCACAATTATAGGTCCAAAAGTTAGACATAAAATTAAATTCTTGCCAATCCGAGATTTTTCAATATAATTTAACAGGACAAATTCAAACCCACAAACGAATCAGAATTAAGTCATTGACTACAGTAGCACCTGCGAAAACTGGAAACTAAAAATTCGACCCCCCTTGCTAACAAGCGAAAAATCTAAGTAGAAACAACAAAAAACTGTCCCTTCAATATCCAATTTACAACCTTTCCCTTTCTTCCGAAGCTATAAGCAAGGCAACATTCACAAAGCCGAAACGTAAGTGAACAGCGGGAAGCCAATTACTATAGCCACTTTGACTGCTGGGTAACAAAGACAAGGGAACAACGATATACTGCCCGAAGTTACAACTGTCATCTTAAAAGGCTATTCCCACAGATGTTACAATTCGTTAAAAGACGCTCCCCTTTCCGCGTTAGAAAATTGAACCGTTGAAGGAAAAATAATTGCTTAAAGATTTTAAGTACACACTTTACAAATATATACAGGTTCATTACGCTCTTCACAATTTCGAATTTAAAAAAATCAAATGCAAATACAAATAAAATACTTAAATAATTGATTACTTAAATGATTAAAAACACTTAAATTTTGCGATAAAGAATTCGCGACACAACAGATTTTAATTTAAATATCAGTCCTGTTTAAATTTTTTTCTAGTTTCCCTTGAATTATTAGAAACTTATTATTAATAGAAGTTTAGGTAAATTTTAAGTAAATGATTAAGTAAAAGTTTTGGGAAATTTGCATTCCCCTTGCATCTGTGGAGGGCTGATGAAGATAAATTATGTAATATCGCAGTAGAGGATATGACATGGGTAAAGAATCTATCGGTTACGTGTCGTCCTGGTCGTCGTCGGCGTTCCCACTAGCCGCTATTCTCTCTATCGTGATGCATGGCAACAAATCGCCAGGGAATATAGCTGTTGATGATAGAATGCGAATAGGAATTTAACAGTGTCCCAAACAGAATTTATATGAAGTATAGCATGGAATGTTTGCTAAATACGAGCCAACCTAAATGAATTGCCCAGTAGAGTCTACTAACGTAACGCAGGTATTTATATTAGTGAACGTTAATCACCCGTTACCCATGTTCTGCTTCTTCCTCGCATATCGCAGATTGACATGAACTGTTCAAGTGCTTTGCAAATCTCAAGGAAAGCACCCATTAGAACTTATGCTTGACTTACATCGTGTATGTCCCTGTTGTAGGCAACTACATTTTCTACTACGTATTACTCTTAACAACACTAAGAACAACAAGTTGAAACTTTATAACAGGCTCTCGGCTAATTTGAAACTTCAATGGCATCAATTCCTTTTTTTCTATTTATTTATTTATTTAGAAAGATAATTTTTATATTCCAAATTTTACTACATTTTCTACAATTTTATTTAATCATGTTTCATGCAGAGCAGAAAATTCATTTTACATATTATGAATTTCCAACTATGGGAGTTACTATTGTAGAAATATTAGGCATTTTTGAAGCAGAAGTATTGAAAAATGAGCAACGCCTTCGCCGGGAATCGAACCACGGACCTCTTGGTTACTCGTCGAGCGTGCTGATGACTACACCACGAACGCATGCGAAGAAGGCGGGAGTAATACCTTATACACTCCCCTTTTAAAGGGCGACTGGGGTTTTGGGGACCCAATCGCCAAATCCCGGTGCTGGAGAATCATCATCCACCACTTTTTTAGTTCGGGCGCCATTGTAGAGACATTAGGTTACTTCGAAGAAGGAGACATGAAAAATAAGCAACGCCTTCGCCGGGAATAAACCACGGACCTCTCGGTTACGCGTCGAGCGTGCTGACCGCTACACCACGAAGGCATGCGAAGAAAACGGGAAAAATACCTTATACTATAAAATAACTAATGCAAAACCTTATAAAATTGTAAACTTTCATAAAAGTATAAACTAGTGCAATGTATTATTAACTTTCAAAAGAAATTCACTTATCTTTATCAAAGTAATTTATTTGGCAATAGTTCTTACATAATTGAAAGATAAATTGATGTAAGAAGAAACACTTATTCTTACAGATAAGTAGATTCGAAATTGCTTGAAATGAAGTTGTATTTATTTCAAGTAAAGAAAATGCTATCGAGGCGTTAGTAAAAGGCTGATAGTTTTTCTACAGTACCCTCGAGGTTCTCGTTCGCACTGGTTTTCTTCTTTCTAATGACAAATGCAAGCGAGCTTTGTTTTGATCGATAAACACACGCAAACGTAAATGGCAAGCAATACAAAGAAAAAATGTATTAATCGAATCAAGATTAAAGACAGACCAGGCCTTTCCAGTTTATTGATGAATTCTAAGAATCACGGGACTCTCTATTTTTTGTCTTTAGCAGTACGTAAATTTTTAAAATCTTTACGCGTAAAATTTTTCCTCAAATGATTATTCAAAACTAGATCTATGCTTTGAAATAGATGACAAATAAATATTAATTGTAATGTCTTCTATAAGGAATTCCAACAGAATGCTAATGGCAGGCTTACAAAATAAACATGAAATAAACGCAAAAAATCATAATAATTTCAATCCCATTTATGGTTTTTCAATGCGCTGATTAATTTGCGCAGGAAAAAGTGGCTGTTATCATTCGAAAATTTTCAAATTTGTTCACTGACACCGTGACAATGAAAGCTGTATTGTTTTGAATCATCACAATATCGAGCATACCTTCAGATAACAGCATCTGAAATTTCGTTGTGATCTGTTGAGAGGATAAGCCGCTAAAGATTCATATATCGGAATGCTTTCCTATAACTACCCTGTAATCTTTTACGAGACAATTTTTTTTGGAAAAATAAGAGTATCCTTTTTTCAGGATCATCAGTGTTCACATAATTACGCCCATTTTTTATCAAAAGATTCATGGAAGAATAGCAGGAATTGCTCTAAAAATTAAAGAGTTTTAGCTAATTTTTACATTGTCAGTTTCTGTGTCATCGTCATCTTTAACATCACTGTCGTGTTTGCACTTCTTAATGTTCCCTTATCTATGGCGCGAATGATTTTTTTCGTCATTCAGGACTCGAAATGCTTGGTTTGATTTAATTTATGTTTATCCATTCCAAAACGCCATTGTAACGGTCACCAGACTATATTTCGCAAAGGCGCACTTACGGATGAAACCAAGAGAGAAGACGTGGTGATGCGGCTCGAACGGGAGAAAAGCGGATGGGCGTCGGAGTTTACTGAAACATTTTACTTAATGTTTGGGGGAAGACTATTCAGAGCTCCTTTTTCGTTTTTGAAAATGCTGTAATATTTTTCAGCATGTATAAACGAATTGTGTAAATAAATTCTGATATTAATATGAATAATATTGCATCGTACTTCATGAAGTTTAACTAATGGAGTTTAACCTAATATGGACATAGTAAACAATGCTGAACTATCTTAAGCGACCTCTTCTCATTCTTTTGTCCTTTGAAACATGATTACGAGCTCCTTGTTTGATGGAGTCTGACTGTTACCGTTGTTCCGCTATTAACATATGTAAACCATATCTTGTAGCACAAAGGTACAATCGAAAAACATGAAGTGACACATAACTGACCGTAACTGATAAGAAAGGATAAATCCCGCTAAATAGAATTCATAAATATTATTAACTTTTGTTGTACTCTTCCTAATGTTACTACATTGTCCCAATGATTTTTAAAATTGAATGCTGATTAGGTTAATAGAAACCTCAGTTATTAAAAATGTAGTTAATAGAGATGCTACTGTACCAGTTCACCTCTGAGTAACCCTTGCAAGTTGCGGAACAATCTCTTGTGCCGTCTGCCTTTTAAATCAAAGTAACCCACCTAAAATAACAGATTTGAAAGAAAATTATTTGTCAATAATTAAACTTCACATTTGCACAAACTGAACGCTTAACACAAACTAAACTCGGCTACCTCCTGGGTGATTAAAAATGCACGCTGTAACTGGATTAAATGCTGAATACGAAATTAACATACATAATCTAAATTTTGTCTCTTTATGACTAAGCACTAACAAAGAAATTGCGGTTAGTAGAATCTTAAACAGGAAAATTGAATTACAAAAGCAGGAAAATTGGAACAGAATGACAGTAGCCTATGCTGCCAAGCGCTGTTGAAGAATTTAACAACTCGAAACTTATGTTAACTGATTTGCATTGCAGCTTAATTTGAGGAAAGTAAAATTTACAGTGAAACCAAAATAATGAGTGCTTACATGTTAAAGTCGGAAAAAGTCTGAAAGAGAAAAGGAAAGACTTGTTCATTTATTTCAACTCTAAAACTATAACCGACTAAAGGAGATGACGGAAATATTCTAACGTAGCTTCAAAAGTGCCAAAATACTGTTGAATTTCTCCTGGAGATAGGAATAAAAACTGCATGTTGATTTCCAAAAACTTCAAAAGCACCTGCTGCCGAAAAGCTTACAATAAGTTCAAAAAGAGTTATGAAATTGTAAATTATTCTTTAAGGTAAAGCTAAAAGTTTAATTATCGAATAATTAATTTAAATCCGCTGTTAAACTCGAAACTGAATTCTCTCCTAGATATAGCCGGCAATTCTTAGGTTCGTCACTGTGCTTAATCTCATTACAGAAGTTAACCGAGAACTTACAAAAAGGGGAATAAAAAGAGAAGTATGCATTTGAAATAATTGAAACTTCCAACAGATCATGAGGTAAAACAAAAGGCTTTAGCAGAGATAAACGAAACTTAATTATTGCTAAATAATTAAATTACAGATGGGGAAAAATGTAGAATTTTGCGTAGCAAAAGCATTTTCACTGGTAGAGTCTGTCAACTGAAATATGATGGAACTTTGGTAGAAACACATGAAAGATAGCAAGAATTCGAATCAAAAATTAAATTTTCTTCTTCCGATAGTGCTTTAGTATTTTTATGTTCACTTACAGAACAGACATATTCTTTACTCGCAAAAGTTTTGGAAGGATCATGGAGAGAAATTAAACACCTTTCAAACATCCTCCGTATCTGCTCAACGAGATTTAAATCTAAAGATCTTGACGAACATTCCATTCAAGTCGGAACATCACGATAACACAGGGAACTCCATCGCTTCCCACATACGTATATTTCACGTGTGTTACTCTAAAGCTTATATTTCGAGGATGTTACTAGTTTATTCTTCAAGTCAATAACCGTCTGGAATCGGTCTGTGAGCAATGTCATAGTTCATACTTAAAAAGGAGCATAGTGCCTTATTGTTGTATAGTGTACCTGAACCTAGAACTCCAATTTTCGGAGGGCGCTGGCTAAGTTGTTTTCATAATAACAACTAAATTTTGGTTTTCCTTATTATCAAATTTAATTTACACGATTGCTCTAATAAACCATTTTAAATGTCTTTTTTAAAATTGTGTTGGTTTCTTGTCAAAATTATTTTCTGTATTCCCAATGTTTGCCTTCTCAAATCCATGAGATTTCAGATTCTTATTCACAGTGTTTCTTGATGTTATTCTCAAGCAATTTGACCCCTTGGATATTTATATAGTATTATTAGTACACTTCATTACAACTTATTGCTGCCAGTACTTATTATATTTATCTCATTACGATTATCTGTTACTTTTGTTACGTCAAGACAAATGTTTTCAATTTAACTTGTGAATTTCAAATTGTGTTGAAACTGTATTGTAATCTCTTTATGTTCTAAATAATTATTTTTAAGGAATACTAGATGCGGGATGCACGGTGGGATTGCGCTATGTATCATAACAGGTAAACTCTAGATCCTTTGCAAAGCTACAGATGCTACCTTCTCAACCTTTTCTTTGTAAGCTGTCATAGAGCTTGAATTGTTTAGGGTTAGTTACTATGGGAAGGCGTTTACAGTTGACAATGGTATATCGCTGGTGTCACACGTACTTTTACCTATACCTGTACTCATCGCTTAAAATGTTAAAAATGCTAGAGGCGAAAAGTCTGAGGGCAGCCCTTTCCGCCTAAAGAGCAAAAACACTCCCCCACTTATGATATAAAAACAGACCACACGCATTCCTTCAACAACCGAAGATATCCAGCGACCTACCCATGTCTCAGAAAAGAAGTTCAGCGCCCCCTCATAATTATCCTAATGTAAAACTAAAATTAACTCATGATATTAATTCTGAGAAATCAGGTCTTGAATCCCGAGCAACTAAAAAATTAAAACAAAGAAACGATCGAAAATAATACAAATTCTTCCAGTTAAAGGTTGCAGAGCTGAAACAAACTCAAATTCAGAATCAATTGCTGCAAAGGACAACATAAAAAGAAAGAAGAAAACAATAAATGATTAACTAAAAATAACGGGTTTAACAAAATGACAACTAATAAAAAGGAAGAAAACATTGGTAGAGGCGGCTCTGATCTTGAGCCCAATTTACATGCATTCCATGAGTCGTAAGTGGGACAAAATCCACTCGTCATCTGTCACACAGTATGCCTGCCTGTAGCCGTCTCTAAAAGTTTATCTGGATACCGTTCTTCCTATCGTCGGTGCAAAGTAGGAAGCAAGCTGAAATGTTACAGCTGGTTTGTATTTGAAGACATAAAAAGTGGTTTCTCTAAGCGACTGCGAATTCTGGACTTTCAGGTACTCTGTAGGCTGAAAATGACGGAACGATTAACATTTAAGGGTTCGAGCGACTGCTTTCGACTGCCGCTGGGCCATTTCAAAGCGTTCTGTTACCTTCCATCGCCTGTCATCTCGCAGATTATCCGAAACTAATTTTTGATTTGATTATTTCCATTTTCTCTTCGGCAGTCGATAAAACTGATCTGTACAAAATAAGCTGTTTTTAGTACTTAATTCGTCTACGTTTTAAAACATACAGGTACCAGATTTTTTTCCCCGCGGTAGTTTCCCCGTGTGTAGACTTACCAGATAAACAAATTTTGTTGCTACGTATTTTTTCACCAAATAGCAAATTTTCCGGTTTATTGCATAAGTTATGGACGGTAGCCGTTGCTAGCATGAAGAGGGTTTCTGGAATTTCGAGACGAAAGTCTTCAAAATTCTCCCGTGCTTACAAGACACTTTTACTGATATGCTCCAAAATGCTGATAAATGTGGTAATATTTTGTTAAATGTCATTAAGGCGCGATAGTCTTTAACCGAAATTATCTCATTCTCTATGTGAACTACACCAATGATCATACACTAAGCTTCTGTTTGGACACGCAATCATGATAATTCTGGAAAAATCAAATTTGAAGCTGAATGAAAAAGAAATATTCATGTATTACAATAAAGCAAAAGGGAAAACACCATAAAGATAAATCAAACTAAATGCACAATAATGTAAAAAATGAAGTAAATAAAACAAAATGAATAAAAACTAGCTCCTTTTATAAGGCATTTCTTCCGCCTTCTTCGCATGCCTTCGTGGTGTAGTGGTCAGCCCACTTGGCGCGTATTCGAGAGGTCCGTGGTTCGAATCCTGGTGAGGGCATTGATCATTTTTCATGTCTTCTGCTTTAAAAAATACCTAATATCTCTACAAGTGGGCCTGAACTAAGAAAGGTGGGGGTTGATGATTCTCCACCATGGGATTTAGCGATTGGGTCCCTAAATCCCCAGTTGCCTTTTAAAAGGGGGAGTATATACAGTATTTCTCCTGCCTTCTTCGCATGCCTTCGTGATATAGTGGTCAGACCGTTCGACGCGTGTTAGAGATGTCCGTGGTTCGAGTCCCGGGGAGGACATTGCTCATTTTTCACGTCTCCTGCTTCTAAATATCCTAATGTCTCTACACTTTAATTAAAGATTGCATTTTCATGCCATGGAATAAACTTTAGAGTGCATGGTTAATGATATTAAAAACTAGATCTTAATTTACACTTCTGTACAACGCAACTAGCGTAATCGAAACGTAATAGCATTAAGATAGTTTCGATATTACAAAATTTATCATTAAACTGTATTCCATTACGCAGGACCTCGTTTCAAAACCTTGTTCAGAAGCCTTTGTATTAAGTCAGGAGCTAAAAGAACAAAACAATCACCATCCACGATGAAAATAATAAGTTTCTGAAGGCAGATGTTATAGTGCATTCAGACAACAGGCTTGTTTTATTGCTATGCAATTCCTCTGCAGCTCAATGGCAGAACAGAGCGTAGCAAATCAACCCTAATTTGTTGATCCTTGTTATCATTTGTTGAGTCTTGTTTGATTAAACGAAAACAGGAGTAGCTTCATTATTTTGGGTATATGAAAAAAAAGCCATTTTCGGGAACTCTGGCTCCTTAATTTTATATGTTTATGGCAACTAGTCGCAATTTGAAAGCGCGGGAATGGGCAGGAGAGCTTTATTGCCGCATGTTTCTTAGAAATTCGAAATTTATCAACTCCTAATCTATAAAAATTATTGTGAAGCCCTTTCTAATGCCAGTCATATGTAATGTTTTTGTACGTCAGGTGTAATCATAAAATGTTTTGTAAAGTGTAATATATACCAGGAGATCCAAAAATAACTGAAAAAATGAAAATTCAACAATTCGAAGCATAAAGAATAATAGCAATTCGAAGCATAGAGGATAATAATTCATAGATATGCTCACAAAGACATGTTTTTTAAAAAACTAAATTTTTGTTGCCAGAGTTATACTTTTCTCCAACAGTTGGCGTTATATCTGTCCCAGAGAACTGGCATTTGAGGCGAGAGTGTATGACAATTACGTACTATCTTCCTCAAGAACAAGCCTCAGAACATTCAGTACGTACAGGACGTAAAATCTTGAGATTACAAAAGACATCATGAATTTGAAAACTGAGCTTTTTGACAGAAAGGGAAACTATAAAAATTGACTACCAAATGTCCTCTACCATGAGAAGAGGCAATATTTGCTTAGTTGAAATTTAAATGTCACATCTGAAGAAAGAGTATCCCCGGGGAATTGTGGAATGTCCTTGGCATAAAACAAAGATGACGTTGTGATATTCAATGCATCATTCATTATAGTCCCACTTTAATTTCCTAAAATCCATAGCGGTACAATTTCCCCCCGTTTCTGTCACAGTAGAGCAACATGTAGTACTTAAGAACCAAGAAAGGAATTATGTACTTATTATAATTCATGTAAAATTATATACATTCATGTAAAATGGAACTCTTCTGCACAGGTCTTGCCTAGCACCTAGTGGAATTCACGTTTGGCGATGGCCGTGCCATCAGTCGCTCTTTCCCACACGAATGGCCGATTTATACCTTACCGTCGTATTGGGCATACTGGAATAAGCTATTCTCCATCATGGAACGCGAGTTACAGAATGAGCTATTACAAGAAGAAGCACGAGGATTTGCTGAAGAAACTGTATCGCCGAATCGCGTGTGGCGAAAAAATACCTGCAATGCCTTGCAGCCTTCATTCGCGCTTGTGAGCGTAACACTGAAGAGGAAACTTCAAAACCGGTTTATTTGTAATCCTTTTAGCCAATGTCTATTGCCACAGTCGAAATGGAATTCGGAGTGAAAATGTGAGGTCTTGCCTTCCAATACTCATGAATGATATCCATCGCACTGAACATTTGTAATCCCACTTGCATTGCGAATTTTGCTGCACCGTTGTACGAACTTTTGCCACAACCTCTCAGTTAAATCTGTTACTGTTCTGCTAGTAAAATATTTCATTATTAAAAATATCTTGTGCCTTTTTGTGCACTTTTGTGAAAGTCACATCATTCTACTTTTTTACCACTATATCATGTTTATACTTTTCGAATTACTGAATTTTTATTTTGTCTGTTATTTTTGGCACGTCCGAAACAAGAATATCAAACACATATGATCGCAAATTCGTATAAATTTATCGCGGTTAGGAAGATGTATGTGTGTATACATAAATACAATACTCCCATGTTATACTGTTAAGTAAAAAATAAAATGAGCTTCCTCTTGAAAACTTTGTAATAGAAAAGTCTTCATATTTTTTAAGAATCTTTCTGCCTTTTAAATGTTTTGTGCTATATTAAGAATTCGTGATTTATCACAATAACTTGCATAAAGTCGTTATAATACATATAAAGTAAATAATTAAATTTATGACTTTTCAATACACAGGGTGTCCATAATTAAACTTGAAATTTGCGAGCGGTCTGTAGCAAAAATTATACAGCGGAATTGCATAGAAATTGGGTAATGGCAGAATGAAATGATGGGAATTGTATCGAAGAAAATAAACAATGAGTTTCAAAAACCACCCCTAGGTGGCGTATCATAGCTTATTGAGAAAATATAAATAATTTACAAAAATTTACAAAAAGTTCTCGATATGATGCCCATTATTGTCTGGTACTATCTGGAAGCTTAAAATCGCATGTTCCACTGTTGAAAGCAGCATGAACTGGGGCATATTACGCACATGACGTTCTGTGCTTTCTTTAAGGTAGGAGAGAGATGTAATGGGATCACGGTAGACCATGGCTTTGAGGTATCCCCACAGCCAAAAGACTCAAGGATTCAAGTCGGGGGATCTAGGAGGATTGTAGGAAATTGCCGGCTGATGAATCTGTCGTCACCGAAATGGCGGCGGAGCAATTGTTTCACACAACGGGCGATGTGTGGAGGAGCACAGTCCTGCATAAACACTATGGTTGTACCACATCGCCTTGCCGAAAGAGCCGGAATAACGGATTGCTCTAATAATGAAGCGTATCGTTGACCGGTGACGGTGCATGTTACAAGTCCTGCGACGCTGTGCTCTTGGAAAAAAGCGGACCCACAATGAAGGTTGCAATAAAGCCGCACCAAACCGTTACATGCGAAGAGTGTAATGGAATTTGTAGGAATTGATGTGGGTTTGTAAGAGACCAAATACGGCAATTGTGCATGTTAACCGCACCTTCCATATGAAAGTGGGCCTCGTCGGTCCACAAAATGTTCCATGGCCATTCAGCTTGGAGTTCACTTCGCGCAAGAAACCGCAATGCGAAAGTTTGTCGACTATCCAGATCAGCTGGTAAGAGCTCCTGTACTAGCGACAGTTTATACGAATAGTAGCGTAAGATCTTTTGAAGAATCTTATGAACCGTGGAAGGAGGTTGGTCAATAGATGCTGCAATACGAACACTAGTGCTGCCGATGGTTTGCGATCTGTCTTCCTTGCGTCGCTACATCATCCACTACCTGTGCTGCAACACACTTCCGTCTCCTTCCTGCCTGAATCCCCAATGTTCCCGTGCTTCAAATTTTCTGATCATGTTTGTTAGTCCTTGACTAGTGAGTGGACCTTTTCGTAACCGCTTCAAAGACTGAAATTTCCGCAGAGCTTCGGTAGCAGAATCTGCGTTTTGGTAAAAGAATTTCACTAGTAAAGCACGTTTCTGGAGAATCAACGTCATCTTCCTTGACTTGGAAACGAGTATAACTGCGGTTCGCTTCTCGCTTCTCGTTCGTTCTTTTTAGGGTGCTGTGCGCACACAGGATTAGTATGGTTACGAGATTTGCATATGGCAATAGTTTACATTGCACAGCGCCATTTATTGGTGGTTTTTGGAACTCATTGTTTTTTATGGGGGGGGGGCTCGATAAAATTCCCATTATTTCATTCTGCCATTACCCAATTTTCATGCAATTCTGCTGCATAGTTTTTTCTACAGACTGCTCGTAAATTTCAAGTTTAATTATGAACACCCTGCACATTTCCCTTAGCCATAAAAGGTTCACTAAAGAACTAGAAACATTCAGATACGAAAGCTAAGACTAACAATTTTGTACTTGCAATAAATTGTAGTATAGCCGATGGGTATTTCTAAGAAACGATAGCTAATAAGCAATCTGCTTATAGTTAGTAAGTAGGAAGTAGTTATAGAGTAACATCTTAATAACAGTTTAACAGGAAGTCTGAAAATGAGCAAAAATAAACAAGTGCATCGAACCTTGAGAAAGACGAATGTAATATTAAATTTTTAATTTCAAATTCATTTAACAAAATATTAGAGTTAAAATCCATGTGACTAAATGTATAATTATCATTTGTTTAGGAAAATATGTTTCTTTATTCTCGTCTTCTCTAAAAAACATTGCTTCATTTCTGTAGAGTAACGATTAGGTATAATAAATATTAGTTTAACTTTAAAAAATTTACTACAGAAATCCCAACATTTAATACACCGCTATTAAGTAATCCTTAGAATATATTATTATGAATTATTTTCTGCAGTAGATAATGTTTCTAAAGCTGCATGAAATTTGAAAAATCATGCATATTTCGTGCTAAAATATTTATAGCTATGTCTATCTGCTGAGTTTTTTTCTTCCTGTAGTTTCTTTCGTTTCCAATGGAATATCAATCCTCTGGATTTTAGATTTTATATTATTTAAGTGTATCGATGACAGCAGTTACTTTTAATATAGGTTTGGCCTGAATATATGACAATGTATTTACTTTTAAAATATATTTTGGTATTCATAATGATCTTACTACTGAAATCAAAAAGTAATGCGAATGATTTATTTGTTTCATATGGGATTTCATATGTTTGAGCAAGAATACTTGTAAAGATTTTGCAAAGGCCATTATGACTTTCATTTACACCCAGCAACAATCTATATTTCATATCCTTTTACATTTGCAAGTAAATTCAGTTTTGACGCATACAGCGGTTTTACTTTCTTGACTTCAGAAAGTGAAAGTAAATAAACAGAGAACATGCATTAAATTTATGAATGTCTACTATTGCAAAAAGCTTTCGAGGACAATAATTTTTTTTGTTCCAATGGCGGGCCCTCAGCCGACTTGGCCACTACTAAGGCCAGAAGCGGTGGTCACTTTATTATGGAGGCACCTAATAGGTGGGCTACCTTTGCCTCCTATGAAGGGACGGACAGTGACAGCCATGTCTTCTCCGAGATTCGAACCCAGGCCATTTGGTATCGTAGCCGGCTCTCCTAACCACTATACCGTCTGGGCGGCTAAAATTTTGTTTAAAGGAATTGTTTTCAATGGTATAAGATGTTTACAGGACTCAGTAAATGCGTAGAAGATGAGCCATCAAGCCCTGATAATAAACATTAATTAATGAGTAGTATATCAATGAGGTTAGAGATCTAGCATTCTCCACCAATTGCCAAACGGTTAAGAGAGCTGAGTTCTGAAAGCTCGATCTGGATTCACTCCAGGAGAATGATCTAGTTGCATGGTTAGTTTTCATGATCTTCCCTATATGTAATATTGATACGAACCAGTGTTCCTTAGAAAAACCCTCCTTGAAGGCTTTACGATATTCAAATTAAAATTTAATGGATTAATTTGGGTTCTTTAGTATATAACTAGAAGCCTGAATATATTCCAAGGGCTTAAGGAAGTTAAAACATGTCGCATATTCATAACGTCATAGTTTGAGATAATCCACTTCCTTCTCTTGAAACTGATTTATCATGATTTATTCTGAGGAAGAATGTTTGCCTAAGTTAATAGTATATTTCGAATGTTTGATTCCAAATCACTGTTTATTGTCTGTTTATGGATATCTATGAAGTATTTATCGCTTCATAACTTTCATCGCTAAACGCAAGTTTAGAAAGGTATACATTTTCAGATTCGATAACACAGCTTTCCAGTGGTTGTTAATTGTTTATTGAGCAAGTAATAACTACAGGTTTTGCTGCACGAAGGGAATCAGGCCTAAGGGAAGTGACAGAAACTGTTTCGATCATTAAATGACCAGGTGTCACCTCTGAGATTGCTCCATTTAAAACTTTCCTGCATCTGCTAATGTATCAGAAATGAAGAATAAAATTTTAAGTTCATTTATGGCCAGTTATAAAAAATTTATTGGTATTCCTTTTTTAGAAGTTTTAAAACAGCGGTCTCCTAAATAACAGTTAACTTTTGTGCATGAAAAGTTTGCGTCACCGGTTGATAGTTAACAGAAGAGTTTTAAGCACATGTTCAAAATATTTTTTCCCACTGACCTATTATATTGTTTCACCTACATAACACCTAATCTTTCAGTGATCTAAAGACGCATAAGGGCCATAGGATCTAAAAATATTTGACAATAAACTATGCACGAGTCAGTCACTGATAGTATTTAATACCTCTAATATTTCTACTGTACGTATGTAATACTCAGAAACAGTTAATGCAATTGGAAAGATCTTGGTACAATATTTTAAAAATGCAAATTAAAAATATAAGAAACAGTACGTGCAATGCAAATTCACGAAATGTAATGCAGTGAGTAGACACGTTAAATACAAAAAATGAATTGATAAGTATACATCAATGCAATGATGTACACAGTACTTCAGAATACAATAAATACGGCATATTCGAGTACATACTTCAATAAATACAAAATATTCGAGTACAAACTACCTGACAGAGAACTTGCACCACCCTGGAGATTTAGTTGTATAATTACGCAAATTTCAAGGATTGCGCAGTTTGACGATCTATCCAAATTATTTGATATACAAGTTTGTTTCACACGTTGTAAGTCAGCGAAAGAAAAGGGAAGGAAATGCTGGGCGAAACTGGCACTGCAATCAATAACTGGTACTTTCTGGCGCCACGAGAAACTAGTTTTGGGTTTTAGAGGACACATGCATGTGAAGAGTTGCTTCACAGCAAAGCTGAAGTTCATTTCTTTAAACTGAGGCTCAGCACGAAGTCTTTCGTTTTATGCCTACGAACGGCTGGTTAGTCCCTTTCGTATCGCAGCTGAAATACACCTACATATTTCTCTTGTGTATAGGTCACCCAGACGGTATAGTGGTTAGGGGAGCTTACAAAGGGCCCGAATTCGAATCCCAGAGAAGGCATGGATTTTTGTAATGTATAGCGTCATTACGCGGGGGGAATGCTTTAAATACAATGGTGTGCAAAAATTAAGGACGAGACGGTTTTTTCAATATAACTTTGTACAAAAGCTTTCCAAATCAACACATTTAATACCGTAAGATCCCCAATACCTAAGGACATGTAAGCAACACTTACTAAAAGAGAAATCAGAGGGATAAAAAGAAGCTTTACTGAAAACGTAGCATGGAGCGCAATGCGACTGAAGGCCGAAACATCCCTGTGATGGGTGTCCAGCAAGAAACATCCGGTCTTCAATAGGGGATATAATCTCCCCTGACTGCTAGGCAGGTTTCACATCATTTGTACATGCTGGATATGTGGTTGTTAATGAGCTGTTGACACACTGCTGCTCGTTCCTCTTGTAGCACCAATCGCAGTTTCGGAATCGTTACTGGCGATAAGTTACGTGCTGCCACGGGTCTCCCTAGTAAGTTCCGTACATGCTTGACGGGATTTAGATCCAGAGACCTTGCCGACCAATCCATGTGTTCAATATCTTCACTCTCCAACAGCTCTTCGACAGTAACTGTGCGATGAGGTGGAGCGTTGTCGTCCATGAAGAGGCACTGAGGACCCATAGCCCTTGTGAAAAGACGCATGTAAGGAAGAAGAACCTCGTTACAATAGCAGTCCCAGGTGACGAACCTCCTTGGGAGATATGAAGGTCGGTCCGGCTACGAAGCATTATGTCTGCTCGAACGAGAACTCCGCGACCTCCAAAACAGTCCCTTTTGATGATGTTGAAGGGGTTATTGCGTGTTACCCGCTCTGTCCAGATGTGTATGTGTCTAGAATCGCAACACAGACTAAATCTGCTCTCATCTGTAAAGAGTACTCGTCCCCATTCATTGTCTCTCCAATTCCGGTGTGTTCCCGGCACCACAGAGAACGCCTACGCCGATGGGCAGGCGTTAGAGGTACACACCGTACAGGACATCGTGCAAATAGACCACCACCGTGCAGTCTTCTGGCCACGGTAAAACGCGATATCGGTCGTCCAGTCGCCTGTGTCGTGTGTCTAGCGATTCTCCCGCTGTCTTCCGCCTGTTTCTTCTGGCCTGTAAGGCAATATACCGGTCATCTGCGGGTGTGGTTCCTCGTGGACGACCACTACTAAACCCCCGGATAGCTGTTCCTGTAGTTTGAAAATGTCTCCAAAGTCGTGAAACGATGCTGTGAGCAATTCCGAACTCTGCAGCCACACTTGTTACACTGCGGCCTTCCTCCAACTTCCCAATGATTCGACCTAGGATAAAAGTATCCAGATGTCATCTAACAGATTGATTATTCGACATTTCTCGCTGAGGCAGCAACTCGGTGTGATTTTAACTGCTATATGGCGTGCAATCTCTTTGCCAGAAATACTGATCTTACATCGACAACATGCTTTATACTACTCAGACACTCCCCCATTGCGTCTACCTGCATATCTGCGCATGTGCTACCGTACATCACCTTACTTAATCTCCTGACTGGTCTTTCTGTTCGCTCTACGTCTTCGTTCAGCTGATATGCTAATTCTTCGACTTCGTCGTTAATGTTTGCACACCAGTTTATATGCAGAGCCGAAAGTCGAGAGGTTTGTGGTGGGGGCAGTGGAGTGGGAGACTCTTGGACTCGTCCCCTCCCGGAGTGCTGTCCATCAAAACTGGGGGCGAAATGGAGCGACGTCGTACTGTCACCAAGATGGTGCTCAAGGCTCTTGCCAGCGACAGACGCAGTCTTGTTCTCCTTGCCACGAGGAAGTTTCATAGGTTTATTCTGATGTTTCTGTCAGACAGTTGTGTTGCTCTGATGTTACTGTCAGTTGCTGTGTCGAGATAAGTCACAATACGAAGGTTTTGGAGAAGATGAATTGAAGAAGAGGAAAGGAACCATGCCAGCGGTAACCGTCCTTCTAGACGGTTGCAAGTACTCTTGGCCTGAGACTTGTGCGAAAGGGTCACGAAAGTGAATAATTCTTGACGTTAAAGTAATGGTTTTGATGAGACCATTAAGTATTATATTTGGAGCAAAAGACTTGAAAAATGGTATGAAAACAATACTTAGATATACTTGATGACGGTTCGTGTTATGACAATGACGATGGAATTGGTGCAGCATATGTGGTTTACTTGTTGGTATAGAAATATACTATGAAAAATATTAGACTTGAACCTTACAATTCAGTTTTTAAAGCTAAATTATTTGCTCTTAAATGGATTGATGAAAACCCGACTGTAAAAACATGCATTTATATAAATACAGACTCATTATCTGGTTTGAAAATACTAGCAGATGCTGATAACACTAATATTTTCATCTCAAATATAAATGATCTCTTTGTAAAAGTTGAGAAAATGCATGAAGTGAAAACGAACTGGGTAAAAGTCCATATTGATGTTATAGACAATAAGAGGGCCCCCGACACTTGCAGAAAATTCTTATTAATTAAGATTTTCATTTTTTAATAAATTTGGAGTTATGAGTTCTGATAGCAAAGACTGATGAATAAAATAATTCATCAACCTGATATTCGTTGACAGATTAAAATATCAGATAACCTTCTTTGCCTTATTAAAAAGAAAATCTTTCCGTCAACACGTAAGCGTTTGTATCTAGATAGATTATGTATTTGGATGTACCATTTTTGAGCTATTCAGTAGCAGTAAATTATTTTTTTTTCTACTAGACTATTACTCAACTAAGATAGAAAAGCTTAAAATCAGTTTCTACGAAATATAGCAGCCGCTATGTTATCGCTGAATGCCATACTTTTCTTGACGTCTACACAGAAATCTATGCCTGAGGCTTTAACCATATATTTGGAAGTTCAGCCATTTCCGCCTCAGTTACTTGTCACGTGCTTTGCGAAACTACACGGTTAAGAAATTTTTCAGAAGTTTGATGTCATCCATCAAGGAGAGAAAAATTCACGATAAGTTCTTAATACCGTATTTGTACTCAGCAAAATGATTTCTAATTTAATACCGCACATATTTTTCGAAAGTTAGTAAGAAAGAAACTTGAGAAATTTTCTGAGTGTTTTTATTAAACTATATATCTGGAAGGGAAAAGAGAGATTTGAAATGTTAATAGTTGTTTGTGTTTTGAACTAAATAATAATGCCCATTTTGAACGTATTATTATTATTACGCATTATACACATTATTTAATACACAGAGTTTTATTATGTTCTAAGATCTTGGGAAAGCAAAGCGTTTATGTACATGAATATTATCGAGGCTTTTATAAAATGGAGGACCTATCTAAAAAAATGTTGACACTTTGCAATTTTAATAGTGCTTCCTATGTAAGGTTTTAGTTAAACTAACCAAGTTTATTTTAATTTAAATCTTTTCTATCTCCTCTCTGGTTCAACTTCCTGTCAGAAGAAGCGCGCGTTTTTAGCTTATGCTAATTTTGAAGTACAGCCAAGTACTATTTAAGCCAGAGGTAGAAACCTCTCGGTGTGTGAGAGCTCAGACTCAGATCACGGTCACGCCGCTCAACGTTCGCCTGACCAGCTAGCAGTTTAAATTTATAAGCCATAGTGCTTACTACGTGATTGCATTGTAAAACAAATTAAAGTGCGGTAGTATTTAGTATACCTTGCTACGCACCCTTTTCGGTAGAGGCCAACTTCCGCGAATTGCTCTGCGAAGCAAAGTTTAATTTAAGTTCTATTTTAATTTATTTAAATTTATTTGATTGTTAAGTTCGACCAAAGTGTGGTCTGTTACGTTCTGTATCTCTCCCGAATTGGGAGGTTTGTATTTAATAGTGATTGAATAAAAGAGGATTTCAAATCCCTTCACGTGCAGTTATTCTCCAGCCCAGCAGTTACATCAGAACATAGCGTACCTTCCGCTCCCTGTTCCAGTTCAGGACTTAGAACGTAAGGATAAGAACCCTTTACAGAATTTACCATGTTCTCAAAGAATACACACAGAATGCTAAGTCCTGATAGTGGCGCCCGCACAAAAAGAAGAGGATGGCCTCAACAACAAGAAGACGAACCTGAGACACCTGCTGTACCTGTCCAGAATCCTGAGATAGCACCTCCTGGCATAGAAGGATTCGGCTACATCGTACAAACCATGCGAGCAGCCATGAAGCCAGCGGCAAGTTTTGACGGCAAGACAGCCGTAATCAATTTCCTGGAAAAGCTAGACTCCCACTTCATGCTATATCCAGTCCACGAATTTCAGAAAGTCGCTCTTGCTACCAGCGCTTTGAAGGGCCAAGCGCTAAGTTGGTTCAAGTGCATCGGAAAGAATCTCTTGGGGGAACCAGGAAGCCCCACATACACGTATGAAAATTTCAAGAATTCTCTAGTGAAAGCATTTCCCGTGGTGCGAGATCGAGCCAGATTGGAAGCTGAACTGTTTAGCCGATACCAAGAAAGAATAGAAGATTTGTCTAATTTTATTTTGAGGAAAATTCAAGTTTTCAAGCTTTTGTATGGAAGTCGCCCGGATCCTGAAATTATTCAAGTTATACTTCCTAGGCTACTGCCCCAAGTTCAAGATTTCATCGAACTAAGAAATCCAACAACATTAGACAGATTATTTGAGCTCGCGGTACAATTTGAAAGCCGAAGAACAGCCGACAACGAACGACGACGCCAATTTGAGCGAAGAAGTCAGTGGAGTTCGCCAAGACCGCAGCAAAAGCAAAATCAAAGTTACGGGAATAAGGCGAAGCAATGGCCGAAGAAAGATGTGTCTCCTAAAGCGAGCGGCGAACGAAGGGAATTTAATAGAAGAACAAGCAAAGATTCCGAGGGCAACCAGAAGAAAAAGAATTTAAACTAAGAGGGATTTCTTCGAGGAAGGTGAAGAAGTCCGAAGCAGCGCAAAACCCTTCCAAAATCAATTTAAACACCGTGGTCGTTAAGAATTTGAGTTTGCCGAAGATTGAAGTTCTAATCAACAACATACCGGCGACAGCCCTCTTGGATACAGGAGCCCAAAGCAGCTTCGTATCGGAAAGATTCTTTAAGAAGCACTTTCGACGTTACAGAATTTTTAGTGCAAGAGACACGGATGTCATAGCGGCCCAAGGAGAAAAATGTAGCTGTTTAGGAAAAGTACCATTGTTCGTGCGTATCAACAACGAACAGGTAAGAATCCTGTTTTATATTGTGCGTAACCTGCAGACTTGTATTATTCTAGGTGTGGACTTTTTTAGTTTGGCAGAAGCAAAAATTGATTTCAAGGGGGGAGAACTAACATTAAATATGAAGCCAATTGAAGCGAAGAATGATAAGCCCCCGCAGCTGGACTTGGAACATTTACAAGCAGAGGAAAAAGAGAAAATCCAAGGTCTGGTAAGTCACTTTGCGAATTTATTTAGTGATGTACCAGGCTTTACGCAGGTGGTGAACCACGACATTGACACGGGGGACGCTCAGCCAGTTAGGCAAAAGCCATATAGATATGATAGGACAAAAGAAGAAATAATTGAACATCATATTAAAGAGATGTTAAAGAATAAAATCATCACGCCAATTTCTAGCAGTTATGCTAGCCCCGTTGTCCTGTGTAAGAAAAATAATGATTACCCGATTACGCACCCGAAGCGGTGGCGTTTTGCTATAGATTATCGCAAGTTAAATTCAGTTACAAAATATCCTGTATATCCGTTGCCGATAATTGAAGAAATTATTCGAAATATTTCGTCTACAAAATACATGACTACATTAGATCTCACGAGTGGCTATTTTCAGATTGGGGTAAAACCCGAGGACGTACACAAAACCGCGTTCATAACGAAATCTGGTACGTACGCATTTCTTAGAATGCCGTTCGGATTATCCGGCGCGCCGGCAACGTTCCAAAGATGTATGGACATCGTCTTAAGACCAGTCCTTGGTAAAAGCACTTTCATATATTTAGACGATATTATAATTACGAGTAGTACTCTAGAACAACACTTACAAGATTTAAGAAAAGTATTTTCATTGTTAAACGAAGCTGGTTTAAAGATAAATGCGTCTAAATGTAAATTTGCCGCAAAAGAGTTACGTTATTTAGGATTTAAAATTTCCCAAAAGGGAATCGAAACGGATCAGTCAAAAATAGTAGCCATTAGAAATTATCCTGTTCCTAAAACAGCGAAGAAATTATCGTCGTTTCTCGGGATGTGTTCATATTACCGGGCTTTCATTAAAGACTTTGCAAAAATAGCTGAGCCACTGCTAAAGTTGAAAAGAAAAAAAGCTAGGTTTTCGTGGTCAGCAGAAGCCAACTTGGCGTTTCAAAAATTGAAAGACGCATTGACTCAAGCTCCCGTCTTAAAATTTCCAGAAGGGGATAAAGGATTAGAGATTTCAGCGGACGCTTCAGATTTCGCGATTGGTGCAGTGCTTTCCCAAAATGGTCAGCCCGTGGCTTTTTTCAGCCGAACATTAAATGAAACCCAAAGAAACTATTCCGCAACAGAGAGAGAAACTCTCGCAGTGTTAGCATCAGTACAGAAATTTCGTGTGTTCTTTGGAAGTTCTCCAGTAACTGTATATACCGACCACGCGGCGGTCACTAGACTCTATTCTGGAAAAAATTTATCACCCAGATTAATAAGGTGGGCTCTCAAATTACAGGAATATAACCTAATAATTAAACATACGCCGGGAAAGGAAAATGTTGTGGCAGATGCTTTAAGCAGAATTAACTTAGATGAAAATGGAAGTGTAATTAAGATAGCCATGTTAACATCCAAAGTATTAGATTCTCGTGAAACAGTAATAGCCGAACTCAAAAAAGATCCGGAGTTCAAAAATATATACAATTATTTGGCCGACCCTGAGAATTTCAATCATCCGGATATTGTGCCGATAAGAAATAGGGCCGAAAATTACGAATTAATTGACGGACTGTTATTCTATACGAAAGCTACTAATGAGAATCATGAATATAGACCGGTTATCCCAGCTAGCATGAGGTTGAATGTATTAGAAGAGTTGCATGATTGTGCCATTTCGGCTCATTTAGGTATAAGAAAAACTGTTCAGAGAGTTCGCGAGGCAGTTTTCTTTCCAGAACTGCAAAAGTTTACTAGGGCGTATGTCCAGTCGTGCCCAACATGTCAATTAAATAATTATGTTAATTTCCGCCCGGCCGGGTTCCTAAATAGTATTAAATCAGAATTCCCAAATCAAATAATAGGCATCGATTTACTTGGACCTTACCCTCGAAGTAAAGTTAATAAAAGCCGATATCTTTTAGTTATAGTGGATCATTTTAGCAAATGGTTAGAGTTAATTCCGTTAAAACGCGCGTCTGCAAAAATTGTAGTAGATTCAATTCTAAATAAGTATATTTTAAAATACGGGGCGCCCCTAAAAGTTATTTCAGACAATGGTCCTCAGTTTGTTAGTAAAATGTTTGAGGAAATGTGTGCAAAACTGGGCATACGTCATCTAAAGATGGTCCCGTATCGTCCGCAGTCAAACATAGCGGAACGGGTGAATAGAAATGTAGTGAAAATAATTCGTAGTTATGTGAAAAACTATCACTCTACCTGGGATAGCCATATAAATGAATTTGCATTTGCACTTAGGACCGCCAAACACGATACTACACAAAAAACACCCGCTGAACTCTTCTTAGGAAGAAAGATCTTGACCCCCCTAGATAAACTGTTCTTTGTACAGGAAAGGGCAGAAGAATTTAAAATGAGTGATATACAAAAGTTAATACGGGAAGCGACGGGAAATATAGAAATGGCCCAAAGAAAACAGAAATTGTATTATGACCTAAAAAGAAGAGAGGTCAAGTACAATGTGGGAGATGAAGTGTTGAAGATTAAACACAACTTGTCAAATGCCCCAGAGGAAAAGGTGGGGAAATTTTTTCCGCGTTTTGAAGGCCCGTTCACAATTGAACAAATTACGGGGGCAGTGGTTATATTAAAAAGAAATGATGGTCAAACGCTCAAAGCGAATGTGGACCAAATAAAACCGTTCTATAATCGCAGCAAAATGGCTGTATTTAAAGATTCGTTTCAGGATCCGAGGCAATCGACTAGCCAGGAAGATATACGTCAGCAAAAACAGCAGGAACCAGCTACAACGGCATCGAAATGTCAGAAGAAGAAAGCTCCCCCTCAGCAAAGAAATAAGAACCAAAAATGTGGTTTCAAAAGAAAGTCTCACGATGCAGGTGAACAAATCTACGAACGGAATTACGAGCGTACCAAGAGAAGAAAGCAGAATGGGCAAGGGAAGCCCAATGTATCCAAAAGAACTGTGGAATCATCGGACAGGTGCCTGAGAAGCAAGAAACGCCGATTGCAGCCTGAGAATCAACTTCCCGAATACAGCAGGAACCAGGACAAGCAACGAGCAAGGGCCCAGGAGAGAAGGGCCCAGTCCACCAAACGTCCAGCGGAGGAACCTCCTCTACAAAGGAAATTGCCGAGGATACAACGACAGAATTTCAAAAGAAAAAGAAATGAGCAGGCTCCGAAAGAACAACAACGAAAAACTAGGAAACTCAACCAGGCTACAACTTACTCAAGTTTTAAAGATTGGGCCAAGAAAAGGATGGACGATCATAATAAGATAAGTACAATTTCGTATTCAAAAGTTTAGTTAATTTTTGAGTATACTGCAAGTTGCAGGGCCGATTTTACCTCAAGCGAGGTTGACTTTTACGCCAAGTGAGCGATAAGTCCTCATATGGAAAGTAAAATGTTTTGTTAAAAGAATTTGTAATTCTCAAAGATTTAAAATCACTTAATGTTTTGTAAATAGATTAATTCTGTAAAAGCAATGAAGTGCTGAAAAGAATATGTTAACTAAATGATTTTGTATGACGCTTTGTTGAAAGACTTGTAAAATGTCTAGAATGAAAACCGGAAAATTGAAAAAAAAAACACGATTTAGTCTGTAGACTATTAATTAAATATAATTTGATGTTTCAAGAAAGTACCTTGAGAAAGGAATAGGAAGCACTCGCTGTAAGCTTAGAAATTTAACCTATATTTCTGTAAGCTTAGAAATTTAACCTATATTTCTGTAAGCTTAGAAATTTAACTTCTATTTGCATTTCAGGATTGCTATGAAATTGTTAATGTGTTATGAAATGTAACAAATAGTATTATGCTAGCAATGCATGCTAAGTGCAATATTAATGTCAATGTCGTGTGCAAACTGCGATTTTGTATGCATGAAAAATTAAAGATTGAGTATGTTAGAATGCAAGTGTTAATTAGGCTCTCCACCAAATACACTTAAAGCATTAGACATAAAGCTAGTGAGAACCTTAGGATTAGCTGGTTATAGGGCGTTCAGGTCTCGTATGTCAAGTTCTAACTAATGTTAGTCGATGGTAGGTGGAAGAGTTGAACACCCCCGAACACATAAAAACCCGCAATGGCGGTTTGCTTTACATCCAACACCGGTGAGAGAGCATGGGGGGAAGAATTTAATTGTGCTTGAATGATAATGTGTGTGTGCAAAATTACACAGGAAAAAAAATAAGGATTTGCACCACCCAGAATATTCTGTTATTATGTTATTCCAGATTTTGCTGGAAGGAGTAAGACTTATTGCAAGAATAAGACGTATTAAGAGAAATGTTGAAGACTGTTGTTCAAGAGTATTTCATCTGTAAACTTGTTACACAAACAGATATTGCCTTGTAAGAGTTGGCCTAAGTTTAGAACAGTGAAATTTTCGACTATTTAGAATTGCGGGTTTCAACATGGTCCGTTTGGACCAAAGTAGTTTAACTATCGCAATTCTGGCGAGAAGTATGTAAGGTTTTAGTTAAACTAACCAAGTTTATTTTAATTTAAATCTTTTCTATCTCCTCTCTGTTTCAACTTCCTGTCAGAAGAAGCGCGCGTTTTTAGCTTATGCTAATTTTGAAGTACAGCCAAGTACTATTTAAGCCAGAGGTAGAAACCTCTCGGTGTGTGAGAGCTCAGACTCAGATCACGGTCACGCCGCTCAACGTTCGCCTGACCAGCTAGCAGTTTAAATTTATAAGCCATAGTGCTTACTACGTGATTGCATTGTAAAACAAATTAAAGTGCGGTAGTATTTAGTATACCTTGCTACGCACCCTTTTCGGTAGAGCCAACTTCCGCGAATTGCTCTGCGAAGCAAAGTTTAATTTAAGTTCTATTTTAGGTTTAGTATTTAAATTTATTTGATTGTTAAGTTCGACCAAAGTGTGGTCTTTTACTTTCTGTATCTCTCCCGAATTGGGAGGTTTGTATTTAATAGTGATTGAATAAAAGAGGATTTCAAATTCCTTCACGTGCAGTTATTATCCAGCCCAGCAGATACATCAGAACATAGCGTACCTTCCGCTCCCTGTTCCAGTTCAGGACTGACTATTGGAGGTTAAGAACACTTTACAGAATTTACCATGTTCTCAAAGAATACACACAGAATACTAAGTCCTGACACCTAGTCTGCATTATTTCTCTAACTTAACTATATTTCATCTTTGCCAGCATTCCATTTTTGTAATAATTTGTTCCTTAACTTCCGAATCATTTCTATTCCCACATCTCCCATTTAGACACCACTTTCTATCTTTAAAAATATTAATAAAGATGGAACTCTTCAGTCACTGGCAGGATAACACACATTCACTTATCAAAAGTGAGCAAAGATTTGTTTTGCTAAATATCTTCACTCATGCATGGCCATTCAGGGCATGGATGAAGCGTTTCAAATTACTGGATAATATTCATTGAATTCATACAATATTGAGGTTCCTGACCGTCGTGACTTTGGTTGCCGAGTGCATGAACTTATTAGCTTAAATTTAAAATCTTATACTGATTTCTAGATCAACCAATATATATATCGCAGGCTATGTTTCTTACTCCACACATCTCTGTGCAAGAAATATAATGATCAGTGATTGTCGCGGTCTATAGAGAAAGGGAAATTACTTGTTAGTATGTATTCTCATACGCAAGGCGTGCTGTGCAATCCATCGCCAACAGTAGTCATGGCATTTTGAATGCATTGTTATTATTATTATTACGTAATTGAGTGATCGCTGATACTGTCTTGAAAGAGTTAAATAACAACAGGTTTTAGGCCATCATAATTTAGAAGAACAACGTCTTGCTCTTCGTAAATGTCACGAAATATTACTTTCCAAAAATCGTATAAGTGATCGCAAAGAAAAGGAAAATTACTTAAAATTAACTTTTGATACTGAGTATTATATGTGCTGTCTGTCGTGATAGCTCTTCTCTAGTCTATAAGTCGAGTTTACAAGGATTTTGATTGGGAGCTTACAAATCATAATTCCATTCCTTTCCCAAGCCATGATATTTCCTCTTTTGCAAATGTCGTTTCTACGAATGAGACTCGTGTCGTGTTCTTTCTACGCTGCAGGTGACACGTGGAATGTGTCAAGCAGTATAAGAAACTGATTCCATAGTTTGTTAGTGACAATGCGATGAATATTCAGCTGCTCTTTACCTCGTGATTGCCCGATATCCATCTATTGGACTTCTCGTCAACTGAAAGTAAATCAGTTAAAAGATTTTTCAGAAACATTATGCACAATATTTCATACGCAGAATTTCAGTACCTTCTAAGACCTCTCAAAACGCGAAGAGATTATGCACATGAACATCATCAGGACTTTTGTAAAATGCAATATTTATCTAAAAATGGTTTCACTCTGCAAACGTGCTAATATTTTCTCAATTAACATTATTCCTTTAACTGAATTTAATGTTGCTATCATTCATTCGACATTTTGGCATGTCTGCCTTTCCAAAATAGCAAGAAAGGTTGGATTTTTTATACACTGGCAGGGGGACAGATACTACCGTAAAAGTGAGTGAAAATTTGTTTTCTCGAGATCTTTACTCATTTCTTCACTAGAAATGGCTATCCGTGGCAAGGCTGACGTGTTATTGGATACAAATTAATGGATTGATTGGATTAAAATTCCTGAGCATTGTTACTTTTATTACTGAGTACACGAATTTATTCCATTAATTTATTATGTAGAATTTTATATTGATTTTCTAGATCAACCTATATTTTACAGATTATGTTCCTTTCGAAACATATCTACGTGTAAGAAATGTAACGAGCAGCAGTTGTTGTATCTATGGAGGAATAAGAATTCATGATTATTACATATTCTACTGCCCAAATGTGCTTTGTAAGCCATCCGAAAGAGGAATAATAGACAAGATCATATATAAACACCTATTAAGAAAGGATTCCCTCAGGATAAAAACAGCAATGTCATTGAGACGAATTATTCTCCTAAGAATGGAGGTCTGGGAACCGGAAGGTGAGCAACATTATTCAATTTTACAGAGCTTCAGCTGTTCACAATCATAGAAACTAATTCACTATTTTCCACACCAATAACGTTCCGCTTCCAGAGTAATTATTGGAGTCTTAATGCTTTAGACGAGCAGCATGTAAGAAAAGCGCTATGAAGCTGGTTTCCTTCGTATTAGTACCAGAACCTGTACCTGATCACTTATTATTCCATCTTCCAAGCTAATTTTTATATAAATATAAAATAGTAATTTTGTTATGGAGGTGTAAAATTATTTAATTTACTCATATTTCTTAATGAGGTACCTATATGATATAATTTACGAAGTATGGAATTGATAGTTTTAAAAAATGATAAATATTTTCAATTTTAGCTGAATTAAAGATATTTCTAATTTTGTATATTAATTCAGTTGCAGAACAATCTATTACCCATAGAACCACTAAGTAACCAGTTTGATATATTTTGGTGCTTTTTTAAACAAAAGTGAAATATTTGAATGATTTCGTTTCCGTTCTATATTCAGAAACAATTTTTGTTTCGAGTGCAGGAGTATAAAAATTTTATTTAAAATTCGTATTTAATACATGCTATTGAAAAATGCATATTTCATGTTATTAAAGACATCAGTGTTACATTGTAATAGATTCACGCTCTTCTAATCTCTAGGATACCAATGTTTAATACTTTGGTGTGAAGGCTAAGCTTGCATTTTTCTTTGAAATTTTGTTACGTAACAAAGGGAAAAATTCGGAATTCTAGTAAAAATATTTTTAGAGTTAGTCTAGCATGAATAGTCTGAAAAATGAGCTGACACATTTTTGTCGACTGTTGTTGTATTTTAATATTGAATTGAAACATTTTTCACCGCGCCGAAGAGATGACAAGCGGGAGCATAGCTTTCCTAAAATGGGAAAGGTATTGAAGCGAGTTGTTAGGCGCGAAGCACGTTTTCTCTCTTTGCTTTAAAAAAACCACCGAATGCAGTAGAATTGCACTTCCTATTCAAATATCACCAAGCAGCTTGACGCTTACGTCAAAGTTTATTCTGTCTTACATTTCTTTAGATGCTGCAGAAAGTATTGCATACTATCGGAAATTACGAAAGAGGACTCTAAATGGAAATATGTAAATTTTTTCATAAGCCTGTCCTAGAGAATAATAATGTATTTGAAAATGAATCGTTGAAAATATACTTTAGCAGCCAGCCGCATTCTTGCTTGTTTAGTTTGATGTTAGAAACTTCTGTAGTCTAGTCTGTGTATTTTCGTCATATTCTGTTACGCTGTTTTACGATATGCTACCACAGCGTAGCGTAACCTACCTCAAAAAGCGGAACTGGCAAATTGCCATTTTGATAGCTATTGCCAGCTTGACAGATATCGTGTTAGACTTTTAATTCTGAAGATTGCGAAAATGCAAATTCTAATATCTTAGTTATACAGAAGAAGATATTTCCTCAAGCAGAAGAGGAAACTAGCAATCCTTAAAGCTATTGATTTTTGAGGAGAAGAATCATGTAGTCATCTTGCAAATTTTGAATCTACATACCATTTAATCAAGTTAGCGCAGTAAATGTGTAGTAGAGGGAATCTCATGTTAATTAAACAGTTATTATAATTTTACTCTTTGCAGTAACTTCTTCTTCCTGTGTTCCTCACCAGAATGCAAATTAGTAGTGAGTATTTAGACTGAGGTTTTTGGATTTGAGACAGAGCGTGTTTCTGACATCGCGTGCGCGCTGCGTGGATAATTTCCTGCCAGTTCTAATAGTTGTAATTATCCGGCTTTGCGGTCTCTCGCTGCCGTCACTTTAATTCTGCTGCACCCGTAGATTTATTGAGACAGCTTCTAATATAGTATTTAACTGCGTAGCCTTTTACTACTCTTCAACGCTTAATTTATATTGGACTGTTCTATTTGTTTGAATTACCACTAGTTGCTGTAATTATAGCACATGAGCGTGAGTCATGTTCGACGTTCTGTATAAATAAAAAGATTATTTTAAACTTCTCGACTTCCTGGTTATTCTCAAAAATAGCGATAACTTACTTCACATCTGTTAGGGTTATAGGACATCAGAGTTTTAGCAGATCAAATGTAATCCTATAACTGTGTAACTCTGTAGCGTGAAATAAATGACAAGTTATCTGACCCAACAGCTAACTAAACAATAAGCACGAAAAACAAGTTATATTATAAACTAAAAATTATTCCCTCATTCCCGGTGGTTTAAAACTCAGATTCCAAAAGAAACAAGAACGCTAACTTATTGTAATAAAACTGCTATGAAATATTAGATGATGTTATTTGGCCTCTGGCTGAATTTTAGATGCGTGCTAAACAAGTTTCAAATTCAAATGCAAATTACCTCTTAAAGAGCTGGTCAGCCTACAACATTTCTAAACTAGTACTTACTTAACAATAACAAAGCTACTTATCTACGTTTGGCCTTCAGCCGCTGCAGTAGAAACTAGTACGCATTTCAGACAGCGGCCTGGTGAACACTTCAGTAGGCCACATAAATAATTAAACTCCTACCTTTGAACTACGTAGCATGTATTTAACGTTGCATAACTTTCTAACCTGATCAAAATTCTAATTTGAGCCAAGAAGGCTAGGATAAGTTTAATTTAAAATCTAACATTTTCTCGAAAGCGCATATAAAGTAGCAGTAAGGCACTTTGCGACTTCACTTCATAACTTTAATTCTTATTTTTATTTTCTGGTACTATATCTGTTTGATACAATTAACAGTACATTTAATTTTCTATATTTTACAGATATTTATATTATTAGGGCTCCGCCCAGCCAGTAGAGTGATTAGCCACACTGACCGCCGTAGCGATGGGCCCGGGCTGGAATCCCGAAGAAGACGCGATTAACTAAATGTCCGTCCCTTTATAAGGAGGCAACGGCCGCCACCTATTATATGCTTCTATAATGAAATAGCCACCATTTCCGGTTGCTATAGCGGCGCAAGGCTAATGGCTATTAAATAAAGCGCCTGGCCATTAAAAATATTAATGCAATCAATAAAAGCCGACATATGTATTCAGCTTGAGAATATCGTCTGAAAAGTTTTGTTACAGTTTGTGGACTTATTTCCATTGAAGAAATGTATAAAGAATTATATTTTTAACAAGAGTTAGCTTTGACACAAAGAATGTTTCATGTTATGTCATGCTACGATACCGTAGTACTTGGCTTGACAAATTGCCAATTCTGAAGGCTGCTTTCATATTTAAGCCTTAATGATGTTCAATAAATGTCTGATACTACCATAACTGTAACCATTTGTAACAACTTAAAAGCAACATGCAAGGTTTACTGTTTATAGAATTACTATAATTAATGAAACCTACTTCTGCCACTATTTGCTATGCATTTTAATACAAAATTTACTCTTTACAGAAGCTAATTCAATTGGCTGTATTATTTCATTTATACAGCCGACCAGTCTGCCAGCTGTATTAAAAACGTTTTTGGAATATGCTCTTTTCAGATATACTCTCATATATAAAACGAGCCTGTTCCCGTTCCACAAAGAGTTATGAAATGTAGTCTTGTTTCTTTTACACAACATATTTCATATCTTTCTACTTGTTAAGGCATTTTTAAAATTTTATAAATATTTAAATAAAATACTACTATTTAGTAATTAATTATTAAGTAATTATATTTCAAACAATAATTGTTTTGTAATCGTCAGTTCTAATTCTGCAAAGCAAATTATCTTTCAATAAAGTTATTTGCTATATGCTAATTATTTAGCTTTTATAATTGAAAACTTACATAGGTCTTGTGCATAAACAATATAGTTTACCGATTCTTGCAGACATTTTGCTTTTTCAAACTGGCAGTCGTAATTTTTGGTTTCTTAACTGCATAGCTGTTTATTTTCAATGCTAGCAAGATTTACCTTATTAATCCTTTCAGGAGCTTCACGTTTGAATTCTCTATTTTTATTTTCCCTTTTTAGAAAATTTTTTCTTTTAGTCGAATCGCTTTTCATACTCGATGATTAGTTTCTTGAATTCTGAAAAATTGCAGATAATGAATAATAACTACAACATTGAAATTAACATGTTAAATGAAAAATCTTTTTTTATTACTGTAAGAGTGATTCCTGTTACATGAATTCCATAAAAGACAAATACATCTGTCATTTATCAGTGTTGGGTTTTGGAATTGGCTTTCATTTTCATTTATGGAAGAAGACCGATCATACAAGGAATTCCTGTTAAAATTAGTTAAATGTGTATATTTAAGTATTTAAAATTTGCTTAATGGTTAATCGTTGTACAATTCAGAAATCTAGTTGATTATTTACGCAGTGTGGTTTGTCCCCAGATGAGGCAGTGCATGATAAGGAAATTCAGATTAATATTTTTATATGTATTTCGCACCTATTTTGATTTTGTTTGTTACATTACGGTTTACTCCTTTTCGTTCTTCTATCTTTGGAATTTATAATATTAATACTGAACTGTCCCAGAACACAATTTTACAAATTTATTGTTATTACGTTGATGTTACTTATCAACACAATAATGACTGTAGGCAAATTCTTGTTATTTTTGGTAAACGGTTTTTTAGTGTTTGGACAAAAGTATTCTTGGACCAGTGTACATTTATTGCTTTTCATGTTAAAGTAATCATATGATGAATCACTGACGTAGTCTCTTGTAACCCAATCTGGTCTCATCGTACTGGCAGCTTCTGGATGCCATTTGTGTACAACATAGATGCTTTAGATGTCCAAATCTCATCCAGGAAAGTTTGCAGCTGATCATTGCTTTCGATGTTCTTACTACAAGTGCATTCAACAGTGATCCAAAAAAACGGTAATCTGTAAAAACACATCTGGGAAACACGATAGAGAGGAAAGAGTTTCCCATGTAAGCTGCTGAATAGTAACATCTGAATGTAGTCTGGGTCATGCGTGGAAGATTATGAGGATGCGTTGTCATTTGTTTGGCTTTTTCTCTTCAACAGTTGCATGAAAATGGTGAAGATTTTTATAGCAGATAAATTGACTAGTCATTTGATGTGGATACAGATGAATCAGGTTGTTCAGACATTGCTCATTAGAGTTGGATAAGCAACCAAAATGTAGAACATCACTCAGGTCAAAATTTCCACTGCAGAATCTGTCAACCCATTTTTTGTATGTCCTTACAGCAATAACATGCTTTTCGTACACAACACAAATTTGTCTAGAATCCCCGGAAGCTGTGGAATTTCTTTTGAACTCAAGCAGAACAGCATGCCACATGTGTTTAATGTTTTTAGCCCAAATTAGTGTTAGCTCAGAAGGTCTATTAATTTCGTTTTGGCATTTTGCGTCGAGGCACTGAAATGTCCGCGTCACTTTTCAAACTATTGCCTCCAGATATTATCGCCCTCTGTTATATTTAAAGAAATTAAAACATTAAGAATCTGCATAAATGTATGTATGTTTCTCGAATTGTGATAAAGCAAAGGTATCTGGAGCCATCAAAATTTCAATAACGTAATCCTCCTTCGAATATGGGCATCTGGAAACCCGAATTTGGAATTTTTTTATTGCCGATTTCTTAATTAGTAACAACGAATTTTTGATTAAGAAACTCAAGGATTTCAAAAAGGGAGCAATGACAACACTGCAAGGGGGAAAAAACACTTTTTTTATCTCGGGCGCGTGAGAATGCGTATCAGAAATTCTAAAGAAAGACTCATTTTAAAATTATTTTGCGATATTGCTGTTGAATTGAATTTTATGTTTTAAGTGCGAAGAACATGATATTTAATAAATAAAGGTGACACACATAATGTTAAAAAAACGCGTAATGTAAAACCTGAAATTTTTCAGGTTTTTTTAGTCCAAAGGGGCAATTTGCCCAGAAAGACTATTAATTTCGTTTTGGCATTTTGCGTTTATTCACTAAAAGCGTTGTTTCATTTTCAGATTATTGCCTCCAAATATTATCGACCTGTATTATATTTAAAGAAATTAAATAATAAAGAATCTGCGTAAATGTATGTATGGTTCTTGCATTGTGATAAAACAACGCTACCTAGAGCCATCAAATTCTGAATATTGACTGTTTCCACCCGAGTATGGGTATCTGAAAGCCCAAATTTGAAATTTGGAATTTGTCTTACTATCTCTTTCATATTTTGTAAAAATATGAAAGTTAATGTAAAACAATAAATAGCGTTTTATTAAAAAACTCAAGAATTTCAAAGCGAGCAATGGCAAACGTTACACAACAAAAACATTTTTATCTCCAGCGCGTGAGACTGTGTATCGGAAATTCTAAAGATATGCTCATTTTAAAATTATTTTGCGATATTGCTCTTAAACCGAATTTTATGGTTTAAGTGCGAAGAATATTTAATAAATAAAGGTAACACACAAAATGGTAAAAAACGCCCCTTTGGACGTAATTTAAAATCTGATACCTTTCAGATTACTCTTTTCTTTCTTTTTTTGTTAACTTCACACTGCATACTTTTATCTCTGAACTTGATGACGAAAACAAACCCATTAACTTTGATATGGATGCGAGAAATAATTAACTATAATTTGTTTTATTGATATCCATTTTAATCATCAGTGGCATATAGAAAAAAAAATGGAATAAAACAACATAAACGTATGCATTAGCCCCAAAATTACATTTAATAACTGTTACTATTGAACTTAATTAGCGCAGACTACTATTATTGGAGAAGTAGAGTAGAGTACTGTAAATGTTATTTATCCCGATCATGTAATGGGAGGAATACGAGCGGCAATGAAAACAAATATATTGTTGCGTGCGTATAGGTTCTTGATAGATTGAACGCACACATTTATTTAGTAGTTACATTTCAAATTACTAAGAATGTTTAACAAAATGCAATGCGAAGCGCATCCATAAAGCGAAGCTCACATGGCGATATTTTAATACTCTGTAGTCGACTCTGAACTAAGAAATGAATGATATCCTCGGCCATTGATGTCTTATATAGTTTTCTCCTCGGCCACGGAGAAATTTCTAGTACTTGCCACTTCTTAAAATTAATGGAAGGCATACGAGGGCCGGATACGGTCACAGTTACATATAGGGAATACTTACAGTTATTCAATTACGACACCAGTTATAATTGTACCGGATCAAAATATCGCCAAATAGACTTATGGCAATTTCTTGCCAATTTAGCGAGATACTCAGTGTTAAATAGACTTGCTCCTGTAATTTTATTTTTCCTTAAGAGCCTCGCCTCTTTCAAACATATCACATTACATTATACAACAAAATTCTACAGTTTCACATGTAATTTAACTAAAATTATTTACATATATACAAAATTCGTAACATTGCATGTACTTAATTGAAGGGCTCAAAATAAAAATATGTTTTTAATTATATGCAAAGAAAACATAAGTATCTTAAAACGTAAGTATTCGTTCCAAGACTACTCATTTGTCACAAGATCTTAATTTTACAGTAAACTCAGCCTTTCTACTCATCGCATTTTGTTTTTATGTTAGATAAGTCTGCTTTAACACTTTCGTCATGTTCTGAACCAATTAAAAAAGAAGGACGTATACTTTTTTCCCTTTGCATCTAACTTAATAAGTGTCTACTTTTTCCAACTCATATTTTCTCCAGAGATTTCGAACGCTGCTATCTCAATTCTAGGATTTGACACTACAAAGCAAAGCAAAAAAGAGGAAATGTTATAAGATTCACAGCTGTTGCATCAGAGATTAAGACGCAATTTAATTAATTTTTTACTCCAAGAGTTTCCTGTCTTTTACATGTCTTTCGGCATTTCGCAACTTTTTTTTTCATTCAATTTATTTTAAGATCCGAGATAAAGTAGCGACATCTAAAAATAGCAAAAGATGAGGAGAAAAAAAAAAGGCTTCTTCAAGGTAATTTCTTCTGAAGCTACACAGCAACTTGCAGATAGAGATTGAGACATCCAAAAAATTTAATTTAAAATAGCGTTTTTTAAAGATGAGTCATATCTACCAGTATTTTAAAAAACTCCTCTTCGTCTAAGTTTTGTAAAATACAGAAAATTTACTATAATATCTAAAATTTAATTACAGAAGATAAAATGAAATAAGACTAGAGTTTGTTTATTATTTTAACAGTAAAACGTATCATCCAAATTTAGAATTGTATCAGACCATGCTATTGAATTAATAAAATATATTTTATCTCCTAACTGAAGAATTAGAGAGAAATATGACGATACACTTGATTGGATGATATATGATTCAGTTTCACCGCTAAACAAAATGATATAGGGCCATTAGACAAATTGCACTAAAGTGAACAGTAATATAAATCAGTCGTATTTAATTGTTTCAAACTGTCAGTCGTTGCAAATTCTTAATAATGTGCTAAATCAGTGCTACTGCCAGTCTTTCAAAATAATTTTTTCACGTTGTTTCACAATATAAGCATTCGTTTTTTCTACTTTCCACTCTCGATAGCGATAATGGTGCTTTAAATCCATATCTGTCTATTAGCCAAACCACTGCCCAGATCAAGTATTGATCGGTCGCAGAGCGAAGGAAACTGGAAACTTTACGACCGTGTTGCAATACGGAATATTTTGCGCTATCCTAATTATGATATAAGAAGGTTGGCTGTTTGGTTGATGATGGGTTACTTTGGCACATAATCTGAAAGGCTGTGATGAACTCTACGTACGATAATAACATACCCACTACTGAAAATAGAATAAAAAACGAAAACCAACTGAAATAATAAACTGAGGATAATTACTCAAGATTAAACTTAAACATAAAATGTTTACCGGGAATAAAAAAGTAAACTTTTGAATTCAATATACCATTTAGGATGTCGTATGTGTTATACAATAAGACGCTACATTGACTTGTAGTAATATACAGGGTGTTTATAAAGTCCCGGACCCATTTTGATGTTTAATAACTCATAATAAAGAGAGATTAAATTTAATAACATAAATGATTAGATAGACTCAAAAAGTTTCATGACTCTTGTCAATGAACTTCCACGTGTGCCCCCTTCGTCGCACGGAGAATATTAAGTCGATATTCAATTTCACGCCAGTTACCGGCAAGCATGTCGGCATCCACAGAGGCTATTGTGGTTGTAATTCTGGCTTTTAGGTCATCAATATTCGACACTCTCCTCCTGTAAATGTTGTCCTTTACAAATCCCCAAAGGAAAAAGTCCAGCGGCGTTGTATCAGGTGATCTGGGTGGCCAAGGAATTGGACCTCCTCGCCCAGTCCCTCTTCCTGTAAAATGGTCATTCAAAGAACTATGAATGATGGTACCCCAATGAGGTGGTGCACCATCTTGTTGCAAAACGACATGTGGCTGAAGCTCTTCTAGTTGTGGAAATACGAAGTTTTCCAACATGTCTAAGTATACGACTGATGAGACCGTCTTTTCTGTAAAAAAGGAAGGCCCAATGACTCGGTTGTGCATTAATCCACACCACACATTAACCTTTGGGTAATCCCTTAGTTGGCAATAGTTGCCAAAAACAAAAGAGAGAAAAATGCAATTAATAAGCAGACGATATTTAGAAAAGTACAGATATTTAGACTGGGAAATGAAATTATCTGAAATTAACCGCAGACGTTTTGTAAATATCGTCTGCGATTAAATTAAATTAATCGCAGACGATATTTACAAAAGTAAAGATATTCAAACCTGAAAAGGAAAATATACAAGTTATCCCATCAATAAAGCCATAAGTTTGTTTATATGTTCATTATTTTATGAGTTATTAAACATCAAAATGGGTCCGGGACATTATAAACACCCTGTATGTGTAGTAGCATGTATTTGAAATGTGTAGCCACATCTTTGATTCACTCTTTAAATATTCTAAAATAAAAACAGGAGTTAAAAGAAACTACACTTTGATCTTAAATTGTGCAAAATTAAATACGTAGTGCTGCTAACTACTACTACAAGAGAAAGACTAATGCCTTATATTAGTGGTTAAAAGTGATGAAGTTTCTGTCTCTTGTTGTGAGGGCCAATGAAAATGCCAGCTGAATGGGGCATTTCGGCATTTAAGAAATCCTTCTAAGAAAGTTATTCTCTCCAAACTCAATTTACAACTAACCATTACACAAAATTAAACTCCCGCGGGAGTTCAAGTTTCTTATTAAATATCTTTCGTAATATCTTAAAGCTTGTTAAATAACACGCTGAATAGCATAATTGAACATATTTGGAGTTAGTAAGAAAACAAGAATCAGCATAATATTCAGTAATTTTCAGGAATAATTTATAAGGTTTCAATATAGAATCTCTCCAACTGCAAGAAGATACTGAAGAAGTGCGCTGAAGAAGAAGCATACACTAGAGCTGCAGGAATGGGGAAAGCAGACTTCTTCTTGGGGAAATGCAGACTTCTGTCCACTCCTGCAGCTTTACATGCAAAACAAATTATTTGCAGAATACAATCAAATTATATTGTCTGACTGAGCCATGTGAGGATTGTGTTTTTCAAAATAGGTGTCTGGTTGTTAAGTGAAAGAAATGAATACTTTCACTTAACAAACAGAAACGTGTACTGAAATGTAGGTTTCTGGTTAAGAATACTGAGAAAGTATGTCCCTTTTCTTATATTTCGGACGACTACCCAGAATATATTATGAATCAATAAAACATTTATGATAAGAAATTGTAAGTAAAATTGCAGTTTATGAAAAGATGAGCCAAATTTATTCTTTCAGACGAAATGTTTTTATGCGAAACTGTAAGAGAATATTCAAATATGAAGATATGGTTATATTACTTAGAGTTATCCTGGAAATTCTTGGTATGGCCGCCCATTTTAAGGAGAAAACTGGAAAGCAGTACGCTAGAGACATTGACAACGTAAATATGAAATTAAAAGTAAAAAAAAAGCTGTGAGGTATTTCTCCCGCCTTCTGCGCATGCCTTCGTGGTGTAGCGCGCTGGACGCGTATTCGAGGGGTCTGTGGTTCGAGTCCCGGCGAAGGCGCTGCTCATTTTTCATCACTCCTGCTTCCAAATAAATCCTAATGACTCTACACTGCCGCCCGAACTAAAGAGGTGGTGGATCATGATTCTCCACCACCGGGATTTGGGAATTTCGCCCCCCCCAAACCCAAGTCGCCCTTTAAAAAGGGGAGTATATAAGGTATTTCTCCCGCCTTCTTCGAATGCCTTCGTGGTGTAGCGGTCAGCAGGCTCGGCGCGTAACCGAGAGGTTCGATTCCCGTCGAAGGCTTTGCTCATTCTTCCCATCTCCTACAACAAAATAACCTAATGTATCTACAAAGCATTTAAAAATTTATTCTCTAAAAATTGCGTTTATGGAATTTTTTAGTTGGATAATTTTTTAAATTTTAAACAATACGTTTGTCTACGATGGCTAAAAATTTAATCGTTAGACATTAGTTTAATAATTTGTGAAGCAAAGGTTTCAACTGCAATCAGATTAGAAATAACGAGTTTTAGCCTGATATTAAAAAGCAAGAATCAAGCTAGCAAACTATCGGAATAATACGGTTAAGTCATGAAAGCTGCATTTGTTTACAATCAAATCTAAGAAGGAGGTGATCAGTGACTTGTAGAGTCATTAAGTTTTTTTCTATATCAGGAAACTGAAGAAATCTGCCTTGTCCGATCTGGAATTCGAACTCTGGACCTCATACGTATCGAGTGAACTTCCAGTTACACCACAAAGACATGCATAATTGAAGGAGAAAGCCTTGCATACTACCCCTTTTAAAGGGCGCCTAAGGATTTTGAAACTCATTCGTCAAATCCTGGTGCTGACGAAATACATGTCTCTTACATTCCTTTTTTTGAGATTCATGCTGACCTTTGTTGCAAATACAAGGAGTACCGTGTAAAGCTATCGCATCATTAAGTTTGGTTGTTTTTGGTTTTATGTGATTACGGCAAAGGCTCGAAGGCCTAAGGGAAGGGGTGGCTTCGTGGAGGACTTTCTAAGAGAAACTGGATGTATACACGTTGCACATGGGAAAAATCACAAAAATGCCCATGCATTCAGCCTGTTCGTGGAATTCGAACTTCAGACCGAACTACCAGTGTTCAGCGACTTTACTGCTCGGCCGCTGGTGGACCCCATAATGTTTGAACTCAGTTTACTAACTTGTTGCTGACTTGTTTAATCAAACAGCAACAACATATTTTAGTGTACCATCACGGCTCACCTTTTCCATTTACTTCATGTTTTTCCTTTTAAATTTCATTTCAATTCGATTAGTTGCATTAAGAATGTTTAAGTCTGAAAAATAATAGATAACCATTACCGTTCTTTTCTTTCCTCATCATTATTTATGTTTTTCTTTCAGTGATATTTTCAAAGTCTGAAGCAGCGAAAATAATTTCAATAAAAATCTATAGCGACACCTAGTGTTTCAACAAAATCATCCTTCTTTATAATAAATTAAGTTTCGTTCAGTCTTAAACCATTTATTTCATTTCAGTCTGAGAGATTATTGTATCAAACGTTGTGGTTTCTTTCGAAAATTTACAAATTTTTCATCTTTTCCAAGTACCGGCATCAGAACGTTTATACAGAAAAGAGGTATACAGTACAATGGTAACCTGTACAAAGTTTATTGGTAGTTAAGTGTCTTTATTTGGTAAAAAAATCGTAAATAATGGTAGATAAAGAAGAAAAGCTTTGAAATTGGTGAAAGATAATTAGGTATTTCACTTTCTGATGGCTAATAGAGTTGTTTCAATCTGGGTATTTTGATCGCAATAAATTTTTATGGAAATTCAGCCATGAACTTGATTCTTCTACTTTAAGCGTTGGCGACAACTTCTTAAAACAATATATGTTTCATTTGTTTCCTAGTTCAATTTCACGTTTGAAAAAAGTAAGCTTTTACTATTATTTTCAACTGAGATAAGAAAAACACTCCTTTTTTATCTATATAGCACCAAAGGGCTCCGTTGAGAAAACTTGCAGTAACTTTATCCACTAAGTTCTAGCGTCTAAACTGGTGTTTGAAAAATATACGGAACCCATAGACGCTAGGGAATGAAAAACCGGATTTAGAATCTTGTCTGAGAATATATTCAGAAGTTGAAAGAAAAAATATTTTTGGCCTAATCCAGACTTTAAGAGCTTGTACCTTTGAAATGGCTTTCACCGCAAATCTTGAACCTACAACAAAAGTGTTAAGCAGTATTAAATGTTTTTAAATGCAGCTCTGACCTTTATAATAAGCTCTTTGTCAGTCGCTCATGTGCAGGATAACATTAAATTTCTCTTATTTTTTTCAGCTGTTTGGCGTATTTTAAAATTTTATTTAAAATAGAAATGGGAATCAAAGATTAAATAAATTCTATTTAGTTTTAAAACTTTAAATATGACACTTTTCCAAGTTGTTCTTGCTTACTTAACTACGTAAACTTCTAAAACCTAATTACAAAATTAACAAACTCTTTTACTCAGTACAAGGCAGAAAAAAGAGTTGATATTAATCAGCAAACATATATTGCTTTAGTAAAGTTGTAATATAGAATAAAATAATATTAATGCCTTTAAAATCTTAAGTAATTTGCTGAAATAAATTCTAAGCAGACTAGCCTAGAAAAAACTAAGTAAAACTTCAAATATCGGATTAAATGGTAACATAGCTCATGCAGTTATTTGAAAAATCACGACAATCTTCTCTTTGCTCTAGGCCATATTCGTAACTAATGTAATTCAAGTGCTGCGTTTGAATTATATTTTGCTTTAATTTTCTAAAAGCAAATACAAAACGCATTTTATTTATTTGTATAGCCCAACTCTCGTATTCATGAATTTTGAGCCTACCTTTGAAGCTTTCATCTAGAAGTGCCTTGCTTCAAAAATGTTGAGCTTAATCTCAACGTATAAAAACTATTAGATTTTTCGAAGCACGAAACATAAAAGTCCCTTGCGCTTTTGCCGGTATTCGAATCACTGATCTTCCAATGGCCAAATGGGATATTTAACCACTTACAGTGTGACAAGCATGTAATGCAAGCATGACAAGCATGTAGGTTTCAATAATTCCCTGAAAACTGATACTTTCCCACATATACCACAGTTCTGTATTTAAATACCCCCTTTTCGTAAAACGTTTTTGGTTGTTTCTTATAGATTTTTAGTTGCTGAATATAGGTATGACATTTATGTTTTCTAGATCAATATTAATATTAATATATGGAATTAAATTGACTTTAAATTGCCCAGAGAGTTTTCTTAAACAACAGTAAACAACATAGCTTCGACAAACGTTTAATTGAGGCCCAATTTTATATGAACCTGAGGTCAATAAACCTTGTCAATAGCATTTTACTTTTAATATTTTTCTCATCAGATACATTATTCTCCTGTACAGGTAACTGTTTTATTGCTCAGTGGTTTTCGTTTGCTCATATGTTTCAAGAGCATGAAAGCAACAAAATGTAATGAAATCTACTTTCAGGTTTGTTTAATAATGACACAACTTTAAGAGCATGCTCAGAAATTCCGATAACGTTGTTATGAGTGAGTGCATATTTGAAATTTCTGCCCGAAGTTGTATTAGGTTCTTTCATTGGGAAGAACTCAGCTACATATTCAACTAGGAGAAAAAAAAAGATGAAACAAATAAATAAGCTACTGACCAACACTGTAGGCTGAAAATCTCAAATTCGATTTTAAATCATCCTAAAACATTTCTTCTTTTGAATAAGATTTCCTTGAGGTTTTCTATGTCTATAAAAATCTCTTTACATTTGTCAGTGAGGTACATTCTAACTCATTTTCCCCTCTCATCTATTTACGTAGATATAATTTCTGATACCGTTTTTAAGCTCTCGACGACAGAGCTTACTTTATCTCTTATAGTTATTTCTTCTTCCCCTTCATTACAGAGGTGCTAGGTGTACCTACTAGTATGTTTCTGAGGATTTCTCAATCTCTTCTCCTGTTTGTAAGCTTAACTTTCATTTAGTCACAGCTGAAGTAAGCGATAGTATTCGAATCGCTGAAAATGCTTCTACTAAAATAAAATCTTCACCAGTTATCTTTGAATTATACAGAGCAAGTTAGATCATTCTTGTTTGTCGTATGAGCTAGAGAGGCTCTGCTTAATGATGCAAAAGTGTCTTAATGGGATTGAGTATTTCTTGTTCTTTAGTCCTAATGTAGTAACATACCCTTTGATTATATTTGTCGTAATACATTATACATAAATCAAAAATTTAATTTAAAAACAATAAGGCATCTGATTGTTGACGTTTGGTAACAATGATTGGTGGATCATTGTATCACTAAGTTGCATGAATAGAAGAAATTCATTTACATTAGAGAGTGCAACTGTCTGTAAACCTATTTAGGAAAAATCGGTTGAAAGTTTTAGATCTCTGGTTCAGGCATCTGTCTTTGACCACTCTTCAGAACTATAATATTTCCACTAACAGCTAGCAAAACTTTCTAGACTGGTTGTTAATTTTATGGTGTTTGAATAACTAAATATACTAATAGATCTAGCTAACAGCTACCAATCAGGCTGCGATAAAAGCGTTTACTTTTACAGTAGTATTTTTCTGCTTTAATACCTTTTTCTTTGTTTTTGCATGTGTCCTGTTGTGCGCTACTGCATTCTGCTCTATCTTATTATGAGTTATATAATTATCTTAGACCTTCCTTTCCTTTGATTAGTTATTTTAGAACAATTCGATATAAATATGCGATTCAGAGTGTTATAACTACCTGATGCCATATTAATAATGTAAAATAATTACAGACATACAATGCCTCAAAATAATAAAAAATTGACCTTCTCTCGTCTACTGCAGACACTTGCCTTCTTGCGCGGCGTTCTTCCTCTGCATAGTGGCAGTTGTGAGACAATCCAACCAACTAATGGTAAATAGGTGACGTCATCATCTCATATAGTTAACAAAAACAGCTGAGCCTTATAGGCCTATTTATACGTTGTACATAGTTTTATTAATTAACTTAAAACTTTCTTAAAATGCATAATATAATCTTTTAATACTACTTAAATTAACGAAAAAATTAACAACCTCTAAATAAATTAAAGAGAAGTGTAATTTTGTTGGCGTGGAAAGTAAATTAAAAGAACGAATAATCCGGGTGATTGAAGTTCCAGATAGCTGAAAATTTGTTGTATAATCTAATAAAACTGAAGAAGTCTCATTTAATCCTGACTCTTTTCATTTTATATTCGTTTCTCAGTTTATATCCCAATATTATATATTTCATAGCGAATGACATATATGACATTTGGACGTTAACAGCTTACAGGAAATTTGTATCCGAACGAAAGACGCGAAGAAGTAAAACTTTTCGAATTTGTTATTATACTTATAGGAGTTCTTAAGGAAACGAAGTCTCAAGTGAGTGCTCAAAATCTTACGTGCCTGGAGATTAAATCTAAAAATAAAAATTTATGAAGCAAACCGTGATGCTTTCAGGTTTTGCTAAGACAACCGATCGTGGATTCCATCAGGATGCTTGTATTGGCCTGGGCGACAGATTAAGAAGCTAACGCGACAGTTTCGGATATTTAATAAATCATGAGTCAACTGCAGATGATGATTCGATAGCTCTCAAGATAATTCTGCGTTTAGACTTTTCCTTCAATACTTTGCACTTAATTTCAAGATAAGGGTGTTATAACTGTCAGTAGTCTTTTAAGATGATTCCTATGGATATCAGATGTTTTAATTTATTAATAATATTACATAGCATTGCGTATGATTTTGCTATATCTCTGCAGTGTTTTACTTCACCAAATTTTAATGAGAAAGTAATTTTGTTGATTGAAAATGTCTATGATACCATGTTAATCATTCGTAAAAGAGTTCAATTAATGCAAGCATTTTATAAATTCTCTTGCAAGTTTTGAATGCACTAGTAAAATAAAAGAAACGTTTTGATACAATTTACTGGAAAATGTAGCAAGTAAACTTAATTTTTTAGTACAGAGTCGGTTTCATTCTAAGACAAAAAATTTTGTTGATCTAAAAGAGATGTTAGTCAAAACGGTTTTTACTTAAAAAGACTGAATTTAATTATATAGTTATCCAAAGCATTGATTAAGCATTTTAAAAAGTAAATTGAAAATGTGGTCCAGTTTTGAATATAAGCTTTGAATAGATTGTAACAAAAGTTTAGTGTCTTAGTAAATAAAGGGCCACGCCGCGTCTGTAAAATTATATTTTATATTTTAAGCTACAGAAAATTCTCTCAAGAATTCTACTATGTGATCGCCAAATTAGGCAGTAGAAATGCTGAATGTAACCTCAGTGTTAGCATCATTAATACTGTTTCGTGTCTTTCTATCATGTCTCCCTCATTTCTTAGTTCAAATTATTCATCAATGATGCTAAATTTAATGCTAATAACTAGTGCCGGAACGCGGGATTATTGATCGAAATTGCTATTATTCAGCAGTGAAAATAATTCGTTTGTAATTCTGCTTATTAGTTCACGAATCAGTTATAAGTTTATTAATTGCTAACATTATTCTAATCAGTATGTCGCATGCTGTTTAGGATTAAATATTTCTAAATATATTTCATTGCCTAGATAGAATTCCATATCCGAATGAAAGTATTTTATATAAAATGGATACTACGTACATGTATATACTTAAATAAATAAACAACATTAGTACGTTTAAAACAATATGTAAATTTAGATGTACTGGATAAATGCGAACTGTGTTATTCTACTTTGGGTTCTGCAGACTTAGGCAGAAGTTTGAAGTACATGTTAGGAATTAATTACAACGATGTAGCCAGCCATTTCCCCAACAGTTCATAAGAACAGTTAAAGTTGATATTCTCAAACAAATCGTAAGCTCGGAAATCTGTTAGCCGGAGAATTTAACGGTATGAGTAGAATTTAGGCTCATAGATTGATATTTGTGACGTAAAATAATATATAAAAAGATCTGTGTTTTGTAAACACCAATTAAGATTTAAAAAATTGAATATACAATGCGAGTTAAGCACTCTTCGTACTTAAAGTTTCCCCTGTGAATTCTTATACGGTGCTTACTTATATTCGGATGTATAGCTGCACTTTTATACTATGTTCATATTCTATTGAAAGGGTGTGTAAAAGTAAGAAAATATCAGCAAATTTCTTTTCTACAAATCATTACCTCCGTAGGATCCGGCTTCAAATATTGTTTTATTTAATGTCAATTACTTTTCCACTTTACTGTGTTTCCAGTTTGTCACAGAGGTTCTTAACCGGGGGAACACCTCCTAAGGGCGGAAGTTCATACGGCAGGATATAACTCAATATTTTAAGCCGCAGAACCAGAATTAACCCCAGATCATAAATCTGAAGCCCATTAATCTAAAGTAAAATAATAGTAATATGCAAACATTTACTTTCACATTAAAGCTTCCCTCCTTTTTTATGATAATGTAAATACGCCTGAACAGAATATATGTCTTTCAAGTAAATTATAGATATTTTTATCTTAAAATCAGGTTAAAAAAGTGACGAAAATTGATAGGATTGCTAAATTTTATATAGTGACAACTGTGTAAAATCCATGACGCTTTTAAGATTAGAATTTCTTATTTAAGGATGACTTTAGTCAGAAGAATAAAAATATTCGTTTCGGTATAGGTTTACTGTTTGAAAAATAATGATATTCAGAGCATATAATTTAAAATAATTCAGTAGAAAGTTACATTAGTTTCTTTTATCTCAAGCGTTTTTCATGGATAAATTATATTGATGAATTTATTTCATATAGTTTAGATGCTTCATCACATAAAAGGGAATTACAAAAATTGCAGGACCAGCTTAATAATAATTAATTTGAGACCCTTCAGATTTAATTTACAAGGAAAGCTCGCTTTCTTTCAATAGTATGTAGTATTTCGATTCATTGTGCTGCCAGAAAGAAAATAAAGAGCTTATTTTTCTTCTTAGTTTGCTTTTGAATCCGATAGCGGTAGGAGAAATAGTGATACAAAAAATCCATTTATTTTTCTTTCTTATGTTTCCCGAGTGCTTCGTAGAAATATATCGTATTCATTTCTCTCTTTCTAAAGCTATTATTAGTGAAATATTTTCCTGAGTTTTGTTATCATTCTGACTTCAAAGGCTAAAAGTAAACTGTCATAAGCAGAAAAAATTCCTAAGGATTAAAATTTCACTATCTATGAATAATAATCCTTTACGTTTCAGGGATATAGAAGTACGCATCGAATCTATGTCACCAGTTGCTAAGTGAAAGATGTTTGCAGGAATCAATTGTACATTTGTTTTCTTTTTCCTTACTAAAGCCGTTGCTTTGATTTTCAAAGACTGGCTAAATAAGTTTGCGTTGTCATCTAAAGTTAATATTTCGAAGCTTTCTACAGAGGATTCAGATTTTAATATATTGCACGTTCACTCTAAAATTTTGGTAGGAACAGGAAATTTCTATATAAGCAATCCTTAAATGATTTCGGCTATGAATTTTATAGGAGGCATGACACTGTAAATATTTTATCCTTTACCAAGCTCAAATTCTTCAAAAGGTTATCACTAATATTTCGAAAATAAGGACAATTGCAATTTGATTGTCTGAAGCTGAATCGTCTCTATCTTAATCAGTAAACCGGTTAACATAATTTAAAGACATAAACATTTATTTGTCATGGAATAACAATCAAACCTTAAACTATTTTGTTTGGCAAAAAGGATTAGGATATACCCAAACTAAGGAGATTTAAAAATTTGTAGAGTTTTAGCTGTGTAAAAGTTCAGTGTTCAAATCAGTGTTCTCCAGGCCATATGAGACCAAGAAGCGAGTTTTTGCTCTGTCTGAATTAACATGGCAGTCTTGAGAAGGTTAAAATAATCTTTTTTATTGAACTCCTTAAATTTTTACCGAAGACAAAACTTGTGTTTACAAAACAAAACTCTGCTACTTACGAGTATTCAAAATAAGTTGAAATTTAAATTCAGCTATCTCAGTCGGAGACTACACAATGTGACCTACTTATTCAAATAATAAACGGCAACCTTTTTAATGTTGGCTAGCAAAATGGTTAAAGCCAAAATAAACTCCGGCAGAGCTGGCTATAGCACTTAAACTGCAAGCGAGGCTGCCAAAAGCTCTGAACTATTCAAACCCTTGCCTTAAATATTCAAACGATTAATTTGCGTTCTGATGAGGACTACGGAAAGAAGAAGTTATAGTAAAGGTTCTAATCAAAGTAATTGGTTAATTAACACAAAACCCTTAAACCTATATTCAAGTAATCTGACTAGTATTTATAATTATCCATAATTTATGATATATGAATGTTAAGTTTTCTAAAAGCACTTTTTATCTGAAAATACTTTCAAAATTATGTTGAAGAAATTTCAATTAAAATTATATATGCAATGAATAATGAATAATATGACTTGAATGATGAATTTAATACGACTTGGTTAAAATGAATAATAATGAATTTAATATGACTTCATAAAAAAGTGAACAGAGTATTCATCATAATAACTCATTAAAATGTTTCATCTAAATTAATAAACAAATTGTGAGAAAAATTCTGACGGTGCTTTGTTGCGCACACTTACTTTAAGTGGGGCTTGAGGATTTAGGAATCTGGTTTTTCGTGTGACGCATTACCCAACATTCAGGCTTGTTAAAATTACAGAGGTAATAAATTTTTACCTTGACAGTTACTCAAATTTTCGCTCTAACGGTTGAGGGAGATCCAAATGACTCTTTTTCTAGAGACAACATTCATTCTCACACGCCATTTCGTGTGATGTACTGTCCGATTACATTTTAATTAGCTTAATTACTGATTCGAACTTAGTTTAGTAATCACTGCGAGACAGCATGTGTTTTAATTTAAGAACTAAGAGTAATTAACCTTTGATCCAAGCTACCACATTTTTAACAAAACAAATCTAATCGATAATTTAAAATATGAATGGTATTTGCAGACTATCTATACTGATAATTCAACAGTTTATTTTAGTTATCAATGTTAGTAATCATTCACTTAATACATATTATTCAAAACAATCATTTATTAATATAAGACATGATTCCGTGTATTTTCAAAATAAAGAAAAAAGTCTATTCATTTCTAAAATATATTTTTGCAAGCTCAGCTTATCTGCATGTCTAAATTCAGAGTATTTTAGTATATACCTACTAAAATACTCTGAATTAACTTGTAACTTACTCACGGAAAATGCTGGAGATAAATGTAAAAATTCAACTTGCAAAGAGGGGGCACATTGATGTTTCTTTTTAACTGCAGAAGTATTTTGGTTTTTTGCTGCTACTAACATATTTAACTTTAATTTATCTCGAAAAGAGCATAAAACTCGTTTAATTATATTATGCAGATATTCATATCCAAAAAGCATCATATTTCATTATCTTATCAAGGGAAAAGAACTAGGTGGCATTTGGAATTATTAGATCTGGGATCCATGAAGCCATTTATTCATGAAACGGCCTTCTCCCTTTATTAATGAAGTTCTAAAAAAATAAAAAAAATGAATCTCGAGCTCTGCGTATTAAGAATTAATTAAGTTTTGGCAGAAAAGTTTCCTTTTTATGATTTCCCACACGCTGAGATATGAGCAAACACATTATAGTGTTATCTTAGTGACCAAACAGTTTCAAAGTTAATAAAGGAATAAAGGAGGTGAAAGCAAGTCTTAACAAAGCAGAGGGAGTTTGCAAAATTTGCATTTTAAATAAATTCATTAAGTATTTTAACTTGGGCTATTTTCATTAAGGTTTTAAACTTTTAAACGAGACGAAATCTTATCATTAAATGAGAGTTTAACATCTGAAAGTTGGCATAAACTTGTAAATTCGGAGTGGGAAAGAAGGAGTCAGTTAAAAACCGAAAATAATATTTTAATGGCGTGATATATTTTTTCTGCTGATAAAAGGAATTATCGCCTCTCTTCAATTGTTATTTCATGGTGTATGTTGTGGTACATCCAGCTGGCAATCACAGCTCGAACCCGGAAGAAGGTATATTAATTTTTTCGTTTCCGAGGAAAAAATATAGTTCGGCACGTGTAATATGCAAACAGTTTAATGAGACATATTTACCAAAGAACACTTTCATTTGTTTAATTAAACGCCATTAAAACGGTGCTTGATTTAAACTTTGTTAAAGCAAACTATAGGAAATTAAATATTTCACATGCAAATAATAGTACATAAAATCAAGTCTTTAGGAATTTTATTCACATGACTTCTTTAATCAAGATTTAGTTAGTTGAATCAACGGTAAGAACTCGTATTAATCTTATATTCTTGTTATTGAAATACATTTCTTTATAATGTACACTCACGTTTGTGAAAATTGCAACACCATGAAGGACTTACGCGAGTGAGCTGAAATTCAAAGTAGCGCATGATATGCAAATGATTAGAATTGCAAATCCGTAGCGCATGCGTATGCTGAGCAGCGCCCTCTGAACGGCTGATGGATCCGAATAAATAGACGGCTGTAGCGAGGCGTGTATGGTTATCGGTGGTTATCTGCTAGTGGTAAACGTTAACTCAATCTGTACTTATGCCTCGTCGACGAAAGAGAGCGAGATTTGAACAACTTACAGAGTTTGAACGAGGGAGAATCATCGGCCTTCGTGAAGCTGGATTGTCGTATCGTGCAGTAGCCTCTCGTGTGCAGCGTAACAGCAGCACAGTGATGCGCGTTTGGAAGCAGTGGACGGACGAGTGTCGGACAACTCGGAAATCCGGGAGTGGACCCCGAAATGTGACGTCAGCTCGCGATGATAGACACCTGGTCCGCATGGCGCGGACGGACCGTACAGCTTCCTCTAGACAATTGGCAGCACTGTGGTCAATAGCTACAGGTGTTTCATTGTGTGCTTCATCAATTCGTAGACGTCTGCTGCAGTGTGGACTGCGCGCACGGACTCCTTTATACAGGATCCCCCTAACGCACGACCATCGCCGCCTGCGGCTACAATGGGCCAATCAGCATAGAGACTGGCGTGCTGATTGGCAGCATGTCGTGTTTTCTGACGAATCCCGCTTTAATTTGTGGTACCATGATGGCCGCATTCGTGTCAGACGCTATGCCGGTGAACGCCACCTTCCGGAGTGCATTATCGAACGCCACAGTGGACGAACACCCGGAGTTATGGTCTGGGGCGCCATAGCATATCATAGACGATCTCAATTGCTACGAATTGTGGGCAATCTGAACAGCAACCGGTATATCCGTGAAGTTCTACAGCCCGAAGCTGTTCCCTTCCTTCAAAGCTTGCCAGGCGCTGTATTTCAACAGGACAATGCCCGCCCTCATACTGCTCGGATTGTTAAATCCTTCTTTGCAGCGCAGCAGGTACAGCTTCTTCCTTGGCCTGCGTGTTCCCCGGATATGTCGCCAATTGAACATGTGTGGGATGTCATTGGTCGGCGTCTTGCTCGTGATCCTCGTCCTGTTGCGTCTGCAGACGAACTTTGGGTACGCGTACAAACGATATGGAATGCTCTTCCTCAGTCAGACATTCAAACTTTGTTTGACTCCATGCCACGTCGTGTAGCAGCACTTATTGCGGCGCGTGGTGGCCACACAAAATACTGATTCTGATCTCTTGTTCTTGTTTGTTTGCTTTGAACATTTAATCATTTATTTGTACTACTACCACTCAACTGTGTATTAAATTGCATTGAATTATGACGATTCCTTCTTGGTGTTGCAAGTTTCACAAACGTGAGTGTAAAATTAAACAAAACGAGTTTTTGAATCTTTAGTTAAGATCCAGTAACACGTAAGATTTCATTTTAATTTTGAGATAAATCTCAACGCAGTAGAACTTAATAATAGACACTGAAATATACTTCTTTACTGACATAAAAAAGAAAGCGAAATAAATCCTTAAAGTATGGCAGATTTATTAATTAATTCGTATAAATATGTTTACGTAGCACCATAAATGACATATGTCCGCAGCTTAAGCGTGATAGCTTGATCTAAATAATACATTAACGCAATATTTCATGTTCATATATTGAAAATAGTTCATTACACTTCCTTCCCTTAAAGGTATAAGGATTTTACAATCATTTGATTTTGAAGAGTTTGACCTTTAATGGCTTAAAAGTTGAAATTTTTCTACATAACTTAATTCAAATACTATCACAATTAAAAAAATAAAATTCGGCGTTGATATAATATGCTACCTACCGCTTTTACCATTGTATCCTACAATCATTAAGCTGTAAACCATCAAAAGAACTTTGTGAATTCTGCAAATAGCACATACTCAAAATAACTGAATTGTGCTGGTGGATTTTGAAGTTAAAGATTCCACTAAACATGTGAAGTATCTGCTGCAGATACATTTTATCTCACAAGAGCGTTATGACGATCAGTTAATAGACGTGATGATTATTTTTTGGCCATGCTGCGCGACATTTGTAGCGCAGACGACTGAATGACTCATAAAAACAGCCTTTTTAAGGGCTACTCCTGCTTCTGTTGTGTAAAATTGGAAGCAATTTAAATTTAAGGGAATTAAAAATTAAAAACTTTATTAAACTACTTAACTATGTATGTTCATCTATGTATTCTTAATTATTTATTGTTATTTCATATTTAAAAATATCCCTTTGATGACGTCATCTAAGAAATAAATATCTAACTTTAAACTGTCGTTCTTTACCTAAGGCTACATAAAAGCAAAATAACTCAGATACTAGCAATAAGTTTTCTCATCTTATACGCATATGTCTAAGGTTTTCGTCCCTCCTTACTGAGTGACTTCATGCTGTACCTGGAAAGCACTTCCGAATAGCAATCGAAAGGTCCAGAGTTTGAATCTAGGCGAGAATAATGCATATTTTCCAGGTTTTCAAACCTAAAAGACACTATAGGGGTGCCCGAATTATAAGCGGGTGGACGATATTTCGACACCAACATGATTTCGGGACTGGGTTCCCTCCTCTCGAGTCACCCTTTATGTGAGGATAATGCAAAAGTTTCGCCCTTCTAAGAGCATGCCTTCTTGATAGCTGGAAAGGTTCACTGAAACGAAATTCGTCTTAATTATAACCTGACCACAGTCTTCTTTGTTGTGTTTTGGCGAGGGTGCAGTTAGAGTCGCAAGTCTCTGATCAGCGTGTCTCAGAGAAACCCATTAAATCAAGCTGAAGTTCCTGGAAATTCTGGAAAAGGCCGCTAGTGGTGACACTGTGTTTTTAAGAGTGCAGACTTTGAGTAATATTATAGAATTTCAAAAATCTCATACCCCCATTTCTGTCACATACATTCCGAAAATGTTTTTCATTAAAACACAACATTTAGAAACATAGGCACTTATACAAAATGAAATACATATATTTATTCAAATTTGTAATAATACACGAGAGCTTCATAAAAGGGAAAGCCATTCAAGACATGCAGATAATCATACACTTAATTTACTCACTTATTAATAAACTTCCCAGTCAGCTACAATTGATTTATTCACAATTCATTATCTGAAGTGGCTATAAAGAGATAAATGCGTAAAACCCTCCAAGGATTATGGACGTAAAATTCCGTATCAAAGGATGGTTTTCCCTTTTGTTGCACATGAAATTTCCTGCTTTATCTTGATCGATCTGATTTCGAGTTGGGGGCGTATTTGAAGAAAAGGAATCAGGGTACCATGTGAAATGGTCAATGTTGTTGTTCTTGTGCCTTATCTCACTTGTTTGACAGTAACATAAGGACTAGCCCATTGCGGAAAGGACTACAAGATTGCTCCTGTCGTTGATCACCTTGATCACCATACAGGTGACAGCACGACTTTTCTCAGTTTCGCACCCGTTTTTTATAAAGAGCACCCTGGGGGGTAGGGTCAGTGTGGAATTATAATCAAGAATATAGTACTTATATAGTACATTTTGTGGAACTATGAAATATCAGGGCCAAACCCATAACGCTCGATCGGTTTAAAGCTGATAATTTTTGGATTCACATCCTTGCAAAGAGTATTTTTAGGAACATTTTTGTGGATCTTTTTCAAGCGGAAGGTAAATGGAACATACGTTTTCTTTTTTTGCTTTTCTCAGCGAAAACAATGGATTTTGATAGTCTGCTGTTATAAACAATTGCAATCGTATTACTATTTTAAAATTCTAATCTTCTGCAATTAGAACAAAATTTTCTGTAACGGAAGTCAATAAAAGCTGAAAAAGAAGTTATCAGGACTTGTATTTCTTTTTATCTGTACGGCGAACATGACATGTCCTAACTGGACAGTGAGTTGGACTGCAAACTTTGTCCTATGGAGTGCAGCAAAGACGACAAGATGAGAAGGGTTAAAATTACCCTTTATTTTTCCACAATTTCACAGTCGCTCCCGCACTTCGAGATATAAAGACCAACCACTTGTGGACTGAACGTAAAAATATAAGTATACTGTATAAGTATAATACATAAAAATATTTTATAAAATAATATTAATATAATATATATATATATATATATATATATACAAATTTTAAGTATAATACTAACTAACTAAAATTTAAATAAGAACTAACTTTTAATACTTTACACAGATGACTAACACTAAGATTGGCCTTAAGATAGATAAATTACTACGTTTAATTAAGATAGATAAATAACTACGTCTAATTAAGATAGATAAGTACTATCTAATTGAGATAGATAAATAACTATGTCTGCAGTACGCAAACTGCGGAAAACTACAGTACGTCTTTAGCTTTCAATAGGACTAAAACCTCTGGACTTTAAAGGCGGACAGTAACTAATGGCAAGCTCGCGTGACGAATCGTGGCCTGACTGCTCAATCTCTCCCCTTCTACTCTGCTCTTGGCAAAAAGCCACAACTTAAATGCTTAAGCGTTAGCAAGTACAATTTGTATAAACATATTCACGTGTTAATTCTGGCCGAAAGTGGAAAATAAGGGATGATAGTAAAGTTTTAAAATAAAATAAACATCTTTACAAAACATCCTTAAGATCCTTACAAAGTAATAAAACTGAAAATTTAAAATGCTAATTCAAATTGTAATAAATATCGCGCTTAATCATGTCAAGATTAAATAGAATAACTTTAGTAAGATGAGAAGCGTAATCTTTCCCTTCATTTGCCTGTAAGCAATTTTCATATGATGGAATAATAAGCCACTTTGGAATCAAATCATTGCAATTTTATCAGATAATTTCGATGCATGGGAAATTTCAGTTAGTGTTCACTAGTGTTATTGATTTTGCTAGATTTCAAACACGGGAAAGATTTAAATGTGACAAGTATACATTTACTATCTTTATTTCTAATATATAAAATCTCTTATCATATATATAAGAAAAGAAAAAGTAAGTAATAGTCTGTCAATAATTAGCAGCACTGTGCAGTCGGAGTACATTTTAAAGAATACTTTATTAGAGCTAGCAACGGATGCTGAGTTTTAAAAATGTAAGATGAAGACCTTAATTAAATTGTGTACGTATTTGTGTGCATTTTAACTGTTTAGGCTTTTATATACAAGAAAGTGTTTTTGGAACAGAAACATATCAATGCAAAATTTAAAATTAGGCAAAGACACAAAAGTAAGTAGTTCAGACTTTGAATAAAATTTTGTTCAATTGTGAGGATGATCGTACATACGCCGGTGTTCTTCAGAAACTAAAAGCAAAAGTGTTTTCGCTGCTAAAGAAGAAGGATTTAAGCCTGATGCTTGGCAGAAACGTATTCACTAACTACACCAAGCTAAAGTTACCTTCCACCAGACTTTAATCAAGAGTCTTAATTCATCCTGTAAACACGAGCAGTATATATCACACGCGTAAATATTATAATTTTCATAAAAGAAATAGGATACGCTTTGTTTTATAATAATGTTCTGATTACTATCATAATCTGGATGTCAGAATTTCGCCAGTATTAGTCACTGTTTTCTGCTACTAGAAAACTTAAAAATAGTGTATCATAATGCAAAATCCAAGTCATAGAAAATGCCATATGACGTGCGTTTAAGATAAATAATCAGTAAAAATATATTTTTTTTAAGACGTATTATCTTTTAATAATAACTAATCATCTTATTGTTTTTTATGCTCATAATTACGTTTTGATTAAATACTTTAAATATACATATTTCAGCGACTTAGTTAATATTATTTTGAACGTTTATAACCAGTACATTTTTAATTCAAATTATTCTCTTAAAATTATGTGGAATTTGACGCCACATTTATTGCCACAGTTTAAAGAAATTCAGTCGAAAACTTGCTGAATAGAAACTTTCTGAAAAGTTTCCATCATTATAGAATTATTAGAAGGTCATCTGTGAAGGAAATTACATCTTTCTGGAGCTTGTGATGCTAATTATCATATCGATTCCACAATTGTTATATACTTCGAAGAAAGATAATTCATTTTGTTCCACAAATTATTCTCCAAGTTATCTAAGCATATTACTTTTCAAAGTCACGGAGACTTAATTATATGATATTTAACTATTCTACTTTATAGCAAGTAATCATTGTTCATACATATTATACCCTTCTGCATTAAATTTTATTTTGTCTCAGTAAAACACCATTTAGAAATTTCGTGTTTCGCAACCTATAGCGCACATGAGGGCTGTGGAGGTATAGCAGTTTTGTGTCGCCACACAGAGTGCCAAATAACGACCCTCATTTGTCACTGTGGATCTTGGTCGATCCTGTACAGGTTTTCTCGATATGGATCGAGTGTCCTGAAAAGGGCTTCCACAAACTGCAGACGACACTGGGCGTTACATTGAGCTCTGAGCCATCTACATTAGTGATTCACCTGCCTCCCATCTACCAACGATTTTCTATCTCATTTTGTGAACCATACGTTCATGGGTATTCATTTAACCTGATAGCTTTTAAAATTTACCCAATTTTTGCGATAAACAACGCGATAATGTAAGAGCGCACAAATCGCCTAAAACACCACCGTACACTTGCATATACCCTCTACAGTCACAGCTCTTCAGACATGCACATATACATATATGTCACTCTAAAAAATTTGCATAATTCTTCAGCGATATAATTAATATTTTTGGCTCAATACGTTTCGTAGAAACAGACATAACTGCGAATTATCTTAATTTTCCGCATGAGTGTAAAAGTTGCAAAAATCTATGCCTTCTCCAGAATTCGAACTCGAGGCCGCCGGTATGGCATTCAGCTTCTTTAACAAAGGGTGGTTCCGATAAAACCATAGATACCCAATATTTTCAGCTTTCAATGTGAAGACTGGGAGTTCAAATAGGTGTTAATGGTTTGAGAAATTAAGGAAATCTGAAACTAAAAGTTATATATGACCCGTAATACGAAATATTAATAATTATTGTTTAGATGATGTGTATATGTTGAAGATGAAGCTTACAACAGCAAAGTAAAAATAAATATGCCTGAAAGGGAAAAATGAATACGTAAGTGGGAAAAATGAAAATGTACTTCTTTCCACCATTTATCAACAATATTCCTTCATCTCCATTTTTATTTTTATTTTCAATTAATTAAAATTTTAAACCAATTCTTTTTCCACTGAGAAGTCTATTTTGAATATTTATTTTTAATTTTTCAGAACTTATTTATTGATCAATCTCTAACATTATTAAACAATTAATTTTTAACGCTTTGTATTTCAATTTATCATGTTACCCTTAATCTAGACATCAGGATATACAGAAATAATTAAATAGAGAAATAGTTTCTCGCTAAAGAGTTTCTGCTTGAAGTTTTGGTGATATTCGAAATTTGAGTATTGAAGACTAGGTGATCAAGTTTGCCAGTGTTTGGTCACTTAAACAAATAAGTACCGATTAAATCCATCAATTATATTAAGTTTATTAACTAATTATAAGTAGTAATGCAATCATAAAGAAATAACCAAGGCATAAAGGAATAATCAAATTCTGAAAGATTACGTGAATCAAATCTACTTTCCATGACTTTCAAAATAATGTGTATCGGGTGTAAATGTATCGGGGTGTAAATGGAGAAAGGCAAAATAGTGCCTTTCTCCATTTACATCTCGATACACTTGCTGTTGATAAAGTGATTAGAATACATTCGGAAGATCTTTTAACTGAAGTAGGATACAGCCCATGTTCATACGATTTGATCTAAATGTCTCCTGCAAAGTCAAAATGAGGTTATTCGCTATCATAGAGACAGAAACAGCTAAAAGTCCAAAATTTGGTGGTCTACCAGTGACCTCGTGGCAAAGTCGCTGAACACTGGTAGTTCGATCTAGGGTTGAATGTCGACGAAAGCGCTTCGAATGCGACGTTGTTCGAACGCACTTCGAATGCCACGAAAGCACCCATTTCCTCACGTCCAAGTGTATACGAGTCAGTTTCTGTTAGAAAGCCATCCTCCACAAAAGCAACTCTCTCCTTAGGTAGATAGCCCTCTAATGCTCTGCCATAATCAAAATAAACCAAACCAAATCATGGGCTACTGGGAAATGAGGAACCACTGTTAATTGCGTTTCCATACAAGATTTTGCTCCTTGAGAGCATAGTGGCTCGTGCGTTGTTTTGAAACATCTGAAGATTATTGCCAATACGTCGTAGGAGACATATAATGCCCTCTCGCCTTTCACTCAAATTGTTCTGGAAGTATGAATATTAACTGCGCAATAGCTTTCCTGTCGGAGGCGGTGAAATCACAGTATTACCTTCTTTATCCTTCTTGTTTAGAGGCCTCTGTTATTTTGTAGAAGTGAGGGTCTTTCACTTCGAGACGTGCGAATTCGTCTTATAACGATCAGGCAGAGCCATTGATATGCCAGAGACAATGATTTTATAGAATACGCATAACTCGAACTGAGAACATTACCCTGAATCTAAAAGTTTTATTTAGTTATTGCAATTTTTTTAGTGTTTCCAACAGACTTCACCGTATGAAACCTACATATTGCATTTATTTTTTAGCATCAAATTTTTAAAGGGGCTATAGGGAACTCAAAAAGTATAATGAAAACATAATGTTCATTCGTCTTTGATTGAAACACACTTCAATTATGGTAACTTAACTGATGATAACTATTTGCATTTGCTCTTATTATGTTAACTTCTTTTTTTCCTATGGCACCAACTTCGATCGCTGGTATAAAACATTAATATAATCATATGTTTTGAATTATATTGGAACTTTTATCTTATTCCTTTCATTTTGGCTTTTATATTTTTATACAAATTTTCACTATATATATAATTAAAACTGCTTCCAGCTGCTTAGGAAAAAGTCTGAATGGAAATTAACGAGATGTGACTTCCGCAGTATTGTAACCTCTATGGAATAAAAACACTTTTCTATGTGACATAAATTTTTAGACTTTCCATATCCCTATAAATTGTTGCAAACGTTTTAAAATGAATTCCAAGCTCTTTTCTTTATTTTGTTCAAACTATTTTTGAAATTAACATTTAAAAATCGTGCAATTTAAGCCTCGAGGAAAACTGTTTCTTTATCTTAGACTAATTTGAACCATGATAGTTCCTTTTAAGTAACAAAATCAGTATCACTCCACAGCTTTAACATACATTTTAGAAGTGAGACGGTTTTGTATGAAACTAATAAAAATAAATCTTTCTTCCTTTTCTTTACTTTTTTTCTTTCTCTCTCTCTCCATTTTTTAACTAAAACTTGACACTTTTTTAGAAGAAAAATTAGATTTCCATTAATAAAACTACAATATTTAGTGACGATTACTTTGCAGTTCTATCAATAATGACAATGCCTTTATCAGTCCAAAAAATTTAATAAGGATTTTTACAGAATGAATTTTTTAGCAATGCTTGAGCAGTGTCATAAATTTCCTGTATGTGCACAGTATAAATTAGAGGAATAAAAAAAGCATTCACACAATAAAAAAGGACTTAAAACAAGTCACAGATCCTCTGTTGGGAAAACGTGTAGGAGGCGTACGTCCATCGATTATTATTCCTTTCCATACCATCGCAACTGCGATTTCAAAATGGTCACGTCCCATAGTGTTCGAAGGAAGGTTTAGTATTTCTGACTCCATACAGGTGTAAACACATTTAGAATCAGATATTAAACTAAATTATGACAGATCAGTAAAGAGGACATGATATCAATGGAGTTCAATCCAGTTCTGATGTTCTTTAAATTAACTGGAGCGATTCCACTTTTATTGTGAAACACATAACTTCGGGGTTCTGGCATAAAGGTTTTCTTTATTAAAATTTCTGTACGCAGTTTGCCATGCTGCAGTAGTTCAAGTTCTGAACTTAACTGCCCAGCAGTGGACTTCTTGTCACAAAGGAAAGTTGTTGCCAGATTTTGATCTTGAGAAGCAGCTGTTTTCGTCTACGATCTTGTCCAGGCCTCTTTACAACAGTTCCAGAGTTCTGAAATTGGTTTCCTAAGTTACAGATTATGTGTCTTGAAATATTCACACACCTTGCTGTTACCAGTATTGCCTGCTCTGTTTCTATAGGGCCGATGATTCGCTACTTTACAGATTCTTCCAAATTGTATTATAACAAGCCGTTTGAAGCCCTTACACACTGAAATCAAACGCCATATTGCAGATATGCAATTGAATATTTACTTTGCGCAAAGCGTTTGATTCACTGTAAAGCCTCAGATGACACAACGCCTTGATTTGCATATTCGGAATTATTTCCTCACTTTTGATTTGATAATGTTAATTAAGCTTGTCTTTCCAGCATTTCCTGCAACAATGGATTGCATCGATTGAATATTTGGTGCAATATCATTATTTTTGAGTATGTAAAGATAAATTTGGACATGACTGTATATACTCATACTGTTTAACTACCTATAATTGTGTAACAATTAACTACTTATAATTGTTTTCATGTCTAAATAACTTGCAGTTCAAACCGTGCATTAATTTTATGCAAATAATAGCAATACTTGAAAACTTATTTAATTTGATTTACTGTTATTTTCTGTACTTGCTTTCACTTTTGAATTTTTTATTTACTGCATATTTGTGCACAACTTTCGTTTTGTGTAATTTTGCATTCAGGATGCAGCATTTAATCTCATCCCATTGTTTTGTTACTCATGCTATAACATCTCTTATACTAAGGTAGCATAAACTAACTAGACGTTAGAAGACTGTGTAGGAAATTATCCCTAAGTACCATAATGCCCAGAGAAGGTGTAAAGATCCTTCTATTAATTCAAATTAAAGTTCGCAGATGGCACCAATTCGTGCTAAAGCCAATGGCTTAACTCATAAAGGTAACGATTAACTTAATAGAGTTAATTAACAATTAAATAGGGTTAAGTATAGCCTAGAGGCTTCACAGGTTACTTAACGCGCAGGCTGACTCGTAAAAGTTGGTTTAAACAAGCCTAATAGCACGTAGCGCTCAACGTCACAGAAATCTAATCACTAATAAATCAAAGCTAGCAATGTGACCTTCAGGCAGAAGAAACACGCTCTAAATTTACTTTTCAAAACCGTTCCTCAAATATAACTTATTTCTACCTTATTTGAATACACACGCACGTTTTTGGGAAAGTTTGCTTCAACATAAAGTTAACTGTTAAGTAAATTAAATAAACGCCTACAACGCATTTATTTATTATCTAAATATTACAAAATGAACTCATAGTCTGAGCATGGAAAGCGGACGTAATCCAGATTATATTCAACGGTTCGACCACTGTGTAACAACATCTTGCAAACGAACCTTTGTGTTCCAGGAGGATTGTGACAAAAACTAATCGCAATCCTCCTGGAACACCTCTTTCGAAACTGCACAGTAATGTGCTATAAGATCCTTAAGGATAAGCCTTAAGGGTTATAAAAGGCTTAGGATATATTTGCAGCCTTCGCTGCTAATATTTCATTTTTCAAGAAATTCCATAAAAAGAAATTGCGTGGATTAATATCCGGAGTATGCGGAGCTGTCTCCAACTTATGTGATTCCTGACATGCAGCCATCATGTCAGATTTCCGGACAATGCTGATGACAGAATTCCGTACCAACGTTATGTCATCAAACAAAAGGCTGTCATAATAAAACTCAAAGCTGTCCTAGTTATCCTGGCAGCACACGGGCCGGATTTGTGTTATGTCATTTAATTTTTCCTTTTTCGCACTCGCGCAGTATATTGTCAGTATGAAGCTTTTTACTCTTTTACATTCCTTACCAAACCACAGCGTAAAGCGGATTCTAGCACAGCGGGTAACATGGGACTACACCTGTCTAATGTCCAATATGACGACAAAATACTGATGTTCTCAATCTTCCGTTATCTGTTGCCTGTCTCCCTCCCTCGGAGATATTTACCCCCGGCTAGCCCAGATATTAATCTGTATAATTTCTATTTATGTTCAGGAGACAGATATGACGTAACATTCACAACAACATCTCATAAAGGAAATCAAGCAGAGGATTTAGAGTGTCTGGGCGGGATTCGTCTCGCATGCATCACTGAGTGTTTAAAGGTAGACCTGCTGCCATTTTTAGGTGTTCGGACATTTGCTGGGCGCCGCTGAGTCATCTCCAACACGAAGCCAAAGGCTTCCAGTTGTTGACATAAACTATGAATGGACTATTTGTAAGTAACCAGTCTTATACTAAAGTGTACTCGAAAATGTTTCTGTGTCGCCAAGAAGTTTCTTCAAAAAACAGTACAACTTTCAGCTTTTGTTCAAAATTCAGCCAACCGTTATCTGCCTTCTTACAAACTTCTGCTTTACGGCTAATTAGTGGCCGATACTGATTTCTCCTGACATGATGGGACTTTTCACGAAATAAAAAGCACCTGAATACACAATTTAAACATTTTAATACGTAAATTTTCATGGGGTTATTGAATAGTTTCATATTTTGTGAGCCATTTTGCATTTCAAAACATAATTATGCCTTATTATAATACTGTGATTAGAGAATGTTTTTCCATTTGCGCCTAAGACGTCCACATACGTTGGCAACTACTAAGGCCAGAAGCGGTGGTCACTTTATTATGGAGGCACCTAATAGGTGGGCTATCTTTGCCTTTTATGAGGGAACGAAGAAGTACAACAGTGTTTTCGCCGGGATTCGTAACCGCGGGCTTTCGGATCTCAGTCGTCTTCCCTAACCGCTATACTGTCTGGACGGCGTGATTAGAGAATTAAATTAGTAATATGGATTTACTTTAGAAAATTAAGCTATCTGCCTTCGACTGTTTCTAAAATTTTATCGATCCTGTGTTAATAAAAGATTGCCGAACCCTGTTATGTAGGACTGCAGGCTAATGTTTTGATTTTTTTTCAGATTATGCTGTATTAGTTGAATCTTTAATAACAGTAAGATGAATTGTTTCTTTCTTATCGGAAAGAAGCTAACACGTTTATTTGCGAACAATTCTTCCATTTTCACCTCATCGTTTATTTCATTTTTTTAATATTTTCAAACAAATTCTGGAATTCTGGATTTTAATAAAGCAATGCATAACTTGTAACTCGACTACACAAGTTTAATAACTATTAATTAAGAACTTTTTTTCTCTTTCATTTTTTATACTAAAGCATTTCGTATTTCCCTTTAATTGAATTTTTGTCATCTTAAAGTCTCTTAATAATTAATGCACATTATTTATAATTCATTTCTTCTGCGTCATTTGCGGAAATGCAAAATAAAATTAATTTCCATTCATGTGGCATATAATCTTATTCGAGGAATTTATTCATGTTTTCAAAGATTAATTTTCTGAATCTTACTGAAAAATTTATTCTTATAACGATTCTTATGCTTTTATAACCTGTTTTCTTCTAGTTATAAATGATTTTTTACTCTTTTATGCGAAATATTGGGGTAAATGATTAAGCATGTATTAAATTTTAAATTCTGCATACTTTTGTTCGGTATTTATTGATAGCCTCAAGTCAGGCAATAGCCTCAACGTTCAAAAATGCTAACGCCACTCTGTTAAATAGCTAATCGTTTGCGCCATTAAAAATGGTTATAATTGTATTGCTTAATATGGCAACGCTATGTTGTTTCGATAAAGTAGTTTACAAAAACTTAGTCCTCACGAACTGGAGGAAACGGCGTTTGCCAGAGTCCTCATCTCCCCTCTTCTTGCTTTAGCAAGATTGCTACAAAAAAAAAAAAAAAAAAAAAAAAAAAAAGTTCGTTTGTGCTGCTTCATCGGAAGCAAAATTTGAAAAGTTAAATAAAATTTTTAGATATGTTAAATGGTGTTTCTATTTTAAATTTATATTACAATCCACTTGAATATAATGCAACAGCTTTTATAACCTGTTTTCTTCTAATTATAAATGATTTTTTCCTCTTTTATGTGAAATATTGGGGCAAATGATTAAGCATGTATTAGATTTTAAATTCTGCATACTTTTGTTTGGAATTTATTGATAGCGTGTTCGAGTCCCGGGGAGGACATTGCGCGATTTTCATGTCTCCTTCTTCAAAATAGACTAATAACTCTACAGTGGCGCCCGAACTAAAAGTTGGTGGATGATGATACGTCACCACTAAAATTTGGCGATTGGGTGCCCTAATCTCCAATCGCCCTTTAAAAGGCAGACTATATAAGGTAAATCAATATGGACGCAGTCCAGCCCTCCTGGCTGTCCAGAGAACAGCCTTCATAGTCAACAGATCCCGCGAACAGCATACCATAAACGAGGACAGCCAGAGACCCGGAGCGCCCCAAACAACAAGCCAGCCCCCACGAAGCCAAAGCCCCAGGCCCGAGTACCTAAAGTGTTAGTTACATGAAAAGTCTTTAGAATGTGAAGCTACGCTAGAAAAATGATGTCACAGGGGTAAAAGAAATTATAAAATACTGGCAGTCCTTTACAACTCAGAAAAACAGACGTAAATATTATACAATAAAATGCATCAACTATCTAAAAAATACATATATCCATGAATGAGATATATATTTTTAGGACTGTCTCTCATACGGCACAACAGGATAGAAGAGAAGAAATAATAATAACTAATTCAATAAAAATGTAAGATTAGTAACTAAATCAAGGAAAAGGAAAGAGACAACACAACACATATGTATACATATGAAAGAACAAAACGAAGGGAAACAAAACCTGAAATCTAAATCTTTATGCCACCCTCCCGTTGCTCACCGTTTATGGCGTTCATCACTTGTTTGCAATATGATGTAAATCCCTTTATGTCTGTGAAAGGATCATTACGGATGTCACCATATTTAGTTCTCAATCCAGTAAATAAAAGACATTGTTCGAGGAAGTGCAGAGCATCGCCAACAACCCCACAGGTAGCACAAAAAATATCATGAATTTTCGATTGCCCTCGAAATCGATTGAGTGTTTTTAGTGAATGTACGCCAAATACAAGGTTGTGTTAGCGAATTTGATTATCATTCTGTAGTTTAAATCTGGCAACATAGGCCGGGAAACGCCCATGACCTGTTAAAAATTGATTCAGATCCATATCAGTTAATGGAGCAAGATGACGATGTTTAGATAAGTCAAACTTTTGCAAATAATTTATTCTTCGCTCTGAAACATATCCTTTGTTATACGATTGTTGAAGATAATAATTTTCGTAATACTACCGGCCACACGTTTAGACGTTTAGAACCTTCAATAGAGGCGTCCCCCGAGCCACCGCCAGAAGCGGCTTGCTTGGCGTAGACGTCAGCCCTCTCATCCCCTATAAATCCCGCATGAGCCTTTACCCAACCAAGGTAATATTAGAACTTAAACTTAATTCTAAGATTTTTAATAGATTTTTAATAGTGTAAACTAATTCATTCGGGGTATTATACGCCTTTTAGGTCTCAAGTGACGACATTCAATCCGAAAATACATAAAAACTACAGTTAGCTACAAAATTTTGTTTTTTTAATCCGTTTAAAAGCATAAAGAATGACTGTGAGCTCGGCTTGAAAGACAGAATTGAATTTTTCCAGAGTAACGTTTTCACTGTGAATCTCCACACCATAATAACACACTGTAAAAGCTATATAAGGTATTTTCTCCCTCCTTTCTGCATGCCTTCGTGGTGTAATGGTTAGCAAACTCGGCGCGTATTCGAGAGGTCTAGGTTCGAGTTCCGGCGAGGTATTGCAAATTTTTCATGTCTCCTGCTTCAAAATAACCTAATGACTCTAAAAGCTGTTCTCCCAGACCATTTAACCGAAATAAGAAACATAAAGAAGGTTCATAGAAATGCATATTGAAAATGTGAATGGGATACAATTTAAAATCTTTTCAACCGATAGTGCATTTCCTTCACAGAAGCCCCAGACTCTTACTTGCTCAGTTACTTTTGTCGTCTCATAAAGAAAACACTATCCTGCAGCTAACTTTCATGGAAATGACTGCCGTGTAAAAACTGTGACATGAATACTTAACGCTGCGCAAGGCTTCTTAAACTTCTTACCGCAGGAAAATGGGTGTAATGTTTTACCATTATTTCTTCTACATTTCGAGTGAAATTGTTTCACGCAGCAATATATCTTCCTCCCCCAGCTTTAAGGGAAGTTTATACTGAATAGCCACTTGACGTCATATAAACCGGAATCCTAGCATTACGTTACTTCCATGTATATATGTTTCCCTCCATAATGTTCTTTTCAACGAGGAAGAGAAAACCCATAAATCAAGTGAATTTAGCCGCCTGAATTCTTTTATTGTGAGGCACAAACCAAGAATTTTCATCGTAAAAAACACTAATGTCATCAGAGGAGCATGCAGAAAATGTCTTCATTTTATACGAGGATTAGAGAAAGCATTTTTATGAGAGACATATAAGGATTGATAGTAACATTCTCCTGAAAGTTGCAGATTTATATCAAATTGCAATGTTGTTAATAGGAATTAAGCCAGTTTGGAGAAAATAGAAAAGTTAGAAATCGTGTAAGTAAATTTATTTTATTTAATTGCTGAGAAACACATTGTGGTTTTTGATGATTTAATGAAGAAATTCTTTGAAATATAGATATCGTCTAGATGTAAGAGTTAGATTTTTGCTGTTGCCAGGAGCTCCGAACTGAAAGAAATCTGAATGAGTGCAGTATCTGCTGAAAAATACAGTTTCAAATTAAGGAACGCGAAAAGTAAAATATGCTTTCTCTGAGATTACGTACACCTTTGCTAATTGGACTTGCTAAGCACTTCCACCATGAGCCACCCTCAGGGATAAGAGATAATTCCTTACAATCTATGTGACATAAACGGCAATTAGGAGAGAAGCACAAGACCCAGATGAGCCTGACAAACTGAGTGCGCTGACCATTTCACCACGAAGGAATGCTAAGAAGGCGGGAGAAATACCTTATATACTTTCTCTTTAAAGGGCGACTTGGGGATTAGGGGCCCCAGTCGCCAAATCCTGATGGTGGAGAATCATCACCCACCGCCTTTGTCCTTGTTCGAGCGCCACTGTAGAGACATTAGGATTTTTTTATGATGAAAGACGTGGAAAATGAACAATGCTTTAGCCGGGACTCGAACTTCGGAACTCTCGAATACGCTTCGAGTATGCTGACCATTACACCCTGAAGACACGCTAAGAAAACGGGAGAAGATATTTAATTATAATCATTTAAAAGTGATATTGTTCCACAGATTCTAAAAATTTGAATTGTAAAATTAGTTCTATAAACCTAGTTTTTATCATATTTCGATTTTTTTATAAATTATGGAAAGCGGATTTCAGATAACTTAATATAAAATTATGGTTGTGTAAGTCAGCTTAATACCACAAAAGTCTATTTGATTTTTTTATTGCTCATAATATACTTTCATATGGCACAAATTGCGTTTCAGGTCGTAAGAAAAGATAAGGCATGTTGTGTGAAAAATGTAAGAGCTTTAATTTGATAAAATTTGAAGATAAATCGTTTAAATTCCTTAATAAATTTAAAGGAACTTCGAAAGCTGGTAGACATTCTGGACAAAATACTTTTTCAGTACATCTGTCATGCAAGATAAAAATTAGGTAAAACAAAGTTATTACTTAAATTAGCAAAAGCCCCTTAATTCTTCATTTTGATTTGGGTACTTTTCCTCCCTACTCTAAAAATAGCTGTAACTTTTTTCGGACTACGTAATTTCTAGAATAATCCATAGTATAGAACATTTACGTAACGAGGATGACGTAACTAATTCGAGATTTAAAGTCTCTTGAACCGAAAACTTTCTCTTAATAAGCTGCCTAAACTGAGTAACTACAGACTTCCCTCTTACCTCTCTCGCTATTAAGATGCTACTGTGCAGCTTTCGTTTTACCAAAATAGGGTAAAGAGTGTAAATGTGTTTAACGAGGCACAATTAGAGTGACACGTGAATTGCAACAACAAATGCCGATTGAAACAAAAATGAATATTTAATCTGCCATGACTGCAACTTCTGTTTTGTACTTAAACATCTACCCATCAATATATCTACATCATTGCATACACCCACACGCAGACATATATACATATACAGTTACAAATTATATATATGTAATTGGTAAAGAAAAACGAGAAACGTTAAAATTAATGAATAAAATGAATAATAAATAAGAATTGTCTTCTATGAAGTACGAAGTGAAATTTAAAAAAGAAAAAATGTATTATTGTGGAAATTATTAATTTTAATTTGTAAATAATTAAACGAAGTTGTTAATTAAAATGTAAAAGCAGAGAATAAAAGAGAATTATTGCTGATTCCATAGAAAGATCCCGACTTATAAAGGGAATCTTAATCTCTCCATATAAACATCAACAGTTCATAAGAAGCGCGTTTCATCATTTTGCATATCTGAACAAAATTCCTATTCCAGATTTACATTTCCATTCCACTCTATAAAATCCGAATTTAAATCTTAAAAGTTCAGTTATGAGAAATAATTCCCCGACATACCCCATTATATATATATATAACACTATATTTACATTATAATCCGTTTTAACGTAGTTTTTGACATAAGAACCTTAATTTTTGATAATAATTTTTAGAAGAGGGAAACACATTGTATTATGTACAGCAATAAATAATACAGCTTTCTGGATTATTTATACAGGAACGCTTGTTTCATTTATACAGAATGTTTGGAAAAGGCTGTAAGTTTTATTTCCTTATTTTATTTAAGTTTCATATTGATCCTTATAAGGTAAGAGTGCTGAAATCTCTTTTTTTAACATCGTGTAGAAAATTCTGTGAAAGCAATTTGAACATTGCTTAGGGAAAAGTTTTGTAACAAAAAGGAAACGAAATTTTAAATTTTTGAGTGCACAGTGGGCATGGAGGTTCAGAAAATAACTTATTGATTGAAGTCATTTTTATTTTGTAATTTGAATTTAAATTCAAGGCTTTTAAGAAATACGGGTATTCTACATTGGGAAAAGTGCTACTTTTGGCTAATAATGGTTTTGTCCTGAGATGCGTATTATTATATTAATGCGTCCTTATTATATTAATTCCTGTCGTCTTTAGCATATGAATTGAACTCATCTTTGCAAATATTGCTAGTTAAAGTAAGGAATAATTTTTTTACCAGTTAATGCTTAATGAATGTACACTGCGAAAAAAAAAGCGGGACAATTTTATATCTGCCGTTCTAGTGGGCCAATTGCCAAAATTCAAGTTGCATTTTTCATGTCTCCAAAGCGCGACTTAGGATATATATTAGATTACATACAGCACTGTTCTAATGTAGGTATTTGGACACAAAATCGGACATTACCTGAAACGATATGGCAATGTTTTTCCATAATTAGATTCTACGACTCAATTGTGCCTAGATATTAAATTTGGTATTTTTTGGTGAGAAATTTATGAAGAAATTTTTAAAAAAATTTTAGCGCATTTTTTTAGTTTGAGCGAAGAATAATTCACTTAGATAACTTCTTAATTTATAGCAACTTATTTACCTTTGACTTTTTCCATTGCACACGAGCGGAAAAAAAGTAATCGTTCATACTTTCAAATAATCTTAACAAACTGCGTAAGCCACATTTGGAGTTATTACCGCTTATGACAAATTTGAAAATGCGCCAACATGTAAATTCACGTATATCTTAGAAAATTTTGAATAAAAAACTCTATTTTTTTGCAGATATGCTTAGAAATACACCTACTTTAAGATGATGGCAAATATTTTATACGTTATAATTTAATAGGTTTCAAAAAATTTATAAAAATCATTTTAAAATACAAATTTTAAAGATAAATCATAAAAAATGGGCGAAGTGTATTTGAATTAAGCCTAAATTTCGAACTCTGAACGAAGGAATGAAGCAAGTTTAATTAAAAAAAAATAGATAAATATATATCAAATTAAATTAACATGGAGGAGGTAACAATTTGAGAGCTAATTTTTTTAATTCTACTAGTGCGACATTTACAAAATTTGGCAGATTGGCATAATTTGAGTCGTAGAATCGAAATATGAAAACAAACTAACATGTCACTTCAGAAAGAGTCCAGTTTTGTATCAAATACCTATATTAGAACAATGCTACACCTAAATTAAGTACATATCCTAGGTCGGGCTTTCGAGACATGGAAAAAGCAAGTTGATTTTCGTCCATTGGCCCACTAGAATCGAAGGTATAAAACTTTCCCATTTTTTTCCTAGCGTATTATTGATTTCATGTTTGACTCTACGATTACTATACAAAAATAAAATTTTATTTTTACAAAATCGTTGTTTATACGTACTGAAAGCTGTTTCATAAAACGTTTACATCTAATTAAACATTTTTTCTATTAGAAATGCATTTTAAGGTTACTATTATTGTTTTACATAACCAGTTACTTATAACTTCAGACTTATTCTATCACTTCTCCTTTCCGTTTCCCTACCAGAATGCAAATACTGAGAGTATTTAAGTTGAGGTTTTCGGATTGTAAGGCAGAGCGTGTTTTGGTCGTTCAAGACCACGTTACTAGGTTTCGCTAGCTCTGACAAGATTGTAATTCTTCGACTTTGCGTTATAGGTGCAGACAGTTAAGTTGTTAGTGGGTGAAAAAGTTTCAGACAATTTCACATTAAATCAGTTCTGTAGTCTTTGGCTACTAACTTCTGAAATTGACTGTTATTTTAAGTTACCTCGCCGCAAGTGGTGGCTGAGCTTGTCAAAGACGAGAAGTGCGTTCTGTGTTCAAGTTCTGATTCAATAAAAAGGTTTCTTTCAACCTTTTCTAGACTCTGTGGTTATTCCAGGTACAGCGATAATTCGCTTATTAAATTCGCTTATTCGCTCTATTAGGAGTTTGACATTACTTTATGCTACCAAAGTAACCAAACTGTATAACATGTTATTAATATTTAAGTGAATACAGCGGGTAGACATTTTACTCGAGTGCCTGATATATTAACGCGAATTAATTATAACGGCTGAAAAAGAATTATCATTTTAAAAAATAATATGGGAAATATTTTACTACTACTTAATGATTATCTACCTGCTTTCATATGATTATTTTTTTTAATTACAAATATAATAATTCTTCTTCAAGCGACAGACGACAATATTATGTTCATAAAATTTGCAATTATATTTGATTCAAACTTTGGGAATAGCTTAGGCAAGAAAACGTGTTTTAAAATTGCTGTTTTATTACTAAGCTGTAAAAGACAATAAAGTATTAAGATTTATTTTATCAAAACATAAGACTATTATATACCGATATTCGTGTTTCATATCATTATAGCTTTTTAAATCTTTTGAAATAAATTACTAGAACCATGTTATAAATTCTAAAATCTTACTCTCAGACAGTTTTTTTCTGAAGTTTTGTATTTAAAATTAATATATGATCTTTAAGACTTTAATAATAACTTTAGATAAAAACATCTGGCATTCGAGTTTGTAAGAATTCTATTTTTAGTATAGCAATAGATTTAAATCAGCTTCCAATTAGTAATAACGAAAAAAATTATATTGTTACAAATTTTGTATACATGTAAATAATTTTAATGAAATTATATGTATATTGTAATATAACATGAAAGGTATCGAGAAAGCGAAGCCTCGACGGGAAAATAAAGTTACAGGGTCAAGTCTATTTAACACTGAGGCAAACGTTTTGGCGAAATAGCCCCAAACTGGTCTTGGCAACTAGTTTTTGTCCATTTGGCAACATTTTGATCCAATCTCAGCGTAACTGTAATTGGTTCGATCCCTACGTAACTGTATGTATATCCAGTCCTATGTAACTGAACTGTATATGCCTTCCAGCTATTTCGAGAAATCAAAGGTATTGGAAACTTCTTGGCAGACGCGGATAGATCAGTTCTGAGTTTAGAGTTTAGCTCAGATATTGGGAGAACACTGTACTAATTTGTGCACTTGAAGAGGTTGAGAGATGTAAATATTATGTTTGAAGATGGAAGTATATATATGCATCAGAAAATGCAAATTAATAATTTTGCATTATTTTGCTAACGACAGTTTATGTATAAGGTGATTTAAAATTCGCATACATCAAAATTAAAAAAATTGTAAGAATATCAAATTGGATATTAATGGCAAGTTGTTTTAAGGAATGATACTCCTATACAGTTATAATTAATATTGCACTTAAAACTTCAGGTTGCAGTTTGTGCTGCTAACTTTGAAAACCTTTTGCTTGGTACAAAATGGAGTTGACGATATTTCAAAGAAGGATGAATTTTAATGATTGAATATTACTTTGCAACATTTTTTTACGAAAAGCATTTAAAAAAAACCTTCTCAGATTTCAGGAGCCTAACACGATAATGATTTTTCGCTTGGTAACCCCATTTCGAGGAACTGGAAACATTCACTATAAAAAATTAAATGGCCGTTCCATCTCTTCTGAGTTCCAACAAAATGTCAGGAATACAATGTCGAAATGACAAACAAAGGAAGTGAGACAGATGGAGTAGCAAGCAAACTAATTCTTTGTGTGAAGTAATGCTCCATTATAAAAATTCGTTCTGTTTGGAAGAACTTGGTTTTCATATTGAACAAAACAAATGAATTTTAAAGCTAAAATTAAGTGATATATTCTTGGTAACAGTAACATCGGTATTTATTCGTTGAAATAATTTACCATTAATACTCATTTTGGAGTTTCGACAAATTTTGAAGATTCGATGTGCGCACTTTTCGAGTCTCTCAAAATAATATAAAAATAAACAAGAACTGCAACAATTCCAAATTCTAATCCGTTATCTGACACCGAAAGATCCAAAGTACAGTTTACATGGAAGTATAATTTATTGGCACAAACATTTCTTGAGAACTTCGTATAGTATTGCTCGGTGTGATGTTTTTGGTACTTTAGTTTTGGACATTAATGTAATATCTTTAGGAAAACTCGAAAAAAAAATTTTTGCATTCTACATTTATGCTTTTTTTCCAGAATTTAGTAAAAGGAAAATAAATATTAAAATTTGCATAATGTATGCTATAAAAAGGAACATAATAATTCTAGTATTTACAGCACGAAATGTTCAACTAGGTCATGTAATTATTTTAAATTGTTTTCTAAAGACGCGTTTTTCCTGCGGTAAAATTCGCGCACGAATGAATAAGAATTTTTAAACGTGTTATTAAATAAAACATTAGAATGTTTCGAAGTATTTTACAGTATTTTAAAGTGATATGGTAACATAAATAGAATACTCCTTGTATCTATTTTATTAACATACAGCATACATTATTATTACTAATAATGTATGCTATTATGACTAATAATGTAGCATCAGCCATATTAGTAACATCTGAAGGTAAGAATTGTTTTTACAATTCTGAGAAATATCTCTTTCTGTCAAAACAGGAAGTTAATGCCGTTCCACGAAACATAACTTCAAGCAGTTTGCAAGCATAGATCTAGTTTTGCTAATTCCTAAATATTTGCTCTAAATACTAAGATATGATAAAGAGAGTTACGTGACTCTAATGAACGAAACTGCTTTTTACCTCGAAGGTCTTAATTTGTAATTTACTACAGGAATCCTAAGGAGTCAGCTAAACCTGTACGTTCTTCAAGAAAATGAAGATCCATCACTGGCCAAGTAGAGTAAATAACGGAATGCTGGCAGTTTATCTTCGATTCGGTTTTCGGCAAACGTATTAGCTTCATAGGATTTTATGATTTTCTGCTTATGTAAGTTCAAGTTACTCTCCTTTAAGAAGTTCCTCTTAGAAAGATTCAAATTAGTCCCCTTTAGAAAATACTCCTCAAAGTCGCTCTTCGTTTGACAGATGGCTCTCGTTTACTTTGCCCTAATCAAATACCCAATCAATCAGTCAACACAGAGCTGTCAGATCTTACGAAATAGTTTTGTTGCTCCAAATGGCCGTACATCTGTAACTTGAAGAGTTCTTTGGGAATAGCCATTATCCATTGGTTATTTAGTCATCTTATCAACGAGAATATTTCTCAGGATGTTTCTCAGGATCAACGAGAATATTTCTCAGGATTTCTCAGGAAAGGGAACAACCAAATTAAATCCGTGAGAAAGAGAGAACGCATTCCACTTTTGATGAAGAACACCGCAGGAGACAGATATCAGGATCTCATATCCGCTTTATACCACCACCAAGCCTCTTGAGAGGACTTTTGGTTCGCCAGTAGTTTAAGTTACTCCATAAGCAGCAGGCAAAGCTTTAAATATTCAAGTACTCTCCTGGCTTGGAACCTGGGCCTGATCATACGGCATTGGTCGAAGTAGTATGCATGTACTCCAAATGTATAGGTAATACAGTTTCTAAATGTATAGGCAATAAAGCAGTCAGCCAGTCACACACACACACATATATATATATACACATTCAGAAAATTTCAAAATATTTAAAACTAATTGGTAACTTGCACCACCCTGAACAAACATTCAAAGAGATCGCGATCATAACTAAATTATTTAAACAAATATTCGAACTTTGATTATAATAGTTTAAATTTTCATCATTCTGTCTTTTAAACTCGAATTTCACATTCTTTTCTAACTTAATCTCAATAAATTTATATTTTCGGGGGTATGAATTACATTTAAAATTATAATTCATATTACATAAAAAATGAAGGATAGTATTTCCTATGAACATGAGAAATATTACTATTCTCTGAACGTGTTTTTAGTTTATCTAATTTTTATTTTTGCCTTTACCGTTCTATATAAAAGAAATGAAAGAACCATTCTTCTCCTTAACTTCAATAAAATTCGTTCATGTTTCTATAAATTGAGTTTTATTCCTTTAAATTCAATTTAGTACTTTATCTGCATTTGGCATAAATGAGACTTCATTACGTTCGAAATGAATACATAAATCAAGAACAGTCTTTTTTATTGGCTCATTTTTTTTCTTTCAAAGGAAAAGAAGATGTTTTTACACCAGAACCGTGGAATTTTAATACCGCGTTCGCTTTCAAATTAGACCTGTGGTACCCTTTTTAACATAGAGCAGCTAAATGAAAATTGGAGGGAGTACAGAAAAAAGGATAAAACTCAGTTACGGATAGCAAACAAAATAGATATAATTCCTTTACCGTTCGTGAACTGAATGAGAGATTTAAGCTCATATCTTGTAACTGTAACAGTGTTTAGAGGTAAAATAAGGATATAAATTATTCTAATTGGACTGATAGAATTTTAAGACTATGAATATAATGATATTTTCCTGTTTATGACGAAAGATAAATATGTATGGAAATTTCTCCTTTTATTTCGGTTCTTTTCACTGACCTCCTCATATACTGCGCTTTGTTTTCGCTTTTTTACACTGAGCTTCTCATATACTGCCCTTTTCTGTAAGTCGAAGCTTTGGGAAAATACATCAATCAGGATCAAGTTTGACGCCATTTTGTTAATCACACTTGCTAGCTTCGTGTCTCTGTGTCAGATTCTGATTACCCTCATAAGCTGGCAAATCATTTTATCATTGTTACATAGACATTAATTCAATTAATAATTATATTAAGATTAAAATTCACAATAGATGCAGGCGCCAGTAAGAGGTAAACAAGAAGCCTGGAAATAAAGTATCCTTTTCCCTCTCTGGATCTGTTGTAGATGGAGAGTAGGCTTTATCTTCAATTAATAAGAAGCAAGCCGGGGGGGGCCCGCAAGGTTTGGGCCCTTTGAAACAAGACTTATTACGGGTGTTGGGGTGAAAACCTCGAAAGGAACTTTAAAATGTAGTTGTAGGAGATAACTGGATTTGGCAGCTTTGTAAAACAAGGGCTTGGCTTGAAGTATAGCACCTTTTACTCTTTCAATGGTCCTTAGACTGTATAAGAAAAAAAAAAAGGTAGACAGATTTCTACTATTCTTATTATTTTCTTGAAAGGTGTTGGTATTGAAAATAGTCGGAAATAGTAGGAGATCTCTCATGGTGATTGAGCTGAGAAAAACCCTACTCGCCGTTTCTTAGAGTGATGCAGAAAATAAGTGCGGCACCAAATTTTAATTATTGTGTGCCTATAATTGGTTAGGAAAGGATTGTGACTGGTCAATTAATTTTAAAAGACATTCTCGGCTTCTGAGTATCACATTAATCTCATGAATCACTCTAGTCGCCAGAAATGGCTTTGAATTTATAATTATGTCTGGAGTTAAATAGAAAAAATTTGGGCGTAAAAGAGACTTTTCGGTTTTAGCTTTTGTACTGTTTCAAAATTGGATGAAAAGTTTAGCAAAAATGAAGAAGGAAGGACAAAAACGGGAGATATAGAGAATGCGGGTGATAACTTGTAGAAGGTTCTGTAGTTTTTTGAGAACATTAAAGAGAGATTAAAGAGAAAAAATATTTAAAAGGAGCATGCCTTTAGAGTTCTGGATAGAGCTTTGCTGCACATTTTTTATATATCTTCGTCATTTCTTCTACCATAATACATAATGATAAGATTTGGGGGCAACATATTTTTTATGCTGCTATACAATACATTATACCTGTTAAATAATATATGGAGATAATATTTGGTTGCTGCATTTTTTATCTGAAAAGCGATAAGGATAGAAACGTGATATGAGCGAAATATGAGGATTGAGATTAAAAGCACCTCTGGTGATAATAAAATATACGTAAGAAATTCGTGCTGTTTTATTCTCATATAGTACATGGTTTAATATACTTGAATACGTTTTTGGATATCGAAAAGAAAGAACCATTGAAAAGGCAGAATCGGTAAACGTACTGGACATTTTGTAAATGCTAGAGTGAAGTTTTCTCGAGGATAAAGACACACATAATAGAAGTTGCCATTTTATCTGAAGAATTTCATTCCGCTGAAAAACAAAACTTTAGAAAATCATCTGAAAACCTCGAAATCGCTAAAGCTGGCCGCACTTCGAGCCACATTTTCCTCCCATGCATAAAATTCAGATAGAAAATGGAAAAATCAGGATTTATTTTTCGGGATATATTCTGGAATTCAGTTCGAATGCTTACCAGAATATATTGTGCATTATTTTGGAAACAGCGGCTCTTTAGTTTAAGCAAAATAAGAGATGTCTGTTTCTTATGGATATTCAAATTGAAGAGAAAAGAGCCTATAAGAGTATTATTTAAGAGTATAACTATAATAAAAAGGGGATTTAAAAATTTTTTTATTCTATAAAATGGCGGTTGTTTAAGCATTCAAATGATCCATTATTTTCTTGTGCAATAGTGCAGACAATGTTAAGAAAACATTTTAGAGATTCAAATATTCTCATCTTTGGCATTTTAAATGCCTCAATCTGTTAATGAATATTTGCACAACAGGAGCGTTACAACAAAATTAAGAGAAATTTATTTCTTTTAAGTGAAAGCTTAACTATTAACTGTTATATTATTTTTGTAAAAAAAAAAAAACGTGAATTGTTTTTATTTCGGAGTTGTAAATATAAGTCGGCAGTGCCCTAGACATGTTTCGAACTGTAGACCTACCGATTGTTAGTCGAACGTGCTTCCAATTATGCCCCAAAGGCACATACTAAGGAAGAAGAAAATTACTTATGTTCTTCTCCACTTTACGGGTGACTGGAAAAGAGGAGACCCAGTAGACAAATCCAAGTGGTGTGGAGTTATCGGCCACCCTTTTTTAGTTTGGGAGCCATTTGTGTAGTAATTGAAAATATTTCGGTGAAGAAGCACAAAAATCAGCTCTCCGGGAGTTCTTCGGAATATAAAATTCTCTCCAGGATTCGAGTTCAGGACTTAAAACTGCTAGCGGGAACGTACGTTTTTTCCCATCGGAAGATCACGCCGTAAGGAAAGAGAAAATTCCTTACAAAAAATATTGATTACCTAATGAAAACAATTCCAACTATGGCTTTAACATATGCTTCAAAACATTTTTTTTAAATAACCATGACAAAAGTGTTAGCAAGTTAATTTTTTGGGTTTTGTGATAAAAAATTATCTGGAATGTTTCCAGAAAACACAATATTTCAATATATTTTATCAACGTTTACAAAAACACTTTACCTTTCGATTGGAACGCATTTATGCCAAAGTTGAGTTTTTATTTTTATTCATCGAAACATGAATTTGAAATGAAAGAACAATTATTTTAAATTAAAATTGGTTAAAATAAGTTCTTGAGCCACACTTGCTGAATTTTCGGCAAAAAATTAACTAGAAAGAACAGCACTGTAAATATATGCATTTTCACAGTGCAAAATCTATTTGCTATTTTTCATAATTCAGATCATTTTCTAAGAAATCTTTCGTAGAAATGTAGCAAAATATTCAAATATTATTATTTATACATAAATATACCAGCTGATAGTACTTTTGGATGTATGTACATCACAACCATTGAAGAAAACTCTCTGCATTGCCTTGTTTGTGACAGACGTCCATGCAGGTGTTTTTGTCTTGCTTCAGTTTGTCAGCCTCATTTACATGACTGTTCAACTCTTTTGTATCGGAAGCATATACTATATCTGTTTCGTCTTCAATAGTAATGTGTTTCAAGAAGAACATGCTTTGAGGGAGTAACTGTGGAATTCAACATTTTGTTGTTTTTTCATAAAAAAAATCAACTTTTTTGGAACAACTCGAAAAGCGACAAATTGCAAGCACGAATAATCTTTCAAAATTGTTTAACAGAATCCAAATGACGTATGGAACTTGAAAAGATCTATCTCATTTGTTGAACGATGATTACTGAGCAATAAATTTCAAAATGTGTTTAGTTTATAAATAAAAAATAAGTTTATTTTTCAAAACTAAACTCATTTGATTCCCATTGTGCTTTTTACTTCAAGTGGATGGACGAT